>JAOTQQ010000015.1:1690153-1702527 GCA_026546715.1 Gallinago undulata | reverse complement strand
CCCTGGAGGGGTTCAAGGCCAGGCTGGATGGGGCTTGGAGCAACCTGGTCTGGTGGAAGGTGTCCCTGCCCAGGGCAAGGGGGGTTGGAACCTGATGATCTTTAAGGTCCCTTCCAACTCAAACCATTCTATGACTCTCTGTCTGTCAAACAGATGTATAGGATGATATGCTGCATATACCCAATCAAGGATGATCAGAACCTGTTACGTTTGGCTCTCCTTCCCTGGAGCTTTGGCTGTTCCGGGTGCAGGGCTGTCCACACAGTATGTTAGGTAAAATTCCAGAGCATCCAGTGTTCCTGTCTACTGGATAGCAGGGGGTAAATGTTGTATGTTCTGCTCAGCTGCTGCCGAGGTCTGTGCATAAGGGATGCAATTGTTTATGGTAAATTCTCCCCCTTTAATGAGGACACACTCTTAATGAGACAGTGTTTTGGAGCAGGGTTCATTAGTCATTTACTATTCTGGTCACAGCTCAGAGTTAAGCTGGAATGGTTGGCTTGGCATAAATGCACACTGTTGTACCTCTGTGTTAGAATGTCTTGGGAGATGATGTGAGCCAGGACAGATAGGTGTGTTGGCTGGGGAGAGAAAAGGAAAGCTCATTCCCCACTGCTGTGGGTATTTCTGCACAACAAATTAATATCTATAAAATGCAGGTAGTCATACATGCATTCATCTGAGTAGCGATGGGTTGCAGAGAAGATTATCCTGTGCTGGACTTTGGTCTAGATTGGATGACTTTGCTGGGCTCTCTGGGTGTTTACCCCAGTTACTCACTTCAGAGCAAATGGGAAAAAGCTATTTGTAGGAGCCACGGGCGCCGGTTTTAATCCAGTTAGTGTGGAGGACAATGGTAGTGAACCCACAGTGACAGGATTTGGGGTGTAAACCAGCAATCTGAGTATCTACCCACAGAATTATTGTGCTTCTGTATCTTGCAATTGTGTTGTGAGGGTAAGTCCGGTGAAATGTGTGACGTGTTCCGTTTCCATGGTAATGGGAGCTATATAAGTAAATTAGAAGGGTCCTTTGGAGATTGAAAACATGGAAGAAATAGGCTGTTGCTGAGCAAAACCAGTATCTTTGTACAGCAACTCTCGGCTTATTGTTCGGAAAGGCTCTGGTATATTGTTCCCTTTTTATTATTATTATTATGGTGGCACTCAAAGGTAGCATCTGATCCTAAGCCCACTGTGGTAGAAGTTCTAAAAACAAAGATCAAAGAGATGGCCCTGACCCCAGAAGCTCGTGATGACCGTACTTTGTGTATCTCTGCACAAATACCTACTTGACTCAGATTGCTCTGGGGGCTTCCCGTGCCCATCCAAGTGAGTGAGAACAAGCATCTTTACAGAGGAAGAAGCTAAGGACAAACCAAAGCCTGCCTCAGATATGTGTGGAAACACATCACGGAGGATTTCCCCATCACTCTTCTAGTAGATCCCACATGGGAGGGGGAGGAGGTGACAGTTGGGGAGCCCACTGTGTCCTCAGTGTCCCCATGTGCTGAGGCAGATAGAGCAGAAGATCATTGCCATGACGGGGGACACAGGGAAGGATGACAAACTTAACAGATTTTTACCTAAATAGAGAATGATGGAAAGAGAAGAATCATTCAGCTCCTCTGATATGACTCATTAACATTTGTTTAGGCAATTTAAGGTGCCTCCCTGAGGGATGAGCAAAGGCCCTCCAAGTGGCTCTGGTGGGGCAGAGGCAGCAGATCTTTTTGTAATTCTCACTAAAGGAAATAGATTGCTGTGGACTCATCTTTTCTGCGTACACAGCACCTTACTGGGATGGTCTGGACCTTCACTGGGGCATTCTGGATTTTGAAAGTCATGTCCTTGTTCATTTGCTGTGGGAGCTGTCAGGGCAGGGGAAGAATTCCAGAAAAACTTACCCTGTGCTTCACTAGATTTTATTAAAACCAAAACCCAGTACGCTCTAGATTTTTGTCTGTTGACATAACGTGGTGGTATAAATCAGCCAAGCCCCACTGAAAAGGGAAATTATCAGAAAACCTGAGCATTTAATATGCGTCCTGCAGCATTCATCACTCTCGTGACAACTTCATCATTTTCTTAGCCCTTTGTTAATTTGCCTCTTTTAAAGTGCAGAATCCAGTTGAGTTGTGACTTTAAAAGGTACCTTGATACCTAATGATGAAAATACTTTTTCATCTGGCAAGTGTTTTAATGACAAAACCTATGACTTAGTGGTTTGCTAAGAACAAGACCGTGTTCACTGGTGTTGCACCAGAACAGTGACCTCCCCAACCACAAAACAGGTTTCTGTTGAGATACCTACCTTGTGTGGGTTGGTGAAATGAGAAAGCTCAACCAGCAAAGGGTTGATTTGAGATGCAAAATTAGAAGCTATTTTCTGGTTCACAGTTGGCGATTGTATCACTCCAGCTGATGTCGTCCCACGTGGGACAGCTTAAAGATTACCCTGTGAATGGGCTTGTGCCAGCGTTCATGCATTTAGAAGGAAAAATATGTTTTCTCTGCCTCTAACATAAAGGTGTTTCTGTGGAGACCCATGTTCCTCCTGACTTCCTTTTTTGTAGGTCTCATAGGAGCAGGAATTGTCACGGAAGAGAAAAAAGCGGCACTGATTTAGAGTTGAGAATATCTTATCTTGTAGAAGGGCACCGACGATTCTGGCTGAAAAGCACCGAGGTGGCCAGGGAGAGCAGGGGAGATGGTGGAGTCACTACAAATCTGGGCTCTTAACAAACGAGTGACATTTGAATGTTTAATGAATAGGTTATATCTTGTTTCTATTGCTTCGAGATGTTTTGTATTTGGATGAAGTTGGATAAAGCAAACATTTGTGAACTGACATGAGAATAGAATTAGCACTGAAGAGAACAGACCTTTGAAATCTCAGTGTGGTGACCTGGGGACTGGGCACAGCGTCTCAGAAATGTGAGATATCCTACAAAAACTCGTGCTGCTGTAGCCTTAGGGTAAGTTTTACTGCAGCGATGGAAGAATCTAACGCAGCGACGGAAGAACCTAGTGGTTTTGTGCAAACCACTCTCCCTGTCTTTCTCTCTTCTCAATATTGTTGCTGTCGTGATGCAGTTATTGATGGAAGCTTCCCAAAAAATCTGGTTTAAGCAGGTGGTATGTGCTGGTGAACACAGGAACGTGGAGCTGAAAGGAGCAGTGGGGTCGTAGAGCCCCATCTCCCCGAATCATAACCAGAGTGAGTCACAGCCCCATCTGCTGCTTCCCTGGGAGCCTCAGCCGTAGGTGTAGGTCTTATTAAACCAGTTTATTGTTTTAATAAGATTACAAGTTTGATAAATGCAAGAACATCAGTAATGTCAATGTAATGTAATATGATTATGAGCTCAGGTTGCAATATCAGCCTTGAAGGGAGCAGCTGGTGAGGGCAGTTGTTTGACTCAGTGCAAGGAGAACAGGAGTTGACCTGACCTCGCTCATCCCCACCACTTGGTTGGACTTTCGAAGTTCTGACCTGTGCTCTCCACCTTCCATATCTTGTTACATCTCCATTAAATGCACACACCTGGAACTGCCGTTGCTTTGGAAATCACTGTCCTTTCCATATAATTTAACACAACGGCACACACTGTAAATAAGGTGGGTCACGCAAAAAACTAATTGCGTTTCCAGTGGTTTTACAAAATGTTGTAGAGGTGACAGAGATCACACGGTAATTGCCGCAATAATCTCTCTCCTTTCTGTTAGGTCATTGAGGGAAATCTTAAATTTACCTTTCATTGCAGTCAAATATTGGAATCTAGCTGGCATCCCCCAGCCATCTGGCATGCTATAAATCTAGCCAATAACATGGCTCTTCATCATGAAACTCTAATTATTATCCAAACCTCTATGATGAGGCCTAAACAAATTGCGTTGAGCAGGTACAAATCTCAAGGGAAGGTTAGGGCAGGGTATCAAAAATGCACCAGGTTCAATCCTTGGAAAGATAAACAGAAGAAAGATATTTTACCCGGCAATAATTTAATCTTCCTTGATTGCTGATTGATTGGATGGACACCACTAAAATATGACACTTTCACAGCACCTTGGTTTCTCATCAGTCATTTTAATCTGCGCTCTCATATATTTCAAATATGTTCTCAAGGTGACTCTATGTAATTTTAGGGTTTTTTCTCTTCAAAAATTAGAACTAGAAGAATGATGGGAGGACTCAAATTCAGAAAGCGCTTAACAGATTAAGATATGTATTTTTTAAGCTATAGTAAAGAAATGTTATTGGAAAAATGAAATGCGTTAAGAATTTGGACAGGAAATTCCACTTTGATCAAGATTTTGGTTTAACACTTGAGCTAGAAGAGATGTCCTTACCAAAATACTACGGAAGGTGTCAGTTCAGTGGAACAAACTTTCATAAAAATAGTAAAAATACCAGTTTGGGGAGCAAAATGAAGTCTGGGTCTTGAGTGTGGCTGATGACGCTCGACTCAACAACCAGCAATGGTTTAATGGTGTGAGTCAAACCAGATTGTGGGACTGCAGCAAAATGCATAACAGAAAACAACAATTTTTGGAAGCCATAAGGTGGCTGTAACACCAGAGGTGTGAGTAGACAGTGCGAAAAATGTAGAGGTTTTTGCGCTTTCTTAGGACTTTCCTAACTTGTATGATATGTCGTCCTCGGGCAACTCATATTAGCTCCTGCCTGGAATATTGTAGCTCAAAGAGGCTGGAAAGTCATTTTCATTATTTTTTGACTGATGTTTCTGTGCTAGATATATACATTGTTTGCACAGGTGATACAGTTGTGGAAAATTGCTGCGAGTCAGAATTGGTATGAAATGCAGATATCTGTACAGCGTTCAAAATTGTAGTGTTTGAGCACCTTAGAGATGATAGGAAAATAATAACACATTTTACAGAGAAAGTAATTTGATTTGCTCAAAGAATAAGTGTCGGACTGGCCCAGGAATTGAGACCTACACTAGGACTCGAGAAACTTGGTTTCTGACTTCAGCTTATCGTTTTGAGTGAATCTGATGCACTTATTGCAATGTCTCAGTTTCCCCGTTTTTAAATGATGGTGGTGTTACAGAGCTCCCTTGTACAGCGCTTGCAGATGGACAGAGTGATTGAAACTGAAAAATATCATTATTACTGTTTCTTTTTCAAGTTACAAGCTGGTGCTGCAGTCACCTGCCAGCACCCTCCTTCCTGAAAAGAATTACAAAAATAAGTTATAATTCTAATTCTAACAAAATTCCCAATGTAAATATCACAAGGTCTTCAGTATTTGCCTCTACGTGCTAAAAGAGCAAGACAAATAAAAGTTAGATTAATAAGTTTTGACATTGAAAAGGAAACCTATTCTTCACTTTCTTGGTGTGGATGATGTATTCATTACGCTGGGAAGAGATAATTACCATGGAATGGCCCAGGGCGCTGCAGGTGCTGGTGGGAAGCTCTGAACTCTGTAGATCAGCAGGTGGTTTTAGTGTCTGAAAGAGTTTCTTTCCCTTTCCTTTGCTTCTCTTGTTTCTCAGACATGGGTGTTTTTGAAGCTTTGAAATTCTGAAATCCGTGCAGCCAGGCAGACTTTCAAGTTCTGACATAAACCAGCAAATAATTTGGTGGAAGATGCAGGATTTTACCTTCTTGCATCTCCTAAGAAGCCATTTTTGAATTGTTTCATCAATTTTTAAAAATTTCATATATATTTTATCTTGTCTTTTTTAATGAATAATAGATGTAGATCTGTGGTGGACATAAACAATCCCTACATAGTGTGCTTTTTGGGCTGCAGGGCTCGAGCTGGGCTTGAAAATTGGGGAGCTTTTGGGCCGGGGCAGGGAAAACAGCACCCATGGGTCAGTCAGGTTCAGGGCACTAAAACTTGAGGGCACCCTCCTGTTTTCCAGCACGGTCTCCTTGGCAGGTATTTTGCTTCTCCAGTTCAAGGGATTGTTAACTCTACCCTTACTTGTTTCACGATGTAAAGTTACGTCTTGAAATGACCCTTTTGCTGTGACAGACACATTGGATGAGGAACCGGAGAGCTCTTTTACACTGATCCAAACTCTGAGTTTGAGCAGACAAATCTCTTCCTCTCATTCCGGTGACCGCTTAAGTCCAACCCGGTTAATGAGAAACGAGGGCAGCTCTCCCCACTGTAAAAAGGAAAACAAAGAACTGGGATTATAGTCTTTGGCCCTGATTCAGGAAGACATTTCTGATTATGCTCATCTTAGAGCTTCAGTAAACGTGCTCGTAAGTATTCATGTGGGAGAATTTGAAGTAGTCTTCGTAGGCAACTTTGATCATCTTCAAACTGTAAAATTTATTTTTGTTTCTCAGGCTTCAATAGACGTGAGAAGTCATACCAGATTTTTATTTTTTTTTTTAAAGAAACAGACTGTAGAATCAAGAAAGTCTGGACGAGTTGTAGAGTAACAGAGAGATGTTCTGAAACTCCAGAAGTGCAGCTTTATCAAGCTCATGATATTTGAATTAGAATATTGAATACTTCCTTTATCTACTCCAGGGTGATGCATGAACAAAGTCAAGTAAACTAGAGGGTTTCTCCAACCTTTTACATCTATAGAACCTGTCTTTAGCTCTGTGGTCATTTTATACTTTATCGTCGTGCTACCAGTAGTACCAGTTTACCCTCCGTCAGATGAGGGTACAGGATTGAGTTTCTTTAAAGCTGGAGAAAAAGATAATAAACTTCCTTTGGCCTTTCCAGTTGATGTGGATTTTGTAGAAGGAGAGGCAGAACCCCATCTGGCTTAGGTTTGGAGCAGCAGGGGCAGGGAAGACAAACTGTATCCGATCTAGCATAAAGCCCGTAAGACTCGCGTGGTTTTAAAACATCAGGTTTTTCGTAATCGAATTATGCTCACAAGACTGAGTTTCTCCCACATCATTGCTCTGCATCATGCGGCCACCGCGGTTTTCATCTGCTTCTAGAAGCCCTAAAGCCAGATTTGCTGTATCATTGAACTGTGGCCTCAATGTCAGCCCTTTCTGTTTCTCTACCAAACCACAGATTATCTCCTACAGGTCCTGTAAGACCATTTATGGTGCCTGAGAGAGAACAGACATGATTTGAGCCGGGAGGGATGGAGGGATAGAGGGAGAAGATGTTTGAGATGCAGAAGTTTTAGAATTGGAGGTACAACCTTCCAAAATTTGGTTTTAATTTACTTATTGTATGTTCTATATATGACAGGAACATGCTGTGATTCTAGACAGACTTTGGAAATCCATTGTTTTTTATACTGGTCAAACAAAAATGTATGTTTTCAGGACTTTAAAAATAAAAAAAAAAAACAACAAAGCACTAGGGAAATCTGGTGGATGGGAGAAGGGTGAGATGTTTGTACCCAGCTCTGCCTGGAAAAAGCCCTTCTCAAATGTGCTCATCTGACTCTTTTTAGATTACAAACACTCTCGAGTGAAAATCCTTCTCTCCTAAAAATTTTCACAGTAGATCTCATGATACATGGGCTTTTATGCTTTAGATATTAGTATTATTTATAAATAATAAATGAAAATTATATTTTCTACAGTTTGCATTTGTTTCAGGGAATGTTCCTTTTCCTCCGTGTATTACAAGAACAAGTAAATAGGAATATCTGATTTATTTGGCTTCTGTGTAATGATAAATCTGACAATTCTCTCCAGCAGTCGTATGCAGAGCCTTGATTTCCCAACACTAAGTGAATAATGCCATTCTTTATTAATTATTCCTTAAAATGCAGATGATCCTCAAGATGCCTCATTGGCTTCTGGTATTTTATTCCTTCCCTAGTTTTTCCATTGAAGTTTTAAGAGTGTGTTGGTCATTCTGGGGGTATATGACAGCCTCACAAAACTCGCTGGGAAGCAGAAAAACAGATAAGAAGTGTGTTAATGGAGCTTTGAAAAGGCAGCATGGAAGCGTTGGACAAGAAAGTGTGTTGACTAATGAGAAGTATGTGGGTTGATCAGGTGGGAGTTTTAGTTTTTGACTTGGTCCCTGGCTCCTTGTGTGACCTTGAAGAAATAACCTTGTGTGTTCCTGTTCCACATCTTTAAAATAAGTGTAAATAGAAGTCAGAAAGGGAGTGACAATTTAATTACTGCCAGTAAAATGCATGGTAGTATTGCAGAGAGAGGTGCTGAAGAAACACAAAATAGTCAGCATGTTCCATCAGGCAGAGGGAGAGGATGAAAGGAGGATGTCCTCCATGGTGGCTTAGGAGAGGTGGTGGTTGATCTGTAGGTGACTTCCAAAGTGTGTGGTACAAGTGCCTGGTTCCTGGGTTCTTGAGGCCGAAGCTGAACCTGGTGGAATTTTCCTGACTCTCACAAAGCGTCAGAAGAAAACTCAAGAGTCTTGAGAGTCTTCCTTAACTCTGATTCCACAGAACATTCAAATTTTTTAGCCCAAATCCCCCATGAGGTCACTGGCAGAAACCAATCATCACATAATTATCATGATTAAGAAGCTGTAGCAACTGATGGGCAAAGGACTCAACACTGAATTTAAGTGCTCTGCTTCAAAATTCTAACTCATCTGAAATTGGGTAAGGTGTTGGTTGTGCATCTCACGCGTTGCTGTGTCACTGGTGGGATAAAGCCAGCTCTGCCCTCGGGTGGTTGTCTCTGGAGTCTGGAATCTAAACAGGGTGCATTTTGGAAACCTGGTAGAGAAACAGCTCCGAGCATAATCTTACAGTCTTTAAAATTTACTCTTCTTTTTTAATGTTGTCAGAAGGCATGTTTGTATACGAAATTTACAGCTCGCTCAAGTTTTCCCTTGACGATTTACAAACTGCCTACGAGACGTTTCACCACTGAGAGAAGCTTACAGGAGCCTGGGGACACATTGAGGAAAATCTGAAGTAACACGAATTAAATCACGTTCTGACATCGTTTATGAACTGCTGGCAAGACGGACATTGGTGTTCCCGAGTTTAGTACTCGTTCAGAGCCAGTAGATGGAGCTTTTAGTAATAGAGTTTCTAGGTGTTCCTCAATTATGAAGGCTTCTTGAAGCACTTTGTAAGTAGATAAAAGGATATTGAGTATATACAGCTATAGAAAAGAGACTATCACTTGTATCACAGGCGTCTTATGCTGAGTCCAGCTTGTTTTGAGAAGGGAACTTCCATGGTAGGAGTATTGAAAAGCATTTACACCCAGGTTTCCAGGTAGTAAATACACACAGGGAGTTTGAAAGAGCTGAGCTCCCCCAGGGCTGTGAAGGCAGAGACTGTACAATGGTCAGATTTCCAGAGAGCACTCTGATACTTGGAAAATCTGCCTTGTAAATAAGCAATCCCAATTTAAAAACTACTCAGCGTTCAGCCACTAGTAGAAAAAACAAACACTGTGATTACATTTTATCGCTTTGTTTTAGATGTGGGAACAGGAACTGTTAAAAGTGTGCCTGTAGTTGGGTATTTTGAGGTCTTTACTGTGACGTAGCGTATGAAAAGGAAGTTTGCACTAGGTTAAATTTCTATCCAGCATCATTTTGTCGCTATCATTAGGTTGGTAAGCCCAAGCCATTGCTTCTATGTAGAATAAATACTTTTTTTTAGACCTCAGTGTATGATGTGGCATGGAAGATTGAATTATTTCAGGGCTTCAGTTTCAGGACAGCATCTGATGTCCAGACTTTTCTAGCAGTGAGCGTGCTCTGCTCTGCTGTGCTTTTTACGACTCCAGAATTTATGCTGTTGCTCTCTGACAGTGAAAGGTTCTTGTGATTACCCTGTCCTCTCCTACAGAAGGGAGTGCCAGAGACTATGAGTGCATTCTGCAGCAGGAAAGATTTTTAAGACCATCCAGACCACGTTGGTGTCCTTTCTTTGCTACTTCAAATTAACATTTTCGCTAGACTAACTCTAGCTATTTTTCTGGCTTGTGGGCGGTTGTAGATTCTTTAAACTTCCTGTTTCAAACAAAATAAACCCCTCCGTAACTCAGTGACCTCCAAGTGTAAGCCCTGACCTTGTCTTCTCGTGGTTTGATCTATCTCCAGTCTGTTGATGCTGTGGAGGTGCTTCCCTGTTGCTCTGTGCTTATAACTGCTTTTTGGATGAATGAACAGTGAATTCTGCTGTTTATAATGCTTTATAGATAGGAATTGTCATCCAATGCATGTAATTTTTCTAGATTAAATTGTATCAGCTCGATTTCTCATATGTGATGCGGCAAACGTGGCTCAATACTGAAGGACACCACCATGTCTGCCACGTGTATTTTTGAAGGGGGCTAATTTATCAGAAGCGAATGCTGAAGATGTACCCCTGGATTTTCAGTACAGATCATTCGATTCAAGCCATGGCAGAAGTTCCCAGCAGGAACTGGTGTGTCTTGTTTCTGTTCAGCTGAAGCCCGTGTCAGTTCTGGCCCAGGATCGGGGCTAGAGAGGTCAAAGAGGTGTTGCCTTCACAACCAACACTCGGCGCTACAAGAACTAATAGCTTATTTTAAGGAGTAATGAGCAGATCTGGGAAATATTGGTTCCAAATTTCGGTTCCAAAAGTCCATGTATGTTGTGGTGTGGGGAAGTGAAAGAGTCAGGGGAGAGCGGTATAAAATAAATGCAATTTTGTGGAGTCTTGAAAGGGAGCAGGCAGAAGGATAGGAAGGACCTGATAGTATTAAAGAGGCAAACAGAAGAAAGGGAAGCTAATTTTTAGTCATTATGCACCAGATTTTCCAAAGAGAAAAGTATCTTCTGGATAAAGCCTACTGAAAGGAAATGGGACTTGAGTATTTTGAATCTCATAATTCCACTTTGGATTTTCAAAAGAGTTTAACATGTGGGATGTTGATTAGAGCCTACCAGAAAATGAAAGGAGGTGGGAAAAAAAGGAAATTATTTTCCTCTTCTGAAAGTTTTGATGAAAATGAAAAGCATTTTGCTTTCAGATTTGATTTGCTTAAATTTAGGAAACACAGGAAGGAACAGGTTTTTTTAGGAAGAGGAATAATGATGTACAAGCAACATAAAGAGCAGCAGACGTTAGAAAGAGTACATTTTTTGAAAAGCAGAGAAAGTCAATCCGATCGAGTGGACCTTTTTCTTTTCCTCTGAGCGATCAGATAACATCGTGGGGCAGTTGTTTGACCTTGGAGCACCTTTGCCATGAAGCAACACGTAGCTGCACAAGGGCATTTTCAGTCAGTGCTCTTCATTTAGAAACATGCTGAAATATGTAACACCTGAAATTTCTAGGTCTAGGATCAGTGTTTCACATACTCCGTAGTATCTATGTTTTATTTTTTCTTTGGGAGCTGTATTACTAATGGAAGAGCCAAGCTTTAGAACAGTATTAACATATTCTTTAATTTCTGTGTCATCTCACAGCCTGTCTGCCAGCAGCCGATGACAAGGGATGGGCAACTCTGGGCTCTGCTATAGAACTTTCATAGGCTGCAGAATTTATAGATCCGCAGAGATTTATAGTACCATCGGCTCAAATCCTCTCTCCAGGGAACATTTTCCAGAGCTAGGTAATTACCTGAGTTCTGAAAGCAATGTGCCATCATCAAATACATCCTGATGTTCTCCTTCCCCTTATTCTTTTTACTCTAACTATCTCTACTTTGAAAGCCAGTTTCTTTTTTTTTCTTGTGTGTGTGAGCCCAGAATAGCTTCCCTGCAGTGTTTGTCTTGGGTTGTGAAAAAATTCCAAACGCCGGCAAAGAGCATCGCTAACTGGAATTTACCTGTATGACTCAATGAACAGAACCATCCCGCAACCATATGATCATGTAATTACTGCTGTCACATATAACAAAATACGGGCATGAAACACCAAATGTTCATTTCTGACTGGAATTTCTTGATCCGTGTGAGCAGCTCCAAGGGCAGCTGAATCGATGGACTTGGGGCTCGCAGTCCGGTAGATGGGCTGTGTGCTTGGTGGGCAGAAAAAGCCAATTATTCTCAGGTTGTTTTGGTCGACTCTTTTTATACTTTGCAGAAAGTTCACATTGTTACTTGAGTGTTGTGAAGTGTGGGGTTAAAGTTTATCAGGTGTTTTTTCGTACATGCTTTTTCACTCGAGAACATTCTCGGGACTGTGACGTGTCCCATTTTATTACCTAGAAAAATGACCACACGCAGCAGGACAAAACAGTACTTGGCCCAGTTTGAATTGAAAGGCAGGTATTCTGTAAGCTAAACATCAGGTCCAATTATTAAAAGCATCTATCAGCAAATTGGCAAAATGATATGGGGTTGGAAGGGACCTCTGGAGATCACCCAGTCCCACCCCCGGCCAGAGCAGGTCCCACAGGAACGTGTCCAGGAGGGGGTTTTGAATGTCTCCAGAGAAGGAGACTCCACCACCTCTCTGGGCAGCCTCTGCCAGGGCTCTGCCACCCTCA
>JAOTQQ010000015.1:1663971-1684883 GCA_026546715.1 Gallinago undulata | reverse complement strand
GAGCCCAGAACTGGTCCCAGTGCTCCAGCTGGGGCCTCCCCAGGGCAGAGCAGAGGGGCAGGATGACCTCCCTCCACTTCTTGGTCACCAGGATGCCCTTGGCCTTCTTGGCCACCAGGACCCATTGCTGGCTCATGGGCATCCTGTTGTCCCCCAGGACTCCCAGGAATTTCTCCTCAGAGCTGCTTTCCTCCGTTTGGTACATGCTTTTCCTACATATTCTAGGATCCTACTGACCCCTCGTGCATGGGCCAAGTGTTCAGGACCAGGGCAGAGGGCAATGAGTGAGGGAGAGGATGTGCAACTTCATGTTTCACAGAGGAATCTGCTCTCTGGTCAGCGAGGGCAGAGTTGAACCAGCATAATCAGCTGAAACACATAAGCCAAACTGGGAAGGATCCACAGCTGGACTTCTGTGTGTCTCAGACACTTTTGGAGACAGAGGGTCTCCAGAAAAGTGTGAAGAGAGAGGGGAAGTTCGAGATGGCTGTTTCACATACACCTTTGTCAGATAAACCCATTTACTGCTTCTGCTTGTGCCATTTCACATCCCCTCTGCTTTTCCAGAAAGCCAGCGTGTGGATTACTGATGAAACAGCCTATTACTGACCATTTTTCTGTGCTTTGACTGGCATTTGCAAGGGAATTTCCCTCTGCAGACCTTCCACGGTCTCAGAGATCTGTATTACTTATGGAGCCAGTTTGTCTCTAATAAGAGTTTTGCCTTTCAGTTTAGTGAGGACCCCAAATGAGCCCAAAGATCGGGATATTGGCAGCAGTGAGTCAAAACAGACATTGATTTCAAATATGCTCTCAACATCCAAGAATGTTTATTTTTATAAGAGGATGAGTCAATGTGATCATCTGATGTGCTGTAGTATTGAGAAGGGAAAAAGAAAAGCAAAAGGAGTCGGCCAAATGTCTGCGTGGTTAATGGACGTTCTCCTTGAGTGAGAATGATTTTAAACCAGCCTCGACCCTTGTCTCTAGAACTTATTCTCAGCAGCAGCCAGTAAAAGGGCATTTTCTCTGGAAGCTGAACAATATTCCTTCCAAACTCTACCCGTTTGGGGCAGCACCACGTGAGTCCCATTTTGGGCTCTTACCTGAACTGTTCCCGTGAGACCTGCAGACTTGGGAAATCCTCTTAACCCTCCCTTTCCTGGTCTTTTTTGTTCCTTCTCCACTCTGTGGTGAAATGCAATCCTCTGGCTGAAGCTGTAGAGACTTAATTTGTTTGGACTGGAGAATTACACTGTGGTAAGAGTGATGGTTGCCGTGTAAGTCACTTAGTGTGCACAGCAGGTCCCCAAAAGGTTTTTTTGCTGAGTGAGGCAGGTAGGTCAAGCAGATGCTGGAAACGGGGGCCTTTTTTGATTCTCTCTATTCATTCAGGCCAAAAGAAATGTCTTACAGAGAAGTGGTTTGGGAACAGTGAAACCCTGAGGGTCGCGTCACGGTTCAGAAAGTTTATTGGTGTTGTTTTCTGCATTAAACAAATGTATTACTTTTACCTTTAGGCTACAAAGATGATGAGGGGCCTGGAGCATCTCTCTTACAAGGAGAGGCTGAGGGACCTGGGACTTTTTAGTCTGGGAAGAGAAGGCTGAGGGGGGATCTGATCAACACCTATAAATCCTTCAAGGGTGGGTGTCAGGAGGATGGGGCCAGTCTTTTTTCAGTGGTGCCCAGGGACAGGACAAGAGGAAATGGGCACAAACTTGAGTATAAGAAGTTCCACCTAAAGATGAGGAGGAACTTCTTTGCTGTGAGGGTGGCAGAGCCCTGGCAGAGGCTGCCCAGAGAGGTGGTGGGGTCTCCTTCTCTGGAGACATTCAAAATCCCCCTGGACACATTCCTGTGGGACCTGCTCTGGGTGGGACCTGCTCTGGCAGGTGGTTGGACTGGGTGATCTCCAGAGGTCCCTTCCAATCCCATATCATTCTGTTACTCTGTGGTTGCTCTAATCTGCAGTTTTTCAGCCAGAGAAGTGACAGTGGAGGTTGGAGTGGAGATAGACTGAGCTGATCTGCTTCCAGTAGGGACAGATACAAAGGAAAACAGTCAGGAAAGGTCCCACTTGATGCCTTGTGATGTCAGAGTCCAGGGTTTGTTTCTCTTGTTCAGGATTTTCCAACCTGCTCCATCAGCTATTAACAGTCCAGCAAAGGACTTGGGTTTTATCTCTGATGACTTCTTCTCTCTTCATCTCGTCATGGAAACAGTGAACATTCAGGGGACATTCAGCAACATTTAGGAATGTTACAGTATGTTTACTTTCATAAGGTGAGGTGCTTTTAAAATATAATGTCCCTATGGCATAAGCATGTTGTTTTTATCTGGCTCTTTGCAGAAACCAAAGTGAGCCAAAAGTTTTGCAGGTGATCTCAGAGGTTTGGAACCTTTTTTTCAGCTCAAAGTACTTTTGTCTTGATGTCCAGGTGGAGTGAGTGCTTGGGGCTCTTAGTGAGGAGTTGGCACTTTGGGTGCTTTGCATTTAAAATAGAATTTGCACCAAAACCGTACACCCCAGAATTTCAGAGAAGTGGTAACTTTGTGGACAATTTCAATAATTATGGTAATTTGACTTCAAGGAATGTGGAATCCTGCCTGAAAGTCAAAAAGCAGGTGTCCAGCAGTTGAGCATCTCGTTGTTTTGATGAGCTTCCAGCTCTGGGCACTTGGTAGCCAAGACAAGAAACCTAAGGAAGAACAGCACCTACCTGAGAGTAAGACTGAGAGTAACAAGGAAAAAGGCGTTTATAGGAGGGAAGTTTGGAGAAGGTACTTTGAAAATAAACCATTTCAGCTGCAAAAAAAAGGTGAAGAATACGGGGAAGGGGGTGGAACTCCTCCAAAGCAAACTGCTTTATGCATTCAGAGGCAAGAGGCTTCATGCTCAAGAGCTGAGGCTAAAAAGAGCTTAATCAAAGTCAATGGACAATTATAACGTTGGAACAAATGATGATAAAATACTGGATCTTGAAATTGGTCCAAGGGAAGACAGAGGAGCCTAGTGTTTTCCATAATTGATTTCAAGGCTCAGATGGGGAATACTGTGTATTATAGAAACATCAATTGTTCTGTTTTCTTAATAATTTAGACTGGCTGTTTCTTTGATAATGATGTTCTCGGCAGCTGTGAAAATAACATTCTGGGTAAACACAGAGTAAAGGCGAATGTAGGCACTTGACATCAGAAACAGTTAAGAAAGGTTGCACTTTTTGCAGCAGTGTTAGGAGTAAATAAAGGAAAATACAAGCATTTGCAGTCCATTATTTGGTAATTTGTATGCGGATGGTTTCTCAATTACTTTATGACTGCCTGGGACTGCAGGAGACACACTTAGGGGTTTCATTTTCAAACTGGATATTGCTAATAATACCTAACCTTTTTTTGATAGATCTCAAGGTATTTTACCAAGGAGCCCAGTTCTGTTATCCTTGTTTCGCAAAAGGGGAAATTGAGGTACAGAGGCATATATTGATTTGTTGACTTTAGCCATATATTGCCTATGAACGTAGAATGTCACTTCCTTGGTCGAGTAACTATATACTAATAATTTCTGAAGGTTGCTTTAATTTTTGGCACGAGAATGACTGTTTTCTCCTGTAAAGTGACAACTTCAGATGACAATATCCTAAGAATGCCTAAGCAGGTGGTACCAAGGACACTTAATTTAAATACATTGGTGCCAGAAGTTGAATATTTCAAATACTTAGCAACAAAAGTAGACATATTTCAGAGCTGTATTTATTAAAGAGACAGGCTTAAGGCCTTGATCCTTATTGCTTATCCTTATCCTCTTTGCTGTAATTTGGGAACGGCTGTGGTCGTGTCACAAAGTTGTCCCCCAGTCAAAGCCATGTAATGGTAATAGATATCCCCAAAGTTCAGCGGGATAATACCAGGAATCTTGTTTCTGGAAGAGCTGGAACCTTTAGGACGAAGTGTGATATCACAGATTCTCACAGAAGTTCAGAATTTGATGTTTGAGGTGTGTCAGTTCGGGCTGTTTGTTTAGTTGGTTTCTTTTTAAATAAAACAAAGCAGCTCTGAGAAACAAAGGGGAAAAAATCTTCAGTTTCTACTAGACAACATTGCAGAATATGAAACCCATCTGTATCGAATAAATATACCGACAGGAGTCTAATTGCCCCAGATTTTCCAATAAATTATTTTAGAAGTTAACAAAAAAAAAAATCTCCTTTGTATATTACACTATGCAACCCAGCTCAATATTGGGTTGCTCGTTGCCATAGCTGCAGCGCAGGAAAATGCATTTTTCTCAAAGATTTATAAACGGAGATTGCAATGTTTTAGCTCTGTGTAGCAACACACAATATCCAGTGTCCCCAAGTTGCATATAAATTCAAACACTGGGGAGTCATTCAGCTCACATTTGAGCCCCGGCCTTACACGCAGCACAAGAATAGCGTCGCGCTGGTTGTCCATTAACGTCTCTTGGACTGTCCACTACGAAGATACATTCGCCAAAGTAGATTCTGGGAACTGAGGAAACAGTTCCATCATTTGAAACCTCAGGGAATGTACTCTTTTGCTGGGGAGTAGCCACGACTAACTAAGCTGACTTTCCTTGTGGTTTGGTGGGTTTTTTTTTCTTTTGCAGCTCTGTACTTTTTGTGCCAGATTTAGAAATCCCAGATACACCAGTGAAGGTCAGGGTTAGGGAGGCTTGATTCGGTAATGCCACAATAATATGACTTGAGGTGCAGGGTGAGATAGTTTCAAAACATTATTTCAATTGTTTATATAGATATATATATATATACATTTTTTAGTACATCTCTGAAGTACTAAATAGTATGACTCTTTTTCACTCATTTGGGTTGTATGATAATAAAGAAGCATTAATAACTCACCACTGTCAGCCCCACGTTGTCCCAGGAGGCTGGATCCTTGATCCCCTGCATCTGTCAGGAGTGAGGAGCAGCTCCAGTGTCCGTGGGAGGTGGGGGCTGGACCTCAGGACACAGCCACGATGACATTCCCACTGGGAAGCCCCAGCTTCTTTTGAAATTCTGGCCATTCAGGCTGAAGTTTCCAGAAGCTCTGCTCTTCTATTATCTTCATTCCAATGGGTGAATGAGTCCAATACTGTTTAGGCAGTGGAAGTGGCCTTCAGAGTTTGAAATCTTTTGAAAATCTTTCCTAAGCGTTTTGTTCTGGAGATATCTTGGGAGCAGCGAGATGGGTGTTCTAAAGGCAGCCTGAAGGGAACCTCAGTAAAAGTGGGTACAAGTCAGGGAGGTGCCTTATTCGCACTTCAGCAAATGCAAATTTCTTTCCTCTTCTCATACCCCATTGTTAATGCTGGTAGCCCTTTGTTTCAACACAGGATTCTCTTAGAGAGATTTATTGTTTTTTTTTTTTAAAAAAAAAGGAATTCAGCTTAGTCAAATCACAGTTTATTGCTTGTGTCTTGTTTTATGAGTCTGAATCCCTCCCATAAGATGGGAATAAGGCAGAGGTTGGAGTATGAAGGACAAAGGGAGACAGTGCACAGAAGGAAGCATTATTTGCCGTAACATACATCAGACCCCACTGATGAGTCTTAAGTGTTTTCTCCATTTCTTCCCCCCCCCACCTCTTTAAAAAGTTAATGAGCCATGAGGAAAAGGCTGCTAATGAGATATTTATTGTCAGGATCATGGGTTGAGGGGATAGGCTGCTGATGTGTTCTTAGAGAGAAGCACTTATGTTCTGGAGTATCATAAAATGTTGTTTTTGAACAACACCTTTTGTATGGTCAGGGATGGATTTATTAACAGGCTGTACACTTAGACCTTTTGTGTATCTTCTTAACAGCAGTTTGATTTATGTAGGTTTAGACTTGGTACATTTTTAGTCTTGCCTTTTGCTTTATTTTTGGTAAAGCTCAGAAAAAAATGGTATGTATTTTTCCCAGGAGCTAGGGATTTTTTGATTTAACTCTTCCCTGGCTTCAGATTCTACCTGTTCGAGATTAGTGTCTGTTTCTAATAAATACATCATCAGATTTAGTGGATGCAACAGTTACTTCTGCCATTGCGCTCTGGGAATCAGGGCGAGGGGGGAGTAACCTCAATCAAGCACAGAAATGACAAATTAAGAACCAGTAGTAGCAACCATAACTCATAATGTATGCGCTGCAGCTCTTCTGTAAATTCTGGTGTGATTCTGACGTTAGAATCCAGTATCATGTTATTTATGTAGAGAAACAGAGCTTGCTTTCCCATGGCTGCAGTTGCACTGAAGGTTAGAATTGTGGTTTCTTGAGCCTGTTAAAAAAATGAAAGATCATTCTTTAAATTATCTTTGTGCCCAGCTCATGTTGGTGTTTCTGTTTGCAGCGGGACCGCTCACGTGAGCTCTGGCTCTTTCCAGCTATTCGCTTCTTACACATCTGCATTGCACGTCCTGCACACAAGGTTCATACCACTGATAGCTATCCATTCTAAAGAATTGACAAAATCCATGAAAGTAACAGAATAAAGACATTTTCTTCCTTATGTAAACATGAAATAATGCAAGATTTAAATAACGGAACATTTCAGGCTGGGAGAGCTCCATGATATACATCTGTATGAGGCTTTGGGGCAGCTATTACCTTTTTCCAGAGAATGATGGGAGTTTGAGCCATATCATCAGAGCTTGATAACAATTTTCCAAAAGCATGTTTGAACAAAATAATAGTGTGCCTTCCAGTATATTAATATAATGCCAGACCTTGTCATTTCTTCTCCTTTGCCTGTTAAGTGAAAGCTATTTGTGTTATCTGGTGGATACTATAATGGCTTATAGAGAGGAAGGGTAAAGCAGCAATTTTTCATTTCAATTCTAGTGTCTTAATGTTAACTATAAACCTGCATTAAGCACAGAAATTACACAGAAAGGAGCTACTTTCATTAGTCTATCATATTTTCAAGAACTAAGTGTTGCTGATTCATAAGCATAATTACATTGTTCTTTCAGCCCTTTGTATGGAAGGAAGAGAACAGAGAGCAGCTCTGCTCTTAGGAAATGCCTGAAATAACCTCGGTGCTCGCTTTGTGCTTCAAGGGCTGCTGTGGGGTTGCTCTAAATTTGTCTGCCTCTGCCCTGAAGAAAAAAGCTCGCGCTTCCAGAAACTGGCAGAGGACAGCATGTGCTGGCTGCACACCCTCTCACCCACAGGATAAAGATTTCTCCCCTACGGCATGAATCACAGATCTCTTGTATTTCAGAAGGAGCCTGGTTCGTATCTCTAGCAGATTGTCGTCTTTTCCAAGTCAGCACAGACAAGGTCACTTGGCACCAACGAACCCAGGGCCAACAAGTGCAAATCTTGCATATGCTTTTCATTATGCCATCTTTGCTGTCAATCTGCAAATTATCTAGAGCTCTATTTACATTCTTGTAGTACCAGTGAGTAGAGGTGGGTGATGCAAAGCAAGACGCTGATTAGAAAGTGTTGCTACCTGCTGTCCTGGGTGGCTGTATCAGGGCAGGGTACAGGTGACTCATAGGGACTGCCGAGTAGTTGTAAAGTAAAAAAGAGAACAGGGAAAAGAGAAAAGAATAAGTGCTTCTTTTTTTGTTTGAGAGAGCACACCAGGACCTGACAGATGCACTCAGAACCTTCTGTGTTCACCTTAGGATGTGAAGCATTTCTTCTTCAAATTCCAAGTGAAACGGACATTGGACTTGCTCTACTGAAGCAGCACCTCCAGCCTGATCTGACTGAGGGCTTCCTTGGAGACAGGAGCTGTTAAGAGAGGTGATAAATGCTGTTTTTTAGGTGCCCGCTAAATGATGGGAACAATCACTGATTGTTTTACTTGAACATTACTGTGTATGTACAGCAGAGGCACAGTGGTGCCTTGTAGCTGAGCATCAAGCTGTGCCGGGGAGGTTTAAGATGAATATTAGGAACAATTTCTTCACTGAAAGGGTTGTCAAGCCTTGGAACAGGCTGCCCAGGGAAGTGATTGACTCATCATCCCTGGAGGTATTTAAAAGCCAGGCACACGTGGTGCTGAGGGACATGGGTTAGTGGTGGTTTGGGCAGCACTGGGTTGATGGTTGGACTCAATGATCTTATGGATCTCTTCCAACTAAAATGATTCTATGATTCTATGATCAATTCCTGGTTTTGCCACCTGGAACTCAGTGTGTCCCTGGGTATGTCAGTTCCTCCTCCAGATTTCACGTTGTGTCTGATGTAAAGCTTTTGCTTTCTGTGTGTGAGTGGGCAGCGAGATCGGTGACAGCCACAGCGAGACCGACCTCTCGCTAAGCAGATACGGTTGCAATATATTAAACTCACTGTGGTGGCATTCTGTAAAAGAATTAGTAACAAATACACAGGGTCTTTAGGAAGTGATGAATTGTTTTCCATCTGGTATTTGTATTCTGGTGACAATCGGAGAATTGCAGCAAAGTGGTACAAATGGTTTGCAGTCAAATGGCCATTATGGCTCTTACTGAATCCATGTATTATTCTATTTGCATTTGGGAGGAGAAGCCAAACTCTCTGCCTAGGTACAGGCTCTACCTGCAGAAATCAGCTTGCCAATAGTCTCACTCGGGGAAGAAAGTTCCTTCTCTTCATATATGACAAGAATAAGGTGTCTTTTAGGAAGCACCAACCTAATGTTAGAAAGGAGGTTATGGAATGAAAGCCCAAATGGTGGAAGTTTCAATCCAGCAGTTGGATGAAAAGCTACTTGGGAGTCTAAAGAATATTTTAAAGAGTAGTTAGAAATAAACTAACAAAAAAAGCATTGCTTGACCCGTGTACAAAAAGAAAAGGAGCGTTGTGAGCGTTGCAGTGAATAAATCCTAGTTTCCAATATACTGCTCCATGGATTTTCTGATTGATGGTACAGCACTTGGTTTAAACTTTTGACAGTCCAGTCTCCAAAGGAACCCAGAAGGCAAAACCAAAAAGACTCAATCCCCAAACCATTTTGATATGTCCGAGATGAAATAATTTTGTGTTGAAAATGTCAAAATGGAATGTGTTTATCTTTTCAAAAATGTTGTGTCTATTTTTCATGGTGAAACTTTTATTTGGGTTCAGTATGGCTTCAAAGCAGCTCCAGGCCTTTAAAATTACCCCTTGCCCCCTTAGGTATTTAATGATTCACTTCCTGTAGAAATCTTTGTTAACTTTACAATATCTGAAGTTATATCTGCATTTAGGAGTAGGATTCATTCCTTGCATTTGTCTGTCAGCGTTTCATACTTTTTAAATTTTAGATAATTTTTGTATAATTATGGCAATAGAATCCTATTTGGTGACACAAGCAATAATGTATGGACTATTCGTTTTGTGTGAGGAGTTCAGATTGCTTTAGATTGAGATCTGCATGTGTAAGTGTGTGTTTATATAGACAGAAAGTGAACCCTAGCAGGAGTACATACTGTATTCCATAGGGCCTGGATTTAATTCCATGCACTCGATGAGCCCTGATATATTTTTTTTTTATTTTTCCTGACTGTGCATTCTTTATCTTAGTAATTATTGTCTTACAGGTGGGATGAATTTCATCTCCACTCCTTCCCATGATAGCTATTATTTTACCTTTTATCCTTAACTGCTTGAGTTTAGTGGGACATCCACCATTTTCCCCCCTTTTTGCATTAAGCTGCTAAAAGGTTTCACTTTAGCTTGTCGGAAATTAATGTTCCATCGAAAATAAATTGTCCTGTTCTCGGGTTGATTAAGGTGACAGACCCTGTAGTGTAATTGGCGCTGCCGTTCGGCTGTTCTGAGCAGGAATAATCCACATTTACCTTACATTTAACTGCAGAAAGGCAGTTTGCAAAGGCCCCGACTTTGGGGCTGGTTCTGGGGGTGCTGCGTAGGCCTCGGCTGCCGGCGGTCGGGCCCAACAGCTTCCCTTCCGGGGATGGAGGAGGTTTCACAGAATCCAGGAGCCAGGTCAGGTTTGAGCTAATTATTATTTATTTTGCTGTGTGGAGTAATGGATGCGAGAGGGTCTCACTGCCTCGGAGAGGAAGAATTTCTCTCCCGTTTGCTTCACCGACGCGTCGCCGTTGGGGTAGCCATGGCCTGAGGAAGGAGGCCTGCTCTCTGGAATCCTGTCGTGGGGATTCTGGAGATCCTAAGTGTTCCAAGGGGATTCATCGCCCTTTCCTGTTGATGGGGGTTGCGGGGACCTCAGGGCCCCTCCAGCCCAATCGTGTATATGGGGAAGCCTGTGGAAGCCCTCCCTGGAGGAGAAGTGGAGGGGTTCATGGTGTTCATGGTGGAGGAGACCCTGGCCATGGACTCTGACTGGGAAGCCCCTTCTTTCCTCACACTTCTTTTCTGCCACCTCCTTTCTCCACAGGGGAGCATGTTTCATTTTTGGACTAGATGGTCTTAAAGGTCTCTTCCAACCTAGACAATTCTATGATTCTGTGGTTGTTATGGATCAAATTCTTCCCTGAATTTTCTGGGAGCTGCGTGATCCTGGGATTGAAGGTATTGTGTATGGCAGATGCAGTTCTTCAGCAGCTCATTGCCTTCTCTTCTACTGTATATTGCCTATTAAGATAAGTAGCAGTTTAAGGGTAGTCACAGCAATATCCAAGATGGTTTAAATTGAAATGTCAATGTATTTTAATGATATGCTAAGGACTAGTCATATGAAATCATGTGTTTTATATAACGCAGATAATAACTTTTCTGTCAAAACCTATTGACACACCTTAATTTTGACTTAATAGCGTCATGTCGAAACTCCTGATTGACTTTTTAAATTCCAGGCTTTGAACCTCCTTGAAAATAATCCGTAAGTCAGAACAAGTCATTTAGCATCAAAGTTGAGCCTTTGAGCTCATTGGGAAATGTTTGCATGCAATCACCAATGGTGGTACCAGTGTAGAAGCAGACAGGAAGATGGTTGTGTCCCATCTGTGGTTGTTGTTTTAGAATCATAGAATCATTTAGGTTGGAAAAGACCCTTGGGATCATTGAGTCCAGCCATCAACCCTACTCTACATTGTTCTCCCCTACACCATATCCCCCAACCCCATATCTAAACGACCTTGAATACATTCAGGGATGGTGACTCAACCCCCTCCCTGGGCAGCCTATTCTAATGCCCGACCACTCTTTCTGTGAAAAATTCTTTCCTAATGTCCAGTCTAAACCCACCCTGATGGAGCTTGAAGCCATTCCCTCTTGTTCTGTCACTAATTACCGTGAGAAGAGACCAGCACCAACCTCTCTACAGTGTCCTTTCAAGTAGTTGTAGAGAGTGATGAGGTCTCCCCTCAGCCTCCTCTTCCTCAAACTAAACAGTCCCAGCTCCTTCAAACACTTTTCATAAGATTTATGCTCCAGGCCGTTCACCAGCTTCGTTGCCTCCTCTGCACCCGCTCCAGCACCTCGATGTCTCTCCTGTATTGATGTGCCCAGAACTGGACACAACACTCCAGGTGTGGCCTCCCCAGTTCTGAGTAAAGGGGGACAATCACCCCCCCTGCTCCTGCTGGTCACACTATTTCTAATCCAAACCAGGATGCCGTTGGCTTTCTTCGCTTTCTAGGCTCGTATTCAGCCTCTTGTCAGTTAGAACCCCCAGGTCTTTTTCTGCCAGGCAGCTCCAGCCACACTGCCCCAGCCTGTAGCGGTGCAGGGGGTTATTGTGGCCCAAGGGCAGGACCTGGCACTTGGCCTAGTTGAAGCTCATCTCATTAATGTTGGCCCAATGATCCAATCTATCTAAGTCTCTCTGTAAAGCTTCCATGTCCTCATGTGAATCAACACTCCTGCTTAACTTGGTGTCATCTGTGAACTTGCTGATGATACACCCTGTGTCCTTATCAAGATCCTCAATAAAGATGAAACAGAAATGGTCTCAACACTGAGCCCTGAGGCACACCACTTGTGACCGGTCGCCAGCTGGATTTAAATCCATTGAGCACCACTCTTTGGGACCTTCCAGCCAGGGCTTGATCCAGTGGATCGTATGCTCCTCCAGGCTGTGTGTAGCCAGTTTTTCCACAAGAATTCTATGGGGGACAGTATCGAATGCTTTTTGAAAGTCCAGGTATACAATGTTCACAGCCTTTCCCTCATCCAGTAATCAGGTCATCTTGTCATAGAAGTTTAAGAGCTGAAAGAAAAAAAAAAATCATGGTCAGCATTATCTTTCATTTCTGTTTGATTTTGCGTACTGCTTGCATATGGATGCTGGTTTCTAGGCAAATAGGCATTGTGCAAAGCTGTCTTCCATCTTGCTTAGTTAATTCTCAGTCTTTACCTCTTTCAGAAACATTTGAAGCCCAAGCTGTGCTGCGTGGAGAGCAGAGGCCATTTAGTGTTGATACAACTGCTTGAGTGAAGGTTGATTTTTGGAATCCAGTTATGACAGCTCCTAAGTGTGGCTGTGAATTCAACAGTTCTCTGCCACTGACCAGCTCCCTTGTAACACTTGGTAAGAAAGATTGCCAAGTGCAGAAAGGGAACCTCAGCGATCGGCTTCCTTGGGAAGTCATGAGGAGATGAGGCAAAATGTAATGCTTTGTCTTCCCGAAGCGTTCACCACAGAAAAACAGATAGAGGCTACCTAAATTGAGCTCTGGGGGCTACAAGAATTGGGCAGGTTTAATAATGACCTAAAGTGCACAAAAAAAAAAAAAAAAAAAAGAGTCCTTTCATATTTTTAACTGATTGCCCAGTTTAACTTTTGCCCAGTTAGCCAGACACAAGGAGTGAGTGGTAAGAGACCTGTTGAGACCTGTCTGCCAGGGGTTGCTATCGGTAAGAATATCATCCTTTAACAGTGGCATAAAAATAGGTCTTCTTTTCTCTTTTTCCTTCTCTGTTAACTGGCAGAAAGATGCCTATGGGTGCTACACGCTTGTTATTGTAGAATTGTAAGTCTCTGACGTGGGACTGGATTCTGCCTGAGCTCAACAGTAACAGCTCTGGATCGGAAAGTCACTTTGCCGCGAGAAGATAGCGTATGCTTGCCATGTCCTTATGCTCCTCGGCAGCACGTAGTTCTTCTAACAGAGACAGGATATATTGACTGAATTGGCTTTTGGCTTGATTCGGGAGGTTTGTTCTTATCCTGGTTCTGTTCCTCAGGCAGGAAGTTTTCATTCTGGCTGTACAGCAAAACGGGGAGAAAAGCTGCATTTATGACTCTGCGTTCCCTTTCTTACGGAGTAGTAACAGTTAGGCAGGTCAAATATAGCATAGTACCTTCTTCCAGCTACCCTTGCGTAAGTGGGGAGATGATCTGCATCCTTTGATCACTTGAGGAAAACTAAGACCTGGTGCTGCTTACTGAATTGTAGCCTGAGATGTTCCCACTCGCGCTTGTCTGGACTAAATTAGCACCACAGGAATGTAGCAAATCAGCATATAATGTTGGTAATGTGAAAGCTGCAAGAGATCAAAACGAAGCTCTTGATATCTTTAAGAAAACAATTGCATTATTGTCCCTGGGTTTCCATTTTTAACACATGAAAGAGAACAAAATATTCAAGAGATCAGAAAATGAGTTTCCAGAAGAAACTAGACATATCTAGACTCTGGCAGCATTTGCTAATGGTGGTCAAATGGTTCTGTCTCCGACAAAGGCGTCCATTTGGAATGACCCTTTATGCCACTATTTTGTATTCTCTGTGGTTTTTTGCATTCAGAAAAGTCCCAAATCGTATTCAGTAGCAATGCCCAAACAGAAAGATCCATGAGACCTCTCGTTGATACCTCTCTGATGAGGAAGTCCTGAGCTGGAGTGCCCATGGCCAACAGTGCTGACCTGTGGGTTAGAGAAGACGATCCAAAACACTTGGCAACACCTGGTAGAACATAATGGCATTGACAAGAAATAGACATTATGACTAATGAGGCTCTCCTAAAATCCTATTTTCTGAGGGGCTGCGGAAACTAATAATGCTGCAAAATGTGAAGTACTGAAGGGCAGCACTGCTGGCTTGTCACTCTTCTAGCCTGCTTTTACCAGAGATGCTTGACAGCTTAACAGAATGTGCCATAATCCACACTAAAAGCTGAAAGTGCGCCTTCTGCTTACTCTGGGCCAAATTGCCTGCTATGTGTGCTCCAAAGCTCCATTAATTTCAAGAGGATTGCATGGGATGTAAATACAGGCAGCCCAGGATTTTCAGGCTCCAGTGTGCTAAATTTTAAGTGTAGATGAAATCTGGAACGGAGGTCACTGGCATTACATGACTTCGTTAGCAGTAAATGTGTGTGCCAAAGACTGGGGCATAAGGCGTTTGTTTTAAATGCTGGGTCTTAACATTAGCAATCACATAAATAATTCAAGTGTTGTGGTGTCTGGACCTAAGTTTAATGTTTGAAACTACAGTTCAGCCCTGGAATTAAGTACCTCTTTAACATGTAGGCTGTAACTTTGCTACGTTCCTGTCGAACTTAGAGATACTATCCGAAACTAGAGCCTCAGCATATTTAGCCACACGTTGCATAGGCAATATTTGATCCCCAAAGCCCTGAAAAGCTGAATAGATCAGATGTGCCTGTCAGATTTTCTTCCTACCCCCCACTTGGCCGTTCCTGCTCAACTGGTGGTACTGGGGATATTGATCACTCAGTGCAGTGCTAAGGCTTATGCTGTAGCCTTTGAAACTCCAGGTAAATCTATGTGTTGCAGTTGTATTTCTTAAAGCTGGGTCAGCTCGGGGATGGTGCTGAGATGGAGTTGTCCTTTCCTTTAGCAGGGGCAAATGTCTTGCAGATACCAGGGTGTTGGGGTCACCTTTCTGGAGCTCACTTGTCTGTGAAAGCAGTGATTCTGCGTATTGAAGGTGGTTTTATACCCTGTTACTTATGCCTCTGAGGTAAGGGAGATAAAAACCAAACAACTGCTCACCCCTGCAGCGCCTTATGAAAACAGACGTGGGTCTGGCTAATACTACCTTTTTAACTTAATGTAAAAAAAAAATTGCAGTGTGTTCCCCCCCAGGTGGGGGAGGACTAGATGATCTTAAAGGTCCCTTACAGCCTAGACAAATCTATGATTCTAAGTTTTCACAGAGCGATGCTTCATATTCTTTAGCATCTTTCAGCTTCAACTCCTAGCATTTTTTCAGTGAAGACCAAAACCAGCGTATACAATGTGCAAAAATGTCATTTCCTGTTGTCTCCATCCTTAATTCTGCCCTGCTGCATTGTTCATTACTTGTTTTGTATGCGAGGAACTCGGTATGATAAATGCCTTGTTGCCCATATGAATTTCCTAAGGATCAGGGATGGCTTGCACTGATTTGCAGCTCATCCTGCTGAGGTGCATCCTCCCAGCTGGGAGGATGAAGGAGGACTGAAGTTTGGGATGATTCAGCAACTGCTGCCCGGGCAGCCGAGCTGTCCCTGCTGTGGGATCAGACACCCTGGGAAAGGGACTGGTTGGAAACTACTCCATCCATGCTCCTCATGAATCCCAGTCGCAAGTATTTTAGAAAATACTCTTTTAAAACCCTTTAATGAGGGGCTGAGAGTATTTTCCTAAGACTTTGTTCTTCAGAACCTGTTTGTACAAATAAACGTAATACTCCTAACATTCTACAAAAGCAAATTAGATTTATATGAAAGAGTTCAATGAACAGCATTTTGAATGGGATCCATAATGGGCTTTTTAATTAAATGAATATAGTCATTTCATAGAGGCAGTTCTCATTAGTGTGGCAATATTGAGATGACCATTTCCTTCTAATTGCATTGTGTATTTATGTAAGAGGCTCTGGTTTAGGTTTGATTTGAATAGATTGATATGTGATTGTGTCTTGACACCCAATGCACATATAAAAGGTAGAATAGATCTGCTTTCTAAATGAAGCTGTTAAATATTCAGTAAAACAAATAACAGTTGTTTACTGTAGCATGTCTTGGTGCCTGTACACGTTGCAGTGTGTACCTGTTGCAGGGTGTGTAACTCCAGCTATTTAAATTCCTTTGCCCACTAGAGTGAATTTCATTAAATCCCAATGAGTTCCTACTCTAAAGGAGATGAGGCACATTTTCTGTTGCCTGTAAGAGACTTAAAGGGACTGTAGATTTCCACCACAATTCAGAAAAACTGTTTCACCTCACAACCTTTTTTTTCCTTTTCCATACTTTTCCATGTATAACACTGTTGTGGTTTGACCCCAGCCGGCAAGTAGGACTGCACAGCTCCCCCCCCCAGCCTCCACTAGGGTAGGGAGAAGAGGGAGAAAAAGGGAAAAAACCTTGTGGGTTGAGATAAAGACAGCTGAATAGAGCACTAATGGAAGAGAAAATAGTAATAATATTGGTAAAAGAATATGTAAAAAAAAAAAGTGATGCAATCGACTCGCAACCCGATGGTCGGTTGCCCAGCCAGATCCCTGCCCCCAGTCAAACCCATTTATACACTGGGATATAGAATATCTCTTTGCTCAGCTTGTCCTGTCTGTGCTCCCTCTCAGCTTCTATGGGAAGCTGAAAAAATCCTTGGCTAAATGTAAATATTACTCAGACACAACTTAAACCATTTGCTTTACCCGCCAATGTTATTCTCATACTAAATCCAATGCACAGCAGCTACCGGGAAGAAAATTAACTCTATCCCAGCTGAAACCCAGACAGACACAAAGCAGTTATATCTTTCCCTTTACTGTTTTAACAGAATCGTCATTCTGTCTCCAGAAAATGAAATTTCCTTCTTCTCCAGTGTGTATGTCTTTCTGTTCTGTTTTTTAATATACGAAGAAAGGAAATCAGCCAAGACAAACACTGACCCTCCTCAGAGCAAAACCTGTGAAACATTTGAGGAGTGACTTGTAAAAGAGGGTAATCTATTGGGAGACTGGGAATGCACGAGGAACTCTGTTTTCGGCACCCCGACATCACCATTAACTATAGCTCTGAGTTTCGTGCTGCAGTGGCCATGCACGATTTCTACAGAAATCCACAGAAAGCTCTACTGCAGATGCATAAACTTAGTTCAGGGAGTGAATGTCTTGGGGGGATTTGGGGGCTTATGGGTCAGAAAGGAAAAAAATGTGTTCAGTTGTACATTTATATATCCCATGGGATTGCTCCTAAGGCAGGAGCATGCACTGAATCAGGCTTTGCTGGCACCAGGGAGGAGAATGAGAGTTAATTGCGGGCCCTGCCCTGTCACAGGGAGAGGAAACATTTGTGTCCCATTCTTCCATCTTATTTGGCACTTCTGCTTTAATTGGGAAGCTCACTTTTGAAATACAATGGGAGTGAGGCACAAAAAGTTCTTGGAGAAGCTTCAGTTCCTTTTTCTTTTCACCGAAAGATAAGTGTGTTATCAATTCACCAAGGTCAGACTTACAGTACTTTGGGGTGAAGAGATATTATTTCGAAAAAAAAACCTCACTTATCCAAGTTAATACCACATTTTTAATATGATGTAATTCTGTTTCAGAAGGAGGGGTCCGGTACTGGTCACTGAATTACCTTGGTAGCTTGTAGCAAGTTCTTTAAATGTTGATGTGTGTTGCTAATGTTCAAAAATTTCCATCTGGATTCCAAGTGGTTTTCTGTTGTCAAAAGTCTAAAAACACAGTCAGCCTCCAGTGGGTGAGTGGTTCAGACAGTTAAAGCTGGGAAACTTCTCTGTTTTAACGACACAGCTGCACAAGTGCTTTTATAGGAAGAGCTAAAAATGTCAAAGCACAATTTAGAAATGTTAATTAAGTTTCAATCTTTGTGGACAACATTGTTAATCAAAGTAACTGAGTCAAACAGCAACCTTTGGTGTTCTCCGTGTCACATCTTATTGAACGACAATTCATTCCCACTCCAACGTGTCACTTCAGCTTACTCTATTCAATCTTTCCATGAAAAAAATAATCACTTAATATTTGGTCAGGAATTTTTGTCGAACATCCACCATTAGTTGGTAAATTTAATCTTCTCCATTTTTTCTCTTTCTTTTTCAAGTTTTAATTATTACTGTTGCTTTGACAATCTCCCAAAGGCTTTATGCTTTTCAAGCATGAAGGTTCAATATTTTAAATAATAAACTAGTGTGGAAGAGGTGTCACACTCCAGGAGACATCTGACAGTGTCTGATCCATAGGTCTCATGCTGCTTTGGTGGGAAAAGTTGAAGAGTGAGCTTCTTTGGGGGTACAAGTGGGCACTCATTTCACTGATTCACTTCCCAGTGCTTATTTAGTTGGGATGAGCAACAGGAACCAGGAGGAGACATCCTTCAGCTTTGGGCAGTTGTGTACTTCGTTCATCTGATTCCTGCTTTTGGTGCCTTGGGAATACACAGCCTGTGTGCGTGGTGAGAGGTGGGGGGAGATATAACCTTGTCCCCTGTGGCATCACCAAAACCAGACAAGATGTGCTTTATTCCAGATATCCTCAAGGAACTCTAGGCTGATCAGTAGGAAGAGTTGAAAATCATGTACGTCATCCATGGCTTCTTCATAGTAACGAAGAAATAGTTGTCCAAATGGTGGTTTCTACGTTTCTTTGGCGTAGGCACCACCAGCTCAGAGAAGACTCCTGTGTAGACACCAGACAGGCTCTCAGTGGCCCAGGGCTCTGTACCCACCCGGCTTGGTGTGCCTACAAGTGAAGAGAGTCAGCTGTTCCCTGTCTTCAGGGAAAGCAGAGTGTGATTTCACACCGCCTCCCTCCACGTGTTTATCGGTGTCTCGCTTGGGGAACGCTTCCTCTTTGTCTGAGATGTCTCGGTGATGAGCAGGGACAGGGGAGAGGAGGGAGGCTGAGAGGAGGGCTGGAGGAGAGCATTCCGCGTGGAGAGACGCCGAGGCACAGTGAGCAGCACTGAAAGTGCAGTGAAAGGATGGGGAGGACTAAAATGAAAAGGAAAGAACGCTCCTTCATCCCTTTCTGTGACCTCACCTTTCATATCAGTCACATATTGCTTATGTCTGGTTTTTTTCAGGCTGCCGGCCTTGATAATGATGCTGAATGTCGTGCAGACCTTTACACTGTGCTAACGATTCTTAAATTACTTTGAATATTTTTCACTTTGCTCCTTATATCACCTCCACGAGCTCTGAGCCGGGCCTGGCTGAGCCTGTTGACACACACAGCAGTTTACTGACTCATCCACTCAGTTTTACTTACAGCAGTGTTGCCTTCTAATGTTTTCCCCCTTTAATTATTTCCATTTCTCTGAGCCAATGTACATTATTCCTCTCAGCTGTCAAGCCCTTGCAGAGGGTTTTATCCCACTAACTGTAATAACGTTTCTCTTATTTTATTTTTTTTTATTTTTATTGAAGTTGCAGCTTAAATCATACTTGCTTTGTTCTCACCAAGTAAAGTTGGATGCTAACAAGGCTTCCAGTGTGTGCATGTGTATCCTAAATGCATTTTGCGTGTATGCTTTTAAGCTGTCTGAAGGATAAGAGGAAACAGTTTTGGGGACACTGCGCTTTGTTTTAAAAAAAAACCCCACAAAACTAAAACCACCACCAACAAAACCCACGCAACAACCCCCTTCCACCTTGGATTGTCCTTTAGTACGTGTCAGGCTTTGGTTTATTTGTATGTAAAAAGGGAAGTGGCATCCGCGTTAGGAATTTTCAGCCTTAGTTAGGGCAAGAAGTGCCTTTGAAGGGAGGCGTGTGCCTCTCCAAAGCAGCCCAAAGCAGGGTTTCTTTCTGAAGGTGGCGTTGGAAGGATTTAGATGTGGGGAGACAGCAAGAGGGAAACTGGGGAGCAGAAGCGGAGCCTGCTGCTCCTGTCCGATGCCTGGGGCCACCAGGAGGAGTCCATGGGCAGGAGCAGAGGCTGGAGGAGGAGCGTGTGTGACTAAATTACAGTTAAACCCTGTTTCCTGTCCTCCTTATTTAGGAATTGCACGGTAGCCACAGGCTTTCTGCACCTTCAGCAGCTGATCTAAGGTCTGTCTGTCTTATCTAGCTTCTTTCTAAATATTTATTTACTTTCTATAGTACTTATCACTGTGACACTCAGACCGTAAAAGTCCTTCAGCGGAGAGTTTGCAAAACCTTCTGCACCTGCACAAATTTATTCAACACTGCAAATTAACTGCTTTTGAAATACCATGACACAGAGTATGAACTGCAGCATTTTTCTTGCTGGTAGATGCTGTTAGACGAGCCATTTCTATTCCATTCCTTTGAGTGAAATACAAAGGGATAGATGTTTACTGAGAATTCAAACTGCTGTTTTACAAATGTCCTTATAGTGCCCAAAAAGCAGAAACACGTCTAGTCACTGTGGGCACCACCTGAATCACTGACACAGAGTTATAGAGGGCCTAATGAAGAATTAGATGCAGAGATAATCCATGTCATTGTTTCCTTTCAGATAGCAAGATAGCACCTTTCTTTTTGGTGGCCAACAAACTGGCCATAGAGAGCATGTCACTGCCTGGCTTTGTCTGCTCTGCAAATTAAACGAACATCTATAAACCTCTGTTTGGGAAGGGTTCAGCCTTTGGAAATATGAAGTGTTTAAACTTTCATATCTTAGAAAGAGCCATTTCAAATCAATGTGTGACTTTGAAACTTTCCTTTTGGTGTTAATGCCTCCGTGTAAGCTTTTTTGACAGGCATGTACCGTCCTTCATGCTTCAAGGAAAACACAAATATCAAGAAATTGTCTTGGCCTTGCTCATTGCTCCCCAGTGACTCCAGGGGGTTCAGTACTGGGATGCTGTAGGGTAGGTTTCAATGAATATCTCTATCCTCAAGAGCCCAATAGTAGCAGAAAGATGATACCTTAAGCATTGTGTGTCATTTCAGCAGATAATGCTGTATCACTAAAAATCTGTCTTCATGCAGTTATTATTGGGGGGGGGGGGGTTCAGCCTGGAGAAGAGAAGGCTCTGGGGAGACCTCACAGCCCCTTCCAGTCCCTAAAGAAGGGGGGCTCCAGGAAAGCTGGGGAGGGACTCTGGATGAGGGAGGGGAGCCCTA
>JAOTQQ010000015.1:1644866-1663508 GCA_026546715.1 Gallinago undulata | reverse complement strand
GGTGGTGAGAGCCTGGCCCAGGTTGCCCCGAGAAGCTGTGGCTGCCCCATCCCTGGAGGGGTTGAAGGGCAGGTTGGGGGGGGCTTAGGAGCAACCTGGTGTGGTGGGAGGTGTCCCTGCCCAGGGCTGCCCTGGGTGGGCTTTAAGGTCCCTTCCAAGTCTAACCATTCTGTGATTCTGTGAATGCAGGACTTGTTTCTGTACCCCTTCATGTTTTCACACACACTAGTTCAGAGCGGAATTTGAGTGCTGTAGCGGATGGAAATGTCTCTCTGGTCCCTTGTGTCTGTCAAGGGCCTGTGAACCTGTTTGTCACTAGAGATTTCTGTGCCCTGTTGCAATACTAGTGCTGCTGTAAAACCAGGATGCTTCCAGCATCATGTACGAATTTCACATGTGCCTTTTTGATAGCCTTTGCTTATCACTCGCCTTATGAGATGCTCGTAGGTCTGTCACTGCACTGGAGACCTCATCGAGATTGCAGCCACAGGTCTTCCAAGGTTAGGTGCAGTTAACTTCTTACTGAGCTTATTGACAGCACGTAGGCTTTGTTCGAGGAAGTTACAATATCTCGGCATATTTATCCCCTACAGAGGAGACTGGCTGCTTCCTCCTCTCTGTGATCTACACAAATTACACCAAGTGAGAGGGGCAAAAAAGGTGTTATTAACCGTTGATGTGTCCCCCAGCTCTGGCAGTGTAGGACACACTGTCACTGCACGCTGAGGTGCTCTTGGGCACCGGCATCAAACTCAGACCGGGCTGCTTGCTATGGAAAGGAGTTCTAGTGAAGAGGTATCTCCTTCACCACAGCATTCAAAACTTTACCTTCCTTAATTTGTTCATTTTTTTGATTGTCCATAGATCCTTTACAAAGTGGTTATGTTGATCTCAGAATTGAATAGTCAATTGTATTTCAGAAAAAAATGGGGAAAGCTAGTACAGGTAAAGAACTTTATATAGTAGTTAACTGATAAAATTTGTTACAAAAATTCTTTCTTATAACTTTTTGTTCATTGTCCTCTTTCGAGGACAAATTTTTGAAAGCTATCTAAGTAGAAGGCCTTTAATTAACAAAGTTTTGCCTCAGTCTACTGCCGTTCACAGCTGGGACCTCAGAGTTGTATCAGCATTAATTAAATGTTCTCAACACCTCCATAAGATGGCAAGGCACGATAGTGAATATATTGAATATGGGATTTCTAAAATCCCACTCTGTTGATCTAGCTCTCCTCTGACTGAGGTTGACAATTGCCATTCTCGGTGACTTGAATTTGAGCAGATAGAAGTCAAAACTGAATGTTTTTTGCCAAACTTGCTCTAAATGAAATCTTCAGCTCATGTGATGCGCAGGTGATGGTCAGGGTGGAACCCAAGAATCCACATTCTGATCCTTCTCTTCTTACCCTCTTTCTACTCTTTATGTGACCATTATTCAGTGGAATTGAAAGAAAAGAAGATTACAGGCCCAGTGAGAGCAAACAGGGAATTCCGTCCCTCTCTGGAAGTGCAGAAATAGGAAAAATACAAAATACAGTGCTGAGAAATTCTGAGCCAGAAGCTTCATGCAAATGCTATGAGAAACGTAAATGGATCTTTTGGATGGAACCAAATTGACCTGCTTTTTGGAATTTTTTCTACCAGTGAGAGGTGGGGAGAAGGTTGCCGTTTGACATGTCCTTTCCTATGTCTGTATAAGTATCCCTGTATAGGCCAAAAATCTAGCTGATTTACTAACCAGAATTTTTAATGACAGTAAGTGCTTAGGAGAATTGGATTTCATCCATTGGGGAAAAAGGTAGCGTTTCAGGAACATGTGAGGCACAAAGAGAGGTGATGTGAGACCACAAAGTTGCAGTCGTGCGTTGGACTGTATGTGGCAGTAAATCGCACTGACATAGGCTGAAGTCAGTTGGAAAAACTGGCTGTGGAATTCCACGGGCTGACACCTTGCTGGGTGTATTCCTCTGGGACACGGTATTCTTGCTGTAATCTGTTTCCTGGTGTTTTCCACTCATTTTAAGCACTCTAAACTTAGGTTTCCACACCATATTTATTAGTGCTGTCTGTACTGTGCTATAAATAACTTGTGGCACCAATAATTATGTTTTTTGAACAAAGAAAATTTAGAAATTCTTCTTTAATAGTTATTCAGCTCCTATCAGGTAGTTTCTGTTACAGCCTCACAGTCTGGTCTGTCTGTGTCTGGGAGCTGAGCGCCCGTCGAGTCAGAGGCTGTTGTTATGTGAAGGGAGATGGGGTCTGGATTAACTAATTACCTGATTATAAGATGAATTTGTCCATTGCTTGCAATACGAAAAGTATGGATTCTGAAATGATGTTGTTACAGAATCACCTGTGAATTTTTATTTTTTATTTTTCAGCTGAAAATCTGCATTCAGTGGTAAATAGCTTTACAGCATCAGTGCTTTTCAGATAAGTGCTGAAATGGACTTAGAAACTGATACCAATAAAATAAACTTGGGCAGCTAGGAAATTGAGGAGGAAAACAGATAATTTTTTTTGCCCAAGTCCACACTTATAGTCTGTCAACTTTTAAGTTTGGATCACTACGTTTTGTTCTTGTGATCTGACTGGTAGGATGTAAAATTTTAGTCAAGAGATTCAGGGGGTTGGAACTCAATGATCTTTAAGGTCACTTCCAACCTGAACCTGGAGCTCTTAATGTTTGGCATTTAAATAAGTAAGTAAATAAATAAATAAATAAAGTCTTTTGTGCTTACTGATTGGATAGAAAGTACAACTAAATTATGCTGAAGACACTTTTAAAATTGAATTTAAATGAAGTTGTTTGCTATGAAATGGAGAATGAAATTCTAAATATTTGGTTACGGTGCTATAAAAGCAATACAGGAAAGAATACCAAAATGAAATCAAGAGATGAAGCATCAAATCTATGTTGGAGGAGATAATATACTCTGGCCTGGGATGCAGGTCTGCTCCAGGAGGCTCTGTTTGGAACTTGATGGTCTCAATGAGCTCATCATCGAGAGAATGGAACAGCAAAAGCAGTACTCGGGGCGAGCAGATATAAACACACTAAGCTCTAGTTGAGGAGCCCAGTCTGTGTTGGGGTTGTGAATGAGAAGGTGTGATGCTTATCACTGCTCCCCCCGTGCCCTCTGTGGGGTTTCTTCATTGAAGGTGGGTGTCCTTGTAACAGGTCTGCATCCTCTTGTCAGTGGAGCAGCAGAAGGCAGTGAGATGCTCAGGGGAGATCAGCTCCGCTATTGTTCATTACACTAGAAGTTCCGGAGAAGAGAACTGACCTCTTGAAATCTGCTCTAAACCCCAGCAGGCAATGGCAGGAGGGGAGAAGGGGATTGTTTTGCAAAACTGGCACTTGTGTTATTTCCTTCTGGTTGTCTCAGTGGGGAGGTTTTCAACTTCCGTCAGTTTTTCAATCATCTGAAGTACTGGCATGTGTACAGAGGGGTTTTTATTTGGTTTTCCCCGCCTTAAATTGCTTGTTCTGATGTATAATGATGCTGTAAAATGAATAGTAGCAATAATGCTTTCTTGACAGATTCTGTAAGCCTGGCTTTATTTAGAACACATCCATCACGGGTGATATTAGCATTCTCCGGCTCTGTCTGCAGTATAGAAGAATCTGCTGTGCAATGGCCCCGAGTTATCAGGATCATTATGGACAATATACAAGCATCACCCTTTTTTGTACTCTTTACAACACAGAGCTTCCTAAACTATGACTTGCAGGTCCGTGTTGCTTCATGGAGAACTAGCTGTTCCTGTAGGATGAGCTCCTCCTCCTTATTTTCAGCAACAATACTGCATGCACAGAACTGTATTTATCTTAGATCCTTCCTTAACATCACTGCACAAGCAACTGCTAAATATGTGGCACTGTCATCTCATCAGCCCTAAGAGGAGTGACTGAAGGCTGATGGAGGAAGAAAAGGAAGAGAATTGTTCCTACGTTACAAGATCTGGGTCTAGAAGGGGAAGCTTCCCACTAAAAATGTGCACCCTGCTTAGGAAAAATACTAAAAGCCTTATTCTAATCCTAGTCAAAGATCAATCTCTTAATCGTTTTGACAGTGGGAACTGACTAATCATCTGAATAAAATTTAGAGCCACTGAACCACTGGCGAGAGTAAGAGCTGGGTATAATTTGGAGAAGGTTTGTTCACTTTGGCTGTTCTTGATTGTCCAGAAAAGCTTCCCCTTCCCCTTTGCCTTAATTCATCATTTCTTCCCCTAGAATGAGAAATGAAAAGAACTACGGAAAAAAAGGTTCTTCTAGTGTTATGTACAAGTGCAACAGCTGGAAAACTGTTTGGGAGATAAAAATCATACAAGACATTTTGTTCATATGAGTGTTTGAGGTCTGGTTTTTTAGGACAGTTTCACATGAGAAATAGGAGTTGGAAACCTTGGGCTGTGGTCTGATAGGGGCTCCTTCCACATTTGGGGAAAGAGATTCCTCCTGCTTGTATAATTTTTAATCTGTTCTTTTGGAGGTGGCGGATTTTGAATCAGCACTCTATGTTACAGATTTCATTGTTGAGAGAGTTTGTGAAATGCTTTTGAATTTGGACAGAACGGGTACCTTAGTTCGGGTCTGCTGAGCACGGGCCCTGTTTGCAGCCCCCAAGTCTCACTAAAACAGCTGGAAACAAGTAGCGTGCCTACTTCTGTAAATATGTGCAGAGCATAGAATTTATGTACTTAACAGAGGCTGAAATCCTATTTTTAAATAAATAGATGAGTCTGCAGAGACATGGATAACGGAGCATGGAATTAGCGGCAACACAGGTGAGGAGAGATGCTCTCAAATCTCATGCAATTACAGCCAGCAAGACTTTTTTCTTTAGAGAGTAGAAAGCTGATGACTACGATTACTGAGGGAGATTGTATCACTTCATAGTTAATTTAATGTTTTTGATAGCTCATGTACAAGTATCACGGTGTCTGTTGTAATTGAGACTAGATGGTGCAAGTTGTAATGGATTCAGATAGTGCTTTAGTCAGGCTGGTGTATGGTAATGGTATTATTTTACCTTATTCCAGACTGACTTAATGCATCGCAGTTCAAATGAACCCCAGTTTTTCAAAGAGCCACATCCCCCTTGGATTATTTTTGACTGCTGGGAACCAGAACTATATTAACAGCATGTGGCAAACACTCCATCTATTACAACAGACATTTTGCATTTGAAATGTCCCAGCGAGCGTCAGGCCTAGAGTATTGCTGTGTCTCCCTGTGAGAGCAGGAGGTAGTTGCTGATACCTCCTTTATGTTCACCTCTTCCAGAAGGAAGCAGGAGATAGAACTGTAGATGGTGGAGAGTAAATTCTCCACTTCTTCCTACTGCTTGTCATCTTCCGTACCTGCACGGTTTGTGGAAAAGAGCAGATGGAAAATCTTGAATGGGAATAGTAGGCGTTTGCAAGGCATAAACCACGCACGTTGCAGGGCTGAGAAGTCAAGGTTTTGTGCTTGTTTTCCTCATTTTCATTCAAAGAAGTAGAAGGATGGAATTGTAATTTATTCCGCTCTGTCCGTCTCCAATGGATCGATCTGAAAATGTGTTTTGCAAAGGTGGATCTCTAGCTCTGTGATAGGGCAGAGGAGGAGAAATTGCAAACTATAGCTGGTAAGTCCCCTTCATAATAGGAAAGAGTGGAACCAGGTTCGAAAAAAATACAGATAAGCACCTAATGGAGCTTTTAAAATTACTTAAAAAAATACATCAAATAACTTGAGATCTCCCACTGAAAGCACACAGGAGTTGGACAATTTAAATCATCCTTGTATATGGTGTAAAAATGTGAAATTACAGACATCAAAATATCTTTGTAAACTTGGCTATGGGTCTTTTAAACTTTATGACTGATGTGGTTTAATTTTATGTCCTTCTTTTCTTGACAAAGTAAATAGCTTCCCAGGTTTTTGGAAGCAGACTAGAAAATAGCTTGAGTTGGGTATTTTGAAGGTGTCTTAGTGAATTTACTACATCTTTCCTTAGATACCTGGAACCTTTTTCTTTTCTCCACCGCTAAGGCCCCTTTTTACAGTTACTGTCAGCATTCCCAGTTGAACTGAATAATTTACCCTTTTAAACTGACAGCAGCTGTCATTATGAAAATTGCAGGGCCAAGTTTGACAGTATTCACACAATGGGGGAACTTAAACTTTTAACAGGCTTCGAGAAAGCCCAGACTTTTCAGCACATCTTGTCAGTCAGTACATGAGCTCATCTCTTCCTTGTGAAAAGTTGGCAGATTAGAAGATTACTTCTGACAGATCTGAAACAGCACTGATGACATCCTCCAACAATAATCTCTTGGTGAGGGGTGGGGAGAAGAAGGGAGAACGGTATAATGAAAAAATTGGTTTTAAAATTTGGGTAAGCACTTTACAAAGGGAAGGATGCTCGCTGTTCCTGGCTATCTGTTTATAATTCATTCCTCTCGTGTGGGCTAAATATTCACAGCTCTTAATTATGCAGAGATTTACTGCTCGCTCGCTCTCTCTCTATAAAAGAATGTTTCTTGGGTTTGAAGGCTTGTTGTAGTTGAAGGAGTTGTGTCCTTTCATATTCATTAGTGGCTGGTATTTTGACAGGAAGGATTAAGGGGGGCACGTGTCTGAGGGAGTACAGGCAGCGGTAGGTGTGTAAGGTGTTACCCAGGTGGCTGATGCTGCAGAGAGTCTCTTGGTGACATTGGCAGAGGATGCTGCAGGGCCATCCCGGGGCTCGTGCTTTGGGATTTTCTCCTTTTGGTGAGGCTAGTGCCACAAATCATAGAATCATGGAATCACAGAATGGTTAGAGTTGAAAGGGACCATCAAGTTCCAACCCCCCTGCCCACCAGAGCAGGTTGCTCCAAACCCCATCCAGCCTGGCCTTAACCACTTCCAGGGATGGGGCATCCACAGCTTCTCTGGAGGTTTTTGTTTATGTGTGCCCTGAGGGTGGGGTGGGGAAGAGGACCAAAACCACAGAAGATTTCTGCTCTCTGCTGGTCTTGTGTTTCCCAGGCTAAAATCCAAACCAAGGCCCGAGCTGAGGAATGCAGCGCAAGTGAAAATAGGAGGCACAAATTGCTTTAGCATTCTTGTCAGCATCTTTAAAGTTTATCCTTTACCGTGTCGTCTCATTTCTTTCAGTCTATCTTTAGCCTTGCTTCCCTTTCTGAGCCAGAAGTACTCTTTTGTTATCACTGCTTACTGAGTAAGAGCTCGTCCGGGGAAAAAAAAACCACTTTTTCTGACCGGGTTCATGCTGGGAAATGAAGGTGGGGGGGGGAGAAATCTACTTTTTCTGACTATGTTCATGCTGGGCAATGAAGAGCCTGCCATTTAGAAATGTGACAAGTATTTGTGCCTTCTCTTGCAATATTCCTGTAGTAATTTCCTTTCTAACAAGTGCAGTACTACCTCTCATTGTTTTACTGCCGTGCCCAGTGTCGCCCTTTGCAAACTCAACAGTGGTACAAGAAATCGTTAAGGGACGTTAATGTTAAGGGTGTTCCGTGTTGAACTCTCTCTTTGTTATTTCAGATCTTGAATTAAAAAAGAGATTGCAGACAACTTCCAAGTTGTCTGAGCCATATTTGAAGGCACAGAAAGGTACTGTACAAGCAGTTCCCTTTGGGTGCACACTAAGAATTGCACTAGAGCCCTGTTTGTGCAAGTTGCTATTAATTCTCTATTTTATTCTGTTCCTAGCACACCAGAGACTGACCTAAATCCACACCTCCATCCCAAGTACTCCAATAGCTGGCGTTCTCCGCAGCCTGGGAGCGCTTGTTGCAAGGATAGGTTAGAACTAGGTGTTTGCTTTGCTTAGCTTGCAAAATAAATTAATCCCTTTCAACTGAACATAAACGAAATCTGTTTTATTTCTTATGGAGCAGACTTTAAAAAAAAAAAAATCAACAACCCCCCCTAATCAGACTGATATTCTCATCAATATAAATACTGAAATGAATGGATTGGAAATATTTAAACCAAATTATTTCGTCTCAACGAAACCAAATGTCCAGCTATTCTCAGAATGAAATGGGAAAACTCGAACAAAACATTTTGACTTAGGAAGTTGCTCTGCCAGTACAGATGTGTTTCCATGAAATGGTTTCGATTTTAATGAAATTGTACTTTCTGACAGAAAACTGTTCCCTGGAACATGGGTTGTCATCCTCCCTCAGTAGTGAAGCCTCTTAAAAGCCAGGAATGGGATACTTTGAATATTTTTCTTTCAAATGCGTAGTGTAAAACCTAAACTTCCACCTTCAGTTTAGCAGTTCCAGATAAAAGCAAGGCCCTTTCAATCATTAAGAGAAGGAAGAAAGTTGCTGAATCTGCCCAAGGTCTGGGTGCTCTCTATCAGGCACTAATGAATCCCGTTATGCTGATGATGTTGCTGACTATCTCCATAGTTACCTTTTCCCCACGAGACAAAAAGAAACTGCCTGATCATATCACTGCTGCTTCCCACAACCATCAGCCTTCATCTCACTGAAGGAATGGAAGAGGAAGGTTTCTCGTTCTCCAAACCATTATTAATGTATCAATTGTTTTTCTCAATTTTATTATTTTCAAACAAAAAAAAAAATCCATATCCAGTGCAGAATAAAGTACAAAACTCATCAACTACTTTAAAGTCAGAGACGTGGCTTCCTTTCATTTCCCTTGCTAGGGTCATTGTAGTAACTTTCTTTATTTCTGTATTCCTGTCTTCTATATTTCGTACATTTAAGTGAGAAGCACCCTGATTTCAGATCCTATAAAACCCTCTAAAGATTGTTCTCAAACCAGGAATGTAGCTGGAAAGGTGATTTCAGTGTCCTGACGACTGTTGAGGAAGAATTTGTCACGAGGACAGTTGCATTGGTGCTCACATCTGTTTGGGATTGACTGTCCCCAGGAAACATGACTATCATGGTAGTATGTGGACAGGTTGAGTGAGTGTGTTTCTGATAAATCAATTAATATGGGCGGAATCAGAAGGGGGTAACTCTTACTTAATTCCCACGTTGGAAATTGGCAGCTCTTGGGAACAACTCATGGTTTGAGCATGAAGCCATGAAGGTGCTCAGCACGTTGCAGGAGGTCTTCGTTACCCAGCTGCACTGGACTTGATGTGATTAAGGTCATGTTGTGTATTTTAGAGGTATTGTAGCACCTCCTGTTGTGTATTTTAGAGGTATTGTAGCAATTCCGATGGCTGTCTTGGATAATTGTGTTTGTTTCTCTATGTTAAATTTATGAGCACTTTGATGCCTTCTCCCCATGTGCTTGTAGATTTTACGTGGTAATTTGCAAAATAACCCTGATTGCTCTTTCAAAACTCCTTTCAGCATGCCATCTGCAAAAGTCTGAAGTGGCATTTGGACAGTGCTTGGAGCTGACAGATCATCGTGCAGACTACGGCTCCTTCACCAATATCATGTTTTCTGTCTTCTACAGTCTAATCATGAGCTTGAAAAAAAAAATATCTCTTTATCAGGAACGTTTATTTGTGTTGGTTCCTTGCCAAAAGACACCTTGATCATCTTACGACTGCTGTTGGAGTGTATGTGGTCATTTGCTAAATGCTGCAAAATTGTCCGCGTTATTTTGTAAATAATCCCCAAAATATCTGCACCCTCTCTCGTTGCTGTAACCACGGCATTACTCTCTCCCAGTCCATCCTGACTCGTGGAGAGAAAATGTTCTCTGCAGAACGCTTCCTGCGTATGGTAGGATATGACAGTCCCCTTGGCCCTCCGAGTGATGGATGGCTCTACTTAGGCTGTATTGTATTTGCTTTAATTTCAGCGGACACACATGATTCATTCTGTTCCGTGCTGCGGAGTCCCTGCAGCACACAAGGGAGCTGCGGGTTTCATTTTGGCAAGTTGGTAATTGCCTGCCCTCGGTATGTTTATTGTGGTATTGGGCCATGTCGGTTTGCGGGGAGAGGGGAGGGATTCGGGAGCGTGACTGAAATGAGAATATAGGATGAAAAAAAATAAAATAAATGTGGCCTGAGTTTCAAATAATTCACACCTTTGATGAGGCCAGAAAGAAGCTCCAGAAACTGGTCATCACCCAACATTACTGGTTCTAGAGCTGGGTGCTACAGTTAAAAATCTAGTTTTTTTACTTTGTATGTGTGGGTTGTGGAGGGTTTTTTTGTTGTTGTTTTTAAAGCAGGTCATGTTTGGTGCCCCAGAAATATTATTTTCCCTGTCACCTTTCTTCTGTCCCTCCCAGCTCCGTCGAAAGACCCCAATTTGTTTAATTTTTCTCCTCTTGCTGCCTGGTGGGCTGACCCCAGCCGCTTGTATTTCCACTGCCGCTTGGCCAACAGGGTAAACCCAAGTAGGTGGTAGTTTACATGTGTAAAGCTAATATGGTGACAAGAAATCAATCTTGGTAATAAAATTAGCTGGATCTTTCACTTGCCCTTTTACGCATCTGAAGACCGTATCATCTGCGTTAAGGCAGTTTTACAGCCTGATTTTTTTAGCAGAGTGTAAACCAGCGTTAATTGTGTGGGGAGGGGTAGAGATAGCAAGCATAAATCTCTAAACCCCTAATGATTTTCAGTGCATGTAACCACATAAAGATTATGAAACGCTAACATATTGAAAAAAATTTTGTACTGGATGTCAAGCTGAAGGAATAATTGCTAATGCTCTCCTTGCATTATTCAGTTAAAATATCAGGAAGGGGAAGAGTTAAAAGTCTGAAGGTCTGATGGCTCAGCACCCCTGGAAGAACATAGAATCATAGGTTTGTCTGGGTTGGAAGGGACCTTTAAGATCATGGAGTCCAACCATCAACCCAACTCTGATAAAAACCATCCCTAAACCATGTCTCTAAGCACTATATCAACCCGGCTTTTAAATACCTCCAGGGATGGGACCTCAACCACTGCCCTAGGAAGCCAATTCCAAGGCTTAATAACACTTTCAGGGTAAAATTTTTTCCTGATATCTAATCTGAACCTCCCCTAGTGCAACAATTTCCTCTTGACCCATTGCTTGTGACTTGGGAGAAGAGACCAACTCTCCCTGGCTACACCCTCCTTTCAGGGAGTTGGAGAGAGCCAGAAGGTCTCCCCTCAGCCTCCTTTTCTCCAGGCTGAACACCCCCAGCTCCCTCAGAAGATCTCCAGACCCCTCACCAGCTCTGTTGCCCTTCTCTGGACCTGCTCCAGCCCCTCAAGGTCTTTTTTTTTGTTGGAAGGGGCCCAAAACTGGACACAGCCCTCAAGGTGGGCCCACATCTGCTAATCAGATCTCCAGTAAGACTGTGCTGGGTGACTTCTTTTGTGGTTGTTTTTAATACAATGTGTCTTGCTTGCATATCAAAATAAAGTCATCACTTGATGACTGTTACACTATTAAGGGCTTGAGAGGAATTAAAGGCAGGGAGTCTGATGTTGAGTTGGCTGTAGTGCAAGAACGCTGACCTGTACTGGAAGTCAGGCTCAGAAAGAGCGGTGATGATTGGCTTGTTAGATTAAGAATTTAAAAAATCTGAAAAGAAAAAAAGAACATTACTGTGCTGCTTTTCCTTGATGATATTGGCAACCCTCCCTTTACTTGAATGGGTATAAAGTTGGAAGCATTTATTCGTCCCAGTGTGATTTATTGGATACAGTAAGCTGTGTGATGGCCTCACTTCACTACTGACTCATCTCCTGACATTGAGAAATCCTTTTGCGCACTTAAAACATAGGTGATAATTCTTACCCACTTCATAAAGTAATCCACTGTGTGTCCAGTTATGGCTGGAAGCTGCTGCCCAAGAGTGGTTTCATACGTAGAGCAGGGTAGAAAAAGATGTTCTCATGAGTTTTCCATTATTTCTGATCTCAAATGGTCAAGGCTTTTGCAGTGTTTCTAAAATTTCTATTAGTATGTGATTTTGATCTTCATTTACCAAATTATATTCTTTAGAGTTTCTCCTATATATGCTTTACAGTTTCTCCTCTTTTGTGATTGCTGCCATGCGTCATGATCTTAAAGGTCCCTTTCAGCCTAGACAATTCTGTGACTCTGTGATCCTATGATTGAACAACAGAATTCTCTTTCTCTTTGTTCTACCTTGCACATAATTGGAGAGTGTGTGTGTGTGTGTGTGTGTGTGTGTGTGTGGTTCATATCTGTTTTCTCGTTCCAGGTTTGTTTAGGGCTAACCCACTCTTCTGGAGGAAAAAAAAAAAAAGTTACATCCCAAAATAGACTATGACCCATTTTCTCATTTAAAAAAAAGGCATTTAATTTCAGGGGCTCTGTTTCAACTCATAGTTGCACACTCTGCGCCTGTTCAGTTCCTGCATTAGAACTTATTACTCCTTGGGCTCCCTTTTCATGGTGAACTTAATGGACACAAGTGAGTGGTGTAGAAGGAATCAAGCTCTGATTTTCCTTCTTGTTAGAGTTTAGCTACCAGAGTAGAAAGCTTCCTTCTGAGCCAGGGCATGAAGAGTGTGTGTTCTGGGGCCAATTAAGCATTTTCCATCTAATGTGGGGATTTTTGTTAATTTTTGAAGTGTCCTATTTTCACAGAAAACTAAGGTTAAAAATAACTCCTCTGAGGAAGTAAAATGATGAATAGAAGAACTTCTTGACAAATATTTCTGCATAACTGTAGGGTTTACTGTTAGGGAGATTTTGACAAAACCCAAAACAATACACAGAAAGGATAAAGAACTCGGTGCCAGGGGGATCTCTATTTTGAATATGCTATATTTTGCCTTTGGCTGTGTTATGAATTGGATGTCAGTTGTCGACCAATATAAGCTTTTAATAGTTAAATGCTGCCTTTGTCTGTGGGGACAAAAATGAACTCCTTAAATCAAGAGGGTAATTAATTTTCCTGACAACCTTTCAAAATGCTCGATTGAGATTTTAGCCCTCATATATATGGCTTGACAGTTTGCGTTTGCCTTCTCCCACCACCTCATGAAAACTGTGTGCCTTTGCTGAATCATATTGTTAACGAGTACAAATCCCCATAACACCAAGAAATGAGACTGTGGCTTAATGTGTAACAAAAGCTTTGGAAACTCCTCCTTCAAATGCATATATATATACACACGTATATGCTTTATGCATAAAGTTTCAAAATCTCATAGGAAAAGCTCCTTTATTCTAAAATTGGGCATTCATAGAGTCATAGAATGGTTTGGGTTGGAAGGGACCTTAAAAATCATCTCATTCCACCCCCTGCCCTGGGCAGGGACACCTCCCAGCACACCAGGTGGCTCCAAGCCCCCTCCAACCTGCCCTTGAACCCCTCCAGGGATGGAGCAGCCACAGCTTCTCGGGGCAACCTGGGCCAGGCTCTCACCACCCTCACCCCAAACAAGTTCTTCCCCACATCTCAGCTCCATCTCCCCTCTTTCAGTCTCAAACCCTTCCCCCTCCTCCTAGGGCTCCCCTCCCTCATCCAGAGTCCCTCCCCACCTTTCCTGGAGCCCCCCTCCTTTAGGGACTGGAAGGGGCTCTGAGGTCTCCCCGAAGCCTTCTCTTCTCCAGGCTGAACCCCCCCAACTCTCTCAGGCCCGGCTACCAGCAGAGGGGCTCCAGCCCTCCCAGCATCTCTGGGGCCTCCTCTGGCCCTGCTCCAACAGCTTCATGTCCTTCTGATGGTGGGTGCTCCATTAATCTCTAAAACCAAGAAAATTGTGCCGTGTTTTTGCTGGGCTGGTGACAATGTGTGCAGTGGGAGGCACTGGTCAGTAACTGCAGTGTTGGCCCTTTGCTCCTCCGATCTGCTCACTGGATGAGTTTGTACCTTGATGTCTCTGCTCTTCCCTGTGTTAATTCCTAAAACACAACTTCAGTGATGGTTCCTTCGCAGCACTCCCAGCCCTGGTGCGTCTCCCTCAGCTACAGCCCTCAGCCTGGCAATGTGTTTGGGGGTGACCTTGGAAGAGCCCCTAAAACTGTGCTATTGTGTATCAGCACAAAGTCTGGCCCTGAGGGTTTTTTTGGCTGAATGCTTCTGGTTTGTCATGTATGGTTCCCCTTGAGTTAAATTAATTCACCGAGCAATGAATTTATGTGAAAATGGAGATTGAGAAATCTAAAAGTCTTTGTTTCTAGTTCTGCCATTGCACTTCTGTGTTAAATTCTGGGAAATTACTTACCTTCTGTGTACAAAATATATCCATTTAGAAAAGGTCGAAAGTCGGTGGTCACTGGATTACCCTCTGGCTCCCATTATCCGTGACTCTGTTAAAGGTCTGGGATTGTTTAGCCTGGCTTACTGTTGAATATAAGGGTTGATTTCCATTCTTGTAACCCATCTTATTATAAAGCTATTCTCAGGAGTCCGGAGTATAATGGGATAATATGGGCTGAATGCAATAAAGATGGTACCGTCGTTTTATAATTGGGTTCAGGATAGTTTGGAGCCAAGTTACATTAGGTATATTGTAAAATAGCCTAATAAAAGTGAATTATTTAATGAGAGTAGGGAGTAGTTAGGTTGATTAATTTAGGGAGGGAAACCTCACTACAAAATGAATTGTTATTTTTATGTTTAATTATTCATTAAACATATGACAACAGTTTTTCATGAAGAAAAAAAAAAAAAGCATGTCAAAATATGCTATGCAGAAGTACGAGGCAAAAGTGATCAGGCTGTTAGAATAAAATAGGGACTTCAGCAAAGTAGAAGCTGTCTGAGTCCCGTAGAAAACGTCAAGAGGAAGAGAACTGGTTTCTGCAGGAATCTGATTCCAGTGCTGCCTTCCCACAACGCGCTCGGTAACGCTGGCTTTGATTTTAGGAAAGTAGCATTTGGGTGCTGAATGCAATCAGGCAAGAGTCTTAATTATAGATACGAGATGTAACATGGGGACATCAGCTTTAGCTACGGCATGTGCTCTACCGCAATCCCTAATGGAATGTTCTGCCTGCCTCCATGAAGAGAGAGATGGCAGGGGGCAGGAGCACGTAGTGGGACATTCAATTTGATTATCTTTCCAATGACATGTATTTTCCAGGGAGCGTGTGCACCTTGGAAGATGAGTACAGAGACAGGATTTTTGTGTTGGACTCTGCTGGTGCCCTCTGAATGGTGGCTTTTGTACCGTACAGATTTATGGTAAGTGGCTTCAGATCCACAGCAATCACATCACCCGACATCTGGGCCCCAGCAGCCCAGTGACCAGAATTGTACCCAGACTGGGGGCTTTGATCAGTGATGGGTAATTGTGTCACTCGTCTCCCTTGTGCTAACGGCACCGGCTTTGGGGAGCCAAGAACTGCTTATTCACAATTGCCGGGCGGGATGGCAAATCTAAACAAAACTAAAAGTCACTAGAACATACCTGCTGCCGCCTTCTGCACATTACAAATGCGACTGTGTGCTGCAAGGAGCAGCGAATATGATTTATCTGTAGGCTCAAATGAAGACCTCAGCTCCGAGGAGTGGTTTGAATTCTAAATCTAAGCTTTGTGCAGCAACCCTGGCTCAGCACACGCCGGCCAGATGGACCGTACAGCACTCCAAATGTGCCGCTGGTAACTGGGTAACTGCAATTTATTTCCTTTCTCTGGAGACCTCCTGTTTCAGAGTCCCATCCAGTGACCAGACTTACTTTTCCAATATTGGAGTTTGGCAAAAGCAGAATCTTGGATTTAATGGGGGTGACCAGGATGGATTCCCGGAGCACCGAGGTGTCGTTTTGTGGCCTTGTCTTGTCTCTGCCCACAGCGGCGGGAGCTCAGGTCATCGCTGGAGATGAGATCACTTGGTGAAGTGGTTCCGCTGTCAGGGAATCAGGACATCTATAAATTAAGTTATTTTATCATTTGTGATCGAGTGCTCCCACCAGGCGCTGTTTCCGCCCCCCCGGTTGAAATGGGGCTAACACTGTGTTACGGCCACACCATGTATAACCTTGGGGACATCTTCTTCATAGCTGCTTGAAAGAGGTTCTGTTCCGAGGGAGGACTGAGGGGCCGGCATGAGGCAAATAAGGTTGGAATTAATTATGGCCCAGTGGTGGTGGTGTTGGTATGTTTTACACCCACACACTCCTGCACGGGGGCACGTGAGGGTCGAACCCAGAATGGCTCCCGTGGCTCCCCAGGTGGTTTTTAATGGCCTGTTCGGCACAGTAAATGTCAGTGACATAGATCAAAACCATGATTATAGGAAAGTAAATATGGAAGAGAAATGTGTGACTTCTTCCCTTCAGTTCCATGAGCTGATACCTCAGAATTATCTATGCCTTTATTGTCAGTTTTCATTAGCTTTCCTTCCTCCCCCATTCGCTGATAATTAATACCGTAGCCATCATAAAAAAATGACTCAGGGTAATTTCGTATTTCATATTAATATTCCTATTTTACTGCCTAGGACACTTTACATATGTAGGCTACATACCTTGCTTTTATTTATTCCTCTTCTGTCCATTTTCATTCTAAGCCTGTGGCTGTTTAATCACTCAGATTTTTAAGGAAATAAATTGTATGTGACAGCCCCTCTGTACTGATTTGGTGGCAAGCACCTGTGTTTCCAGTGAGAGATTCTAGAACTTATTGTTAAACTCACAGATAAAATAAGATTATTTGGAAAGAGCAGTTGCGTTTTGCTGCTCCCGGTACACGTTGCTAAGAATGTCTTGGGAGTGGGCAGAATGAGTCAATCTCTGCTAAAAGTATATTGAGGGGTCATGTGCCTTCTTAGTAACTTGTGAGTCGTCACAATCAAGCTGATTTGGATCATAGGTGTCTAATTAAAGGAAACTCAGCACCCATGTGACTATCAGAAACTGATGGTTTGAAAAGATTGTGTCGAGCTTTTTGACTCTGGAATTTCACTGCTGTTGCTGCTGTGACTGTCGTCAATGCCGGGAATACCATGGTGCTGTTGTTGGAAGGGCTGCTGGAATTCCACTACAAGTACATTTAATTGATGAGGATTAAGTCTCAGTGATACTAATTGATCCATTTTCCATAGCAGGAGGCATTCTAGCGCAGGGCATGTTCTCACCCCATTGATGGGAGGGTTTATTTCAGCCCCACGTGATGCTGAGCAGTGCTCAGAGCCTGAGCCTCTCAGGTGCCTGAAAGGGGTAAGGACTAGAACCAAGCAGGGTTAATTCTCATTTTTTGGTGGCAAAGCAGCAGTCTGTTCCTAAGAGACGTTTCTGCCTGGAATCTCAGGCTTGAGGCTTCTCTTTCTTTGCATTCTCCCTGTTCCCTATCTCTATTTGATCAGTCGATAGGATGCCTTTCTTGTGGAATGGCTTTTCGACTCAGAGTAAGGGGATGGGTTATTTTTTACACAAGGGAGCAAGGTTCTGTAGGTCATTGGGAGTATATTGTCAAAATACCCTTGTGACTCCTCTCTCGGGTCAAAGAACTCAGGGAGCTAAGGTTGCTTCTTGGAATACAGCAAATGAGATGAGGTGTAGAGTAATGTTTTCTTGTCCTGGTGATGAATTCTTCCCATGTCCAGTGAAGCAAATGACGCATTTATTTTTCTATGAATTCCAGATATATCCTCACCCATGCTGTAGTTCTGCCACTTGCCATTTTGCAGGGTGGGAAGACGTGATTTATAATTAGCCATACAGTGTGGATGTCTACTGGAATGTAAAGACCTTTAGGAGACACAGAGTTATGTTCCTAGTGTACTTTGGTGCAGGCTGCAGATGAATCAGTATAAATGGCTTAGAATTCCATGGGATTTGTGAATATCAGGGTGCTGTGTATATAAAACTGGAATATATGGTGATGTTCTTAGTTCTTGTATTACTCATTCTTAGAAACATTGAAAACCTTTTGTCTACAAGGACTGAAACAGGTTCAGATCTTTTTTGCCGAAAGTAGCAGGTGTTTTTTTGTTGCTCTGTTAGAGGAAAATTAAATTTGAAACAACAGAATTTCCCTGGGAGGGAAATTCCATCTTCTGGGGGCAGCTCCAATCCTGCCTTGTATGTGTTTCCGTATATTCTCTGGTCTGTTTTTTACCTCCTGACTCATGCCTTCTGTCTTGAATATTCCGGGTCTGGGTCAAGCTTTCTGATAATACCTATAGATCTGATGTGCGAATGGAGGCTGAGACAGTGATGAAATGTAACTGCTAAATAAGCAGGGCAGGAGTTGTAAGTGCTCAGCTGGACCCACGTGAAATGACTGATGGAAAGAAATGGGACTGCCTTCTAACTGAAGAAAGGCTTTGCTCTAAAATTTTGATTATTCAAAGTGGTCCGTTACACAGTGAGGCAAAACAGCAAGCAGAGTATTCAGATGATAAATCTAACCCTAGAGGGGGTGAGATAACTAACAAGTGGAGTCCCCCAGGGGTCAGGGCTGGGTCCAGTCCTCTTCAGTATATTCATCAACGACCTGGATGAAGGGGTAGAGTGTACCCTCAGCAGGTTTGCTGATGATACAGAAAGGGGAGGGGTGGCTGACACGTCAGGAGGCTTTGCCACCATACAGCAAGACCTGGACAGGCTGGAGAGCTGGGCAGAGAGGAACCTGAGGAAATTCAGCAAGGGCAAGTGTTGGGTGCTGCACCTGGGGGGGAGTAACCCCCTGCACCAGGACAGGTTGGGGGTGACCTGCTGGAGAGCAGCTCTGAGGAGAAAGACCTGGGGGTCCTGGGGGACAACAGGATGCCCATGAGCC
>JAOTQQ010000015.1:1607132-1618779 GCA_026546715.1 Gallinago undulata | reverse complement strand
TTCAGTGTGTTAGTGCTGCAAACCGTGAACTTGCCAGGACAGCAAGTGGAGCGTGTGGCAGGCAAGCCACTGTCCCCACGGTGGCCACTGTCCCCACGGTTTTTGTCCTGGTTTGTCCTAAGCACCGTGTTACTGTCCTCTTCAAGAAAAATACCATCTAGAACTCCTTTATTCATTTGATATACTTCTGTTCCCATTTTATAAAGGCAAACAAAGTAAAGAACGTTCTCATACTGTAAATCCATGCTTGTTCTGAAAAGTGCTTCCCGGATTTAACTATAGTGGGATACTTAAAATTTATACACAATCTTGAACTGCCTGTGTCTCTCCTACCCTTTTTTAAGATGAACAGTAAAAATGTGTGCAGAGGGAGGCCTTGGAGCACCCACAGTTGAAAACATGACACAGTACCATCCATTTCAGTGACTTTTAACCAGGTCGGGGTCTGGCTTCATGCTGAAAATGAGATAGAAGCACAAGCAGCGTGTTTTGAGGGAGCTGAGGCTGTGGTTTTGATTTTCTATCTGCTCATTGCCTGGCTACAGATATGATTATTATTATTTATTTTTTTTAATGGGAAAATCAGACTGTGACTAGATGACTCATTTTACCAGTTAAATAGAATATATTTCATTGAAGATGGTGGGTTAGGCACTGCCCTAGTGGGACAGCCTTCTGTATCTGGAGATCTGGATTCTACTGAGTGGGAATCCTCAGTAGCTGGGTGAGTTCCATGTGTGAAGTTGGACACACGTCCTGGTGTTAAAGGGTGAAGGTCTGGAAATGGAATGGAAATTTGATCAAAAACATCTGGATTTTCAGCTTGACACGAATGAGATTCCTCAATATAACTATATTCTAGCCTGATTTATGGTGTCGTGGCCAGCTGCTGTATGCAGGGGGATTTTTTTTTATGTTTCTTTTCCTTTTTCAGTTGGGTTTTGTTTTATTTGGGGGTTTTTTTGGTGGTTTGTTGGGTTTGGTTTTTTTGTGATCGAAGCAGCTGCTGTCCAGCTGGCAAGGAAATGGATAACTCCTCCCTGCAGCCACCGGAGCGCTGGCATCGCAGTTATTGATTCCCTTCCCTTCTCTGCAGATGGCAGAGCATCCTTGATGGACTTCGTTATCGGGGCAGTCGTGCAGAGACTCCACCGATGAACTATAACGGCATTATTCTGGGAAGGGTGGTGTTTGATGAAGCCTCTTGGGGGAGAGACTCTAAAGACCATTTCTGTGGTTTCCGTGAAACGGGAGCGTTTGAGGCTGGGAGCTGTTTCCTGATGGGAAGGTTTCTGCCACTTTCGGGGTGGAGTGCTTGGATGTTTTTCTTCTTTTCCTAATTTTTCTTGCATGCTGATGAGGAAGTCAAGAAGCTGGTTGCAGCTTTGGCTGTGGAAACTGAGCTGCAAAACTTAAGACGAGCTCTTTTAAAAACATCCCTCTTCTAAAAACATCGTCTTTCAAAAAAAAATCCCTTTTGATTTGGACATAAAGGACTAGATTCTGATAGATACATGATTGACATTAAAAACATTAAATTCTTATATTTCAAATCCCTATTTGCTTAAAAAAAAATCAAAGCATATCACATTTTTTCATAAAACAGAGGTAATTACAAAATACTGGCATTTTGACTTAATTTGACCTCAGTAAAACTGAATGCTTTGTAATTATCTTGTAAGTATTTTGACATGACATGTTCCTGCAAAATGCTCTTACTGTGTCAGGGCAGCCCCTTCTGATACACAGAAAAAGGCTTTCGAGGAATATTTTGGAGGAGCTGAAGTGCTGAGCTTCAGTCTGGGGTTTTCAGTGTGTAAATATTGGCGTGAAGGTCTCCTTTGGAATGTCTGAACCCAGCCAACCTTCTAGTGCCACAGAAAGACAGGGAAAATGTTCTGTGAATAAAAGTTCTGGCAGGCTCCTTTAGAAACAAGGTGTGTAGATGGAAGGCATTATGTCCTTGGGAATGTTCAATTAAAAAAAATAAAAATCCTTAATCAAGGGAATGATTCTTCTGAAATGCAAAAGGGGATCCGCTGCCTGATTTCGCTCTCCTCCTTTTAGTTGTGTGTCAAAACCTTCTGCAGCTCTGTTCATTCCTTAAGAATAAAATTGAATGATGTGTTTGAATACCAGATGGGGACATAAAGTATACTATTCATTAGAGATGTCAGTATTAATTGAATAATATAAATGATTAATAATTGTCCAGCTTTGAAAATTAGAATTCCTATTCCAGCTCATTGATTTTGCTTTGTTTTGGGTTTAAATACCTACCTTGAATCAGTTAAAATTAAAATTAACATTGTCATTATTAACTTCTAGCTATTAGAGCTGATGGTAATGCTTGTTTTTTATATTCCTCGAAAATACTTCAGGCATAGTTGCCGTCTAGACACCATCATTTTCTATTCAATCCCAAATTGTTCCCAGTGTGGTTTCTGGTTGTAACATCACGGCGGAAGAAATACCATGAAATGAAACAGAAAGCTATCTATAGAATCTTTGTCATAGGAGAATTCACTTAGGCTGGCAAACACGCTTCACATTTTCCTCTAAATTAAATTTTGTGTGTTGCTTGTTTACGATCAGAAAGCTACAAGATGTCCAACATTGCCAGGATTCAAAGCATTCAGGTTCTTTCCTTTTTAGAGGGGAGAAGACAAAAGAAAAAAAAAATCTTGCCACAATCAATGTGCTGAAACGTTGTGACGAGCGTTTACCATGCTAATCGATACGCTTCAGTCGGTCTTTTCATGTCTTGTCTGAGGTCTCTTGTTCTTGTGTGTGAGCAAGAGGGAACTCCTTCAGTTCTGAGCCCGTCTAATGTGGGAGCATCCTGGGCAGCAACGGGGCTTCTTCTGCTGGGAAGAAAGCCAGTAATCGTAGAATCATAGAATGGTTCAGGTTGGAAGCAACCTTGGAAATCCTTGTGTTCCAACCCCCCTGCCCTGGGTAGGACACCTCCCACCATCCCAAGTAGCTCCAAGCCCCCTCCAACCTGGCCTTGAACCCCTCCAGGGATGGGGCAGCCACAGCTTCTTGGGGCAACCTGGGCCAGGCTCTCACCACCCTCACCCCAAACAAGTTCTTCCCCACATCTCAGCTCCATCTCCCCTCTTTCAGTCTCAAACCCTTCCCCCTCCTCTAGGGCTCCTCTCCCCCAGGAAAGTAATAATCCATGGATTTCACAAATAGCTTTTTGATCTACATCACCAGCAGTGTCTGTCTTTTAGTGGGGGTTGGGACAGTTGGGGTGTTCTGTTTGGTAGTTTTTGTTTGGTTGGGTTTTTAAATAAAGTGTGTCCATCACTGAACATCATGGTGCTTTGCCAGTGTCAATGGGGGCTTGAAGGAGTGGAAGGAAGGAATGAAGAACCCTGTAGATGTTTGTGTCTTGTCTTCAATTTAGGCCATGTCCCAGCTGATGGAAAAGTTTGTGGTGACAAAGCCAAATTTGGATAGTTTAGGAGACGTGACTTCGTATCCCACCTCAGAATCACAGGATGATGTGGGGTTGGCATGGACCTCTGGAGATCATCTAGTCCAGCCCCCCTGCCAGAGCAGGTCCACCCAGAGCAGGTTGCACAGGAACATGTCCAGGTGGGGTTTGAACGTCTCCGAAGATGGAGACTCCACCATTGCAGAGGGTGATCCTTATTGCCCCGTCTGGGATGTGCTGTGGCCATGGGGACAGCCACGGCACCTGGGAAGGGACACACAGGATCGAGTGCCCCCTGGCTCTCGAGATGGAAGTTGATCTTAAAACGTTGTAAAACCACAAATAGATTTCTCTGTTTTATTTCAATTGTGAATAGATCGGAATTTAAGTATCTCTTTAAACATACAAACAAGCAAGAAAACAAGCAGAGCCCAATTTCAGGTAGATTTAACATGCCTGTGGACAAGTGGATTTTTAATAGCTAATCTTACCCTGACAGCTCATGGGAAATATCAATCTATTAGGCAGGATTCGAGTGTTGAATTTTTAATGCACTTTTAGTGATTAAAGTGCTCTTTTTCTCCACTGCTTGAAAGAGATCACAGTGGCTTTAAAGAACAGTTTAAAGTCCTAACAACAATGGAGAATTCATAATTGCAGTTGACCACATCCCTCTCTGGGAGAGAAGGGCTGTGCCTATTTGCATACAAGTGTTGTGTTTGGAACATCAGAGACAAAAAAAAAAAAGTCACTTATTTTGAGGGCAGCAAATGAGCCAGATCATCTTGAAAAGGATCCTGTGACTTTGTTGTCCCTGAGAGCGAGTGATAGGACACAGTTGGTGGCCTCTAGTGAAGGGAAGCGAGGCCTGAAGAGTAGAAATGAGGATAAAACTAAGGATTTCAGTCAAGGATTTAGGCTTAGTGTTCAGCTGGGGGTTATTGGTGCAAAAGGAGACGTAAGGATGGAATCTTGGTGTTGGTAAGGTGAAGATGTGCTGGACCAGGGATGTCAGTGAAGCCAGAATTTGCAGGGAGAGAGGCCAAAATCTGCAGAGGCAGCTGGCTCTTTGCTGCTGTTGCAGCTGAAGCAGGAAGGGATCGTAGTGTGAGCTGTGTTACATCTTCCCTCTGGTCCCTGCTCTGTAAGAGAAAATTATACTCCCTAAGAGAAAATTATACCTTCCTACAGAGGGGGGGGAGAACTAGTGCTTGTCCCCGAAGCCGTTTGTAAGGCTGCGATGAGCAAAGCAGAGCATGGCTTCCCGACCCCACAGCGTGTGCTTTCCTGGAAAAAAAATTAGTTTATGATGAATCTAAATTCCTACTGAAAATGCTTTTTCAGAGACTCTTTGCTCAGAATCGCCCTGTCTGCCCTAAATTTGTCTTATCAAGATGCTTCAAAATAAGCCGTTGCTGGAACTTTTCTTCTTTCACTCTTTCTTCTTGTTTTGCTGTTGCTAATGGATGTGGTGTTGTAATACCGACCGGCTCACGGCAGTAATGGATTACTAAACTTAACTGCAAAACTTAGCGTGGGATTTATGTTGCTGAGCTATATATAACAAATCAATAGCAGAGTAGGAGTCCTGTCGTCAGAGGAGAGAAGCTCGGAGTGGACACATTTACGTTGGGTTCCTGGGTTTGCAGCTGACAAGTTGAAGGAGTGTTGGCAACCCCCTTCTCCTCTCCTTGTGTTGATCGTGTGTGAAAACCCCTGCACCAGGACAGGTTGGGGGTGACCTGCTGGAGAGCAGCTCTGAGGAGAAAGACCTGAGAGTCCTCATGGACAACAGGTTGCCCAGGAGCCCGCAATGGGTCCTGGTGGCCAAGGAAGCCAGTGGTCTTCTGGGGGGCATCAGGAAGAGTGTGAGCAGCAGGTGGAGGGAGGTCATCTTGACCCTCTGCTCTGCCCTGGGGAGGCCCCATCTGGAGCACTGGGACCAGTTCTGGGCTCCCCAGTTCTAGAAGGACAGGGAACTGTTGGAGAGGGGACAGCAGAGGCTGCAGAGATGAGGAGGGGCCTGGAGCATCTCTCCTATGAGGAAAGGCTGAGGGACTTGGGGCTTTTTAGTCTGGAGAAGAGAAGGATGAGGGATCTGATCAATGCTTACAGATCCTTCAAGGGTGAGCGTCAGGAGGATGGGGCCAGTCTTTTTCCAGTGGTGCCTATGGACAGGACAAGAGGAAATGGGCACAAACTTGAACATAAGAAGTTCCATCTAAAGCTAAGAAGGAACTTCTTGACTTTTGAGGGTGGCAGAGCCCTGGCAGAGGCTGCCCAGAGAGGTGGTGGGGTCTCCTTCTCTGGAGACATTCAAAACCCCTCCTGGACATGTTCTTGTGGGACTTGCTCTGGCAGGGGGTTGGACTGGGTGATCTCCAGAGGTCCCTTCCAACCCCATATCATTCTGTGAAAAGACTAGTAAGTAAATTGGAAAGAGGGGGACTTGGCTTAATGAAACATTTTAATACTTAGCACCTGGAAAACTTGCAAAGATTCTGTTGTGTTCCTTGTCTCCATTGAAAGAGAACTCTCAAGCAGGAGCTTCTCCCTCCATCTGCTTCAGCTCGGTCACTAGGATAAAACACAGGGTGCCAGGGTGAATTGCCAGATATTTGAACTGACAGAAGTTAAAATATGACCCACTTCCCAGTCAAAATGTTCAGCTAATCCTTTATGTCTCTGCCTTTGAGTGACACTTCCACCAGACCATCTTGGATAGTCTGATCGCGTGCGGGTGAATGGAATGTTCACATATATTAAATCTATAGTACAGTTTAACAGATGAATTAAGGTATATCTAGCTTTATTTAGGATCTGCTTCGCAATCCCTTTGAAATTAGTAGGGAAATTCTCTGTTTGCTTTGGAGTTTAACGAATTAGATAAAGGGAAGTATAAGACATTTATCAGCCAAAAAGAAGAATGTGCCCGATACCGTAAAATATAAAGTAAAATGATGTTGATTTGCAGCGATGGGTTTGCATTCAGTATTATTGTATGAGAGCTGTTCTTCCACCTACAGAAAATAAATGTTAATTATCCTTTGTGGGGAGGTCATTATGGCTGTGCTGAAGTCCTTAGAGCTGTCCCTGTGAGGGGACCTGGCCTGGAGAGAGTTCGTATTGAAATACTTATCTGTAACCTGCTTTCCTGCTGCTCTGTCTCCCATCAAAAGCATGTAAATGCACTGGATTTTTAGCTGTTGTAATGGCAACAGGGAGAGATAAATCAGTGTACAGCATCTTTGGGTGTGACTATTGTACTTTTTAGATTTTAAGTACGTGACAGTTAAATGATTAAGTATAATCACAGTCCCTTGTGATTGTAAAAAAATAAATAAAACAAGACAAATCCACCACAAACCCCAAACCATAGAGGCAGAGGTTAATTTAAAGCAGGTGGTGGTATATATTGGTACAATTCCATTGGCTTCAGTGGCTCCATTTTATGTTGTGTCCTATGCATTGGCTCACTCTCTTTAGCACAACCTTCAGACTTGTTGTAAAATGCAGCGATGAAGGGGGGTCTTCCAGCCCCAGAATTCTTTATTATTTCAAATAGTAATTAAAGGGTCATCCTCTGGTGCGTGGTGGTGTGAGGAGGGAGGGACAGAGTAAGCTGGGTGGCCTTCTCTGTTGGGGGTTTCTCTGATTCTCCGTTACATGGAGCATATATTCTGCATTATATTCTATCAGAATTGAGAACAAGGAGCCAATTTTTATATTTGGAGTTTGACAACAAAAATGGTGACCCACCCAGATGCAGTCTATAAAACTGTTCTTGCCATTTAGGGCTTTAAAATAAGCCCATAGAAAGGAAGGAGCACTCAAGTGGGAGAATTTTTCTAGATTCCATTGGTATTAGTATGAAAACTCCAGTTATCTAGTAATTAAAAAGCCACATTGGGTTCTTGCCTCTTCACTGTCAGTAGAAACTGTAAATTAAGCAATGCTTCATACTCACACAGGTAGCTCCGGGTAATTTCTGGAGAGTTTTTTTCTATTTAAAAAATAGAAGAAAAAAAAAAAGATAATTTACTGTGATAGTAGCAGAGCGGGGGGTGCAGCAGGGCTCGGGTGGGTGTCTGGCATCTGAGAGGCATGAGAACAGCCCTGCTGAGACGGGAGAGGCAGAGAAGGATGATTTCTCAACCTAAAAGAAAACATTCGCTGCTGGGGGGGTTCCCTGCGTCCCGCAGAGGAAGCGAGATGACATTTGGGAATGTTTATTTGTCATAAGCATTTCTGTGATTCCTCATAGTCTCCTGCCTTAAAGATGTAGAACTCTGAAATATTCCTCTTCACAAAGTGCCCAAACCCCAGGGCGATGCTTCCCCAGGGGACCCAGAGATTTGCTGATTTGCCCAAGATCTCCCTGGAAGTCCGTGGCAGAGCAGACAGTCAGGTGTTTGCTTTCCACCCCTGTTTTGGAGCATAGTTTCTAAATCTTGGGGGGAAGAAAAAAAAAAAAAAGATGAGTAAAGCCATTAGCTATAGATGTTACTTATTATAGGATTTCTTATCGATTGGAATATAACACATTTCTGTAAAACATTGAAATTACTCTCACATAGGGTGGGTATGAACTTGAAGTCATTGGTTTTACGGTGTTAGCTGAGCAATAAAACACTTGAGTTAAACTGTTTTACAAATTTCCACAGTTTATTTTACTCAGTGTTTGAAAGCTACTTTCATCTTCCATCCTCAAAACAGTTTTCCTCAGAGCTTTTCTTGACAGCACAGAAGCAAGCAATGATGTTTTTGGAAGATATTAACCATTAAATTTTTTTTTCTTTATTTTTAACTGCTTCAACCTTTGTCTGTAAAATTTGCTTTGAGATAATTCGCAGAGTGGTATTTCTTGCAATGTTCCCTACCATGTATTTAGTCTGGGAGCAAGTCAGCAGGAATCCCGGGGCTTGTGTTTTGCGATATTACCAGATATTAATCCAAAAAAATTCCATAGTACCTCCAGCCCGCTCCCTGGTGCATCCTAATTCCTGATCTCCTCGGTCACCGTGCTCGGAGTCGGTAGGATTCTAGTGCTCTGGCTTGAGGAGAGAAACAGGAGAAAATCCTAATGAAAGTCTGGGATAAACTCCTGTCTCAAAAATATAGAATCATAGAATCATGGAATTGTGTAGATTGGAAGGGACCTTTAAGATCATAAATTCCAAACATCAACCTAACTCTGATAAAAACCGTCACTAAGCCGTGTCTCTAAGCACTATGTCAGCCCGTCTTTTAAATCCCTCCAGGGATGGTGCCTCAACCACTGCACTGGGAAGCCCATTCCAAGGATTCACAGTCCTTTCCATGAATGAATTTTCCCCAATATCCATCCTAAACCTCCCCTGGGGCAACTTGAGGCTGTTTCCTCTTGTCCCACGGCCTGTTCCTTGGGAGAAGAGACCAACCCCCCCTGGCTACACCCTCCTTTCAGGGAGTTGGAGAGAGTGAGAAGGTCTCCCCTCAGCCTCCTTTTCTCCAGGCTGAACACCCCCAGCTCCCTCAGAAGTTCTCCAGACCCTTCTCCTTGTGCTCCAGACCTCTCACCAGCTCCGTTGCCCTTCTCTGGACACTCTCCAGCCCCTCAATGTCTTTTTTTGTGGTGAGGGGCCCAAAACTGGACCTAACCCTTGAGGTGGGGTCTCCCCAGTGCCCAGTCCAGGGGGACGATCACCTCTCGGTCCTACTCCCCACACTGTTCCTGATGCAGGCCAGGATGCTGGTGGCCTCCTTGGCCACCTGGGCACACTTCTAGCTCCTGTTCAGCCAACAGTCAACCAACACCTCCAGGTCCTTTTCTGCTGGGCAGCTCCAGCCACTCTGCCCCCAGCCTGTAGCACTGTTTGGGGTTGGTGGGACCCAAGGGCAGGACCCGGCACGTGGTCTTGTTGAACCTCATCCCATTGGCCTCGGCCCATCCATCCAGCCTGTCCAGATGTAAAAAGATTTGACATGCTGTAGGATACCAGAGAAAATATCCTTAATTTCTTCATTGTCCAAAATTGCGACAACTAAAAATCACAAGAACTGGGACCTTTAACATGGAAGGCAAATTATAACAAACATTTCAAGGCTTGCAGCAGCAGTGATTTAATCGGAACATATTATCTTAAAGATTTTTTCAGGTGGAGGACTGGTGTATGCGTCTGTTCCATTTTGGTCCGTGTGGTCTTACTTCAGCTGACTCACGCTGATAGAAATGGAAATCAGTGCAGTTTCTGATTTCCTGGCCTGGCCTACGCCGAGCTGCAGTAAATACTTGCAGGATGCGAAGGCGGGTTCTTCATGCGTGCGGTACGCCGGGATCAAGCCTCCGGGCTGTACATTCATCATTTAGATTGGTGCCTCCTTGTGCCAAGGACCACGTTCCGCTGGCGTCTCCGGGAAACAGAGCTGCCTCCAGCGAGAGGAGCAGTTCACAGGAGTGGGAAGCGAGCAGAGCAGAAGGCAGGCGGCCCAGATGGCGCGGTTATGAATGGAACTGGAGATCTCCCAGGGTGTCAGGAGGGAGGTAATATTTTGCTTCACTCCGTCCTGACATTGGGGGGAAAAAAAAAAAAACAAAAACAAAAAAAAAAACCACCAGGGTAGTTGTCAGCTCTTCTGCTGAGCCAAAAGTTTTTGGGATGCCGTTGGGATGATAACTCTTTTCCAGCCCGATTTTGCTCTCAGTGGTACAGTCCAAATGGCACATCTGCAAGAGGCTGGTTGCGTGAGAACCACAGAATTGGGCTGACTCCCTAAATTCCTCCATTATCCATTTTGCTGTTCATTTGTCCATCCCTCCAGTATTATCCTCTCTTGCCCTCTAGCAGTTAAATGGACTTTCAGTGGACTTTATGGGAAATGAGATGCAAAAGTATGCAAGAAGAAGCTATTTTCACTGTCTCGGTCACAGGACACCCCTCCCTGCCTCGGTTTTGTTCTTTTTCCTGTGAATTTCTGCTATTAAAGCAACTGGAAGAATCGTACATATGGATAAGTGGATGTAATATGTGTGTAGCTCTCTCATTCTCTGTAGGTGTTTTCTCCTGATCTATGAGATTCCTGCTCCTACCGTGGGGTATGTTATATTGCAAGGTGATTTCAGGTAATTCTTAACATAGCTCAGATCTATTCTTCCAGATCTATTTTTCCAGAACAAAGTAACTGGCTAGGTGAAAACTGATTTTTGAAAATGGCTTTGGCATATAACATAAGCTTTCACTGAGACTTATCTTCTGGACTGGCAACTGGGGAGTCTCTGAAAATGAAACTTCAGCTCTTTACTTACATTAGTATTCTTTGAAAATCTTACTGCTGGCTGGGATTGGTAGCTCTTTCATTCATTTTCTTCATTACAGAGGGATTTCCTTTCATAAAATTGACGAAGTCAGTCTTGTCTCTTTTATCCCATTTTTCTTTTATTCGTACCTACTTTCTCTCATATTTCCCCAGCTGGCATTATTATTTTTTTTTTAATTTTTACTTATGCCCTCTTTTCTCCAACCCCTCACCATCTTATTCCATATGTTTATTATCTCTTCCATCACCAATCTGTGAATAATTTTGTGGGAAATCATGCAGCTGCATGGAAATCAGCTGTTTGGCACAAGCACTGCGCTGCCTTGCTGGAGAAGTCCCTGGGTTAACAGACAATTGCTATTGAAGTATTTTGGAGACCAGAGAAAAACATCCTTTACCAGTGGTGCCAATCTCAAGCTTGTAATAATCGTGAGTTGTTACTGGATTGACTGAAAAATGGTGAGTTAAAAAAAAAACAAAAAAACCAAGAAAACAACCAAGATTCTGTGGATTTATTTGCTTTCTGTTTCTCTTGGAGTGGCAAAGAACTTTTTTTTTTTAACTCCAGGATGAGATAAACTTTACATATTTCATGAAATTCTGGATTCCTACTTAATGAAAGGCTTGAAGTTAGGAGTATGGTCACTTCAGCTCTCAGAGATTTTCAGTGGATAGATCAGATTAGGTTTCTGAGTGTGCCTTAGGAGCAAGGTCCAGCTTTGTGTCCAGCTTTGGAGTCCTCAGCACAGGAAGGACATGGACCTGTTGGAACGGGTCCGTCTGAGGGCCATGAAGATGATCAGAGGGATGGAGCATCTCCCCTATGAGGACAGGCTGAGAGAGTTGGGGGGGTTCAGCCTGGAGAAGAGAAGGCTCCGGGGAGACCTCAGAGCCCCTTCCAGTCCC
>JAOTQQ010000015.1:1547384-1567157 GCA_026546715.1 Gallinago undulata | reverse complement strand
CTCCTCAGAGCTGCTCTCCAGCAGGTCACCCCCAACCTGTCCTGGTGCAGGGGGTTATTCCTCCCCAGGTGCAGCACTCGACACTTGCCCTGGTTGAATTTCATCAGGTTCCTCTCTTCCCAACTCTCCAGCCTGTCCAGGTCTCGCTGGATGGCAGCACAGCCTCTTGGTGTGTCAACCACCCTCCCAAACTTCTGCGATAGTAGAAGTTTCAGTAACAAAAATTTAAAGAGAATGCGGTGCCAGGGGAGTTGCAGGGCCTTGCTTTGAGTGAGCTGAGATGGATTCTTCGGAGACACGTCCGTCCGTACTCCGGGCAGCTTTTCTGGTGGTGTCAGCAGGAGGAGGGTTTCTCAGAATAAGCTTCCAGTCACTGTCAGAAACAACTTTATTTTTCCCTGTGCTGTGCCAGGGCTGTTGCTAGATGTGGCATGTTGAAAAGTGCGGTATCCATGAATATCACATTTTGGAAAGCCTCCAAATTAATTCTGCTCCGCTTGCGTTGAATTCTGCCTTTCTGCGTCAGTGTCTCAAACCTAAAAGCTCTTCCTGGGGTTGTTCAGGGGACTGGGGCTGGAGTTACTTTGCTTGTTTTGTTTTGTTCTCGGGTTCGCATCAAGCCCTGGCTGAGGACTGGAAGGAATTTAGACAAAAATTTAGGAATTTTAGACAGAAGACCTTACTCCCTAGTTCTGGATTCAATGCTTTCCAGAAGCTGGTTGTGGGCCAAAAGATGGACAAGTCCTAATCTGGAGATACAGCCCATGGGAAGGGGATCCAAGAAGACCATGGGGATTTAGAGGTTAAAGATGATTAAAGGCAGCTGGGTGTTTTGGGGTCGGTATGCGATTTGATAACATCAAAAGAACACAAATTAATGGGAAGCAGATTTTTGTAGGAGGCAAACAGTTGGTGGAAATGAGCTAAACTCGGTAGGGTCAAACTTGCTTTTGAAGATAATAGCTCCGTTCCTCGCAACTGTGCTCCAGCCCCTCCTTAAACATCCCTTTGCTGTTGGAGTCGGTGATGCACAGCCCAGTTAAAAATAGTTTAAGGTACAAAATTACAAATTCTGTATTCAATCGCGTGATCTTGTTTACAAACTTGGAACGGCGATAATAGTGCTTGTACACACACTTTCTTTTTTAAACAACCTCCTATTTTAACACACAGTTTATAAGGAGATGTATATGGCATTCTGACATAAAGTACTGTTTTTCAGGATGATCAACCTTTCAATAGGTTTTTGCATTTAATAAACAATGTTAAAAATCAGCTCCGTGAAACCGATATCACGTTACCATGGCAAAGGACAAAGAAATGCAGTGAGGCTGGTTGTAGTTAGTAAAAAGAGATTTTATAGCAGTGGGGAATGTGCTGGACTTTTTTTTTTTTTTTTTACTGTTTACACCATTTCTTACCATCAACACTGGGTTTTTCGAGACGTTTTCATAATGGAAATGTAATGCTGTTTGCAGTTTTTCCCTGCACACACCAAAATATGCATCCTGATCCTCTTGTTAGTTATACCAGTATAAATCCAGGAGTAAATCTACTGGCAGCACCAGAATTAGGATAACTAAAAGGAGTGTAAGCCCCATATCCTTCTACTTGTGTGTGCTGAGAGCAATATGCCTTCATCTTACGTATTTATATGGAAACAGGCTGAATTATTTGTTTCTAGTTTCGTAGATTCAGTAAAGGTAAAGGATTTAAGGCTGTTGTTGCTGCTTCTAATACAATTAAGCGCTGATGAGTTATGATGAGATCTGAGCTAAACAGAACAACCTCGCTGAGAATTAACAAACCAGACGTGTTTGTGCTGAAGCTCTAAAATCGGCGTTTCTGAGGCCGGAGTAAATGGCGATACATCCCCAAGCTGTTAACATGGATTTGAGAGAGTCATTACAGGCGCTTCCCGTTCAAAGAAATTCCTGTTAAGCGGACACCTCTGGGGAAACGCAGAAGAGCTGCAGTTAATCCCATCCTGGTGTTTGAGCAGGGTTTAGCTCCTGGTTGCAGTCGTTGAGTTTCTATCTACAGAAGTGAGCCCTGCTCTGCTGGTCTGAAGGCATTTTCGCCGGGGGGCTGTCGGTGTGGCCCCTCTCGGGAAGAAACCTGCTTCCCATGAAGTTTAGTTTCTCGATTGGTTTTCTAAGAAGCACTAGAGAAATCTTGCTGGTCTGGAAGGGTTCCAGCTTCTTCTGCAAGGGCAATGGAGCTGGTGAGGGGCCTCGGAGCACAAGGAGAAGAGTCTGGAGAACTTATGAGGGAGCTGGGGGTGTTCAGTCTGGAGAAAAGGAGGCTGAGGGGAGACCTTCTGGCTCTCACCAACTCCCAGAAAGGAGGGTGTAGCCAGGGGGGGTCGGTCTCTTCTCCCAAGGAACAGGCCATGGGACAAGAGAAAGTGACCTCAAGTTGTGCCAGGAGAGGTTCAGGTTGGATATTGGGGAAAATTTTTACCCTGAAAGGGTTATTAAGCCTTGGAATGGGCTTAAGGGGAATGTTCCTTAAGGGGAACAGATAATTAGCCATTTGAGATAAAATGATATAAAAGTTTTCTTACAAATACTTAAAGGGAGGGTGTCAGGAGGACGGGGCTGGTCTTTTCTCAGTGGTGCCCAGGGACAGGACAAGAGGAAATGGGCAGAAACCTGACCATAAGAAGTTCCACCTAAACGTGAGGAGGAACTTCTTGACTTTGAGGATGTCAAGTCAAAGAACACTTTGACTGGAAGTGGAAGAGGTTGCCCAGGGAGGTGGTGGGGTCTCCTTCTCTGGAGACAATATTCCTGTGGGACCTGCTGTAGGTGGACCTGCTCTGTCAGGGGGTTGGACTGGGTGATCTCCAGAGGTCCCTTCCAACCCCATATCATTCTATGATTCTCTCACCTTCTTTTAGCAGCTCTGAGAAGTGCAGTTCCCAGCAGCCATAGCTTTCCCATGGCAATGAGTGAAGAGGATTCCTATTAATGCAACCCTGAGTTCAAAAAGCCCTTGTTTCCCTTATCTCAGTAGCCTTAAGTGTTCAGGAGACAAATGCCCTTTGTTATGCTGTGCCAAGAAGTTGCTGCTCTTACGTGGATTGGATTATGGTTTTCAGTGCCACAAAAGATTGTCCTGTCAAAGCTTATTTTGTGTTAATTAGTAAACACATATTTAATTTTACATGTGGAAATAGGTCTGTGCGCTTCAAGGAGTGATATCTCAATTTCCTTTAGTGATGCTGCTTCCCTCAATTTAAAGATAAACAAATTACTTAACTTTGAGCGGGATGAAATATGTCTAAAGCAATCGCCGTATCCAGGCTGGGAATCAGTGCTGATGTTTGGTGGAAATGGGTGACCAGAATCCTGAGATCCCTGCAGCAACTGGGAGACTTTGCGTTGATCAAACCCAAGTTGTTTTGCACCAGGGGCTGGGGGATCGTAGCAGAGATTTAAAAACAAATCAATAATTTGAATGGCGACAAGCTACTAGGACTTGATGGTGTTCACCCCAGACTTCTACGGACTGTTGTGATATGAAATTGCTGAACTAACAGCCCTCTTGTGTCTATTGTTTGTATTAGTCACTGAATAATAAAAATAGCAAATATAATTAGGTGTTGGTTGGACTAGATGATCTCAGAGGCCCCTTCCAACCTAGATGATTCTATGATTCTATAAGATGTATTTATTTTTTTAATGTGGCTCTTAAAAACTACATAGAAGTCAGAACTGACAGTTGAGGAGATGCTGGAATCATTGTGCATAGTTCCCGGCAAACAGCAAGGCAAATATCTAGAGAAGAAGTTGAGAGCAAACCAGAAAACATCACTATTGCATCCCACTCAATGCAGGGGAACGTTTCCTGAAGTTCTGGTGACCTCACCTCGGAGAAGATTTAGTAGAACTAGAAAACAGAGAGAGAGATGCAATAGGAAGATCAGAGATATGAAAAGGCTCATGTAGAAGGAGATGGTAAATGAACGACGTCCCACACCTTGGAAGGGAGATGGCTGAGGGGGGCATGTGAGGAAATCTATAACGTTATGTTATAGTATGTATGTTCTCTATAGGGTTTAAGTAAATGTAGTCATAATCTTGCTATGGACTCTACATACTGCTTAGATTGAGACAGAGATTTATTGAGTTAAAATAATCCAGCGCGGGCTAACATTGCCATGGAGTTATTTCGCTAGACAACAGAATAATGATTCCCTAACTGTACTAATTATATTAGCATATCTGCGCTCTCGGGCTCGGGTAAACACAGACACAAGGGGAGAGTCGGGGACAGGAGAGATTTGCAGCAGTTTGTTTTCACAGTGGGATGCTTTCCCTGGATGTGTTTTGTGGCTGTTGTTTTTATACAACGTGTATTTACAATTAATATCCGCTTCCGAGAGCGCGTCCGTGGGTGGGAGGAAGAGAAGTTGGTGTTGTGTCCCGTCATTACGGTTGTTTAGCAAATGAATATTCCTGTTCGGGAAAGCGTGAAGGTTGCAGCGTTGCAGAATGAGGACCTTCCCTCACACCTGGCTTGGGTAGAGCACACCTTCTCAGAAGGGAGGAGATACCGTGAATTGATAATTGCATTTACCGCTACTCAGAAGGTCTGATTTCTGTAAAAAGGAAAGGAAAGGAAAAAGTAATTTGTTCTTCTCCCTTGCCTGAGAGGGCATCCTGCAGCCAGGCACATCGGTTGCAAAGGTCCTGTTAGTCTTCAAGAGGACCAGAGGGAATTGTTTGGTGTTACCTGAGCTCCTCAAGGTCTCAGGTCTCAGAGCTCCACCGTGGCAGCTTCCGTGCCGGGCACCAGATCCGGCAGCTTTTCCGAGCTTGATCTAAGTGACGTTCCCTCCCAAACCACCCAGGACTCCCACAAACCAGGCAATTCCTGAGTAAGCAGGGGTTAATTGTTACCCGTCCCCTCCCTCCCTCGGTGTGCAGCCAAAAAAAAGGACCAAAAGTGCTTCGCCAGGTGTTTGTCTTCTGCAGTTTCTGCCTAATGCACTCATGTAGAAGGTTTATATATATATTTAATAATAAAGTCTTTCTGAGAATGCTTGGAAGACCAGGCAAGTGTTTTCTGTGTGCAGGTCCTTTGCTTCTTTTCCGTCCTAAATTTGTGTCAGCTCCTAATGTTTATTATTCTGTTGTGTTGTAAACCTTTCTCCCCGAAATTCATGAAGTTCTTGCAACTGAGTGTATCACAAAGGGACCATAAATTATTAATATTTTATTCTGTTTTAAAAAACTGGGGCTTAGGCTGCAGTACAGTGTGGGTGTTTGGTTTTGGTGGTTTTCTTTCCAGACTATCTTGGGTTACACCTGTAGGGGGGGAAAAAAGTGTTAATATACGTAGAGCAGGGCAGGTGGAGTGTGCTATTGCAGAATTTTATAGAACTGACCTGGAAACCAAGGTTTTTGGAATAAAACATCCACCAGCTTGACACGGAAGGAAAAGGATGAAGAAAGTAAGTTCTGAAAGACCACTGAAGGGTTGAAGGGACTGAATCAGGTCTTTCAGCAGCGCCTGGGTGCAAGAACTGTCATCGCGGCGTTAGTGCACAAATTCACACGGCATCAAGAACACCGAGACAACTGTCATTGGTATATCAAGAGTGGCAGCAGAGCCCTCAGTGAAAGGACATTTTGTGAGGATAGAGGTACTTTGTTATTTTCCTTTTGTATTGTCGTACCTAGGCCCCGCTTGCAAAGGGGGGAAAGAGAAAAGATTGAAGATAGTCCCCTGATTTGTCAGATAAAAACCATATGGTGGAGGCTACAATTGAGCCATGGTTGATCACACTCCCCTCTAATCTGCAGCTGTTTTCTTTCTGATAGATAAATATGTGTTTAAATAATGCACCCTACCTAGCTCTGTCAATTTTTTTTTAATGTTCCCTTTGACAGCTGAATGTTTCCATTATGCCCAATAAACATCTTGGAGACTGACCCGTTCCTGCTTTAAATGCACATTAAGGCTGCGTTTCCTTCGTTTCACCTTCCAAAGGAACCGCTGCAGCTGTTCATTATTTGCAGCACTTACTACAAGAGACTCATTTTCAGGAGATAATTTTTTTTATTATTTTTTTTTTCCCCCCCTTAGAACTTCATAAAAATGTTTTAGTTCCTGACCACAAAGCCGCCGTGAATAACTATTGCAGAGGAGTGCTGAGAGCTTTGATGGCAGAGTTGTGCTGCTGCAAAAAAAGGGCACAGGAGTCTGTCAATGGCACATTCTTTTCTTCCACGGTAATGGGAAGAGACGGCGTCGCATTGTGCGATATTGTAGTCGGGTTTTGAAGCCGAACTTACTACGTACCTGTAGCACAAAAAAAAAAAAAGGAAAAAGGGGTAACCATGTCAACCATTGTCCGGCTGGCAACCAGTACACGGCACCGCTATCCTTCGCCGGAGCTCGTCATACCTCGGTGGCTTGTTTATAACGAGGAGGTGAGGGCCCCGAGGCTCTTCCTGGGAGCATTGTGTGGAGGCAGTCAATAGCTGCTTCTAATTGCTGGATACGTTGGTCCTTCCGACCGCTTTTGTGTTTCCATGCAAGTCCCTGTACTTTCTTCCCCGGGTGAAGAATAGGGAGGGGAACAACGTAATTGCTGGGAAATTAATGGCTACTTCAATAAGCTTCCCCTGTTTTTGTTTATATGAGTGGGAGAACGCGGGCCAAAGAAAAAAAGCTGGATTTATTATTTAAACTGAGGTGGCGCGTGGAGTGCTCAGTTTTTCCCAAGGACCCCGTTGTTTGCGTCCCTCCTGTTAAGTATTGTGTTAATTAGTGAATTATAGCAGATGCTGCAAGCCTTACCGTGCCCCCAGCCCCGCTCTGCTGGGCACACTCTGTGGCTGCAGTGAAGGACCCGTCACCAGAACGTGTACAGCACCTTATAGGAAAGGTCCTAGAATCACAGAATGGTTTGAGTTGGAAGGGACCTTAAGGATCATCGAGTTCCAACCCCCAGCCATGGGTGGGGACACCTCCCACTAGAGCCCTGTTGAGTCCTATTGATTAGATAAAGGATAAAACCCCTTGAACTCGATGGAGATGAAATAAAAGGCTGTCTGTTGGGCTGCAGAAACAACAGAATAGTTTGCGCTTTCCTCAATTGGAAAACCATCTCTAATGGATTTAACGGCCCTTGAGCTGCAACACTGGGGGCACGTGTCAAGATTTTGAGACCTCTGAAGCCACTTCTACTGTGTCTCCCCCGCCTCCAAAGCCTTTTGTCAATGTGGTCCTGATGATTGACTGTATTTGGGCCGTGTCACAAAGTAGAGCCAGGTATCTAAGCATTAAAGGAGCATCAGCCCTAGCCAAAAATCCAGTAGAAAGTTCATGGATTAGGCAATATTTTTGGATTTGGATTACGCAAATATTTTAAGTATATGCAGAGAATATTTAAGAACATCACAACGTCTATATCGATTGTGCTGGATGAGCAGCAAGGCCAGCTCTCCTGCTGTCAGGTCCTGAGAACTGGCTGAGAAAACAGCTGGAGCTGCCAGGGGTGGACAGGTTGTACCAGTCACACCATCAGGAGCCTTCCCTGCTCGGGCAAGGGGCACCAGGGCTGAAAGGCTGGAAGGAATAAGCTCAGAGAAGGGAGGCAGCAGGCAAACAGTGCCAGAAAGCGGTGAGAAACTATGACCAGAAACTCCATCTAAATATATAATTAACGTCGAAAACTCATCACTTGCTTTGCTGGAAGAATATAGCAATCAGCAAGCACAAGGGTGCATTAAGGTGTGGTAAATTATTGTGGTTGTTTCTAGATATATCTGATAGTAGGTGTTAAATTGGGAGGCAAGTCTCAGGTGGGGTTATCTCAGAGACCAAAGGTCCAGAGGCAGTTCCCTGATGTTGGGCTGCCAGCTCCAACTCCTCTTGTCTCTGTCTCCTTGTCTTTTTGATAGGAATAGTGATATCAGTCTTCATTAAACCCCTTGATGTAGGTATTTAACTCCCCGGGTTGCCTTGGGGGAGTTTTTTGACCTCTGTTTATTTATCTATAAAGTGAGGGTAATGATATCTGCTCATCTCAAAGCGGCAACACAAGACTTATCTGAATAATGACTGCAGAGCCCTTGGATGAAAGGTGCAGCACAAGGGCAAACAACCCGTGTTTGTTCTTGTTACTCCCATGATTTGATGTAGGAAATCAGGGGTTTCACTGGCAGCCTGAGAGCACGCTCTGTATGAAATCGTGCAAAGCCCTGATGGGTGAGCACTGATGGGACTGCTCTGTGCTCACTGTGACTCAGGGCTTATTAGTGTCATTATCCATGTTTTACTTTGCGGACGATCCGTATGGAGTAGATATCGTATCGGGCTAGTCTGAATTATTTCTGATGGCCAAATGCAAACCATTCCACCAGTGTGAAGAGGTTGGGTGATTGTTTCGCTCCTGAAATACCCAATAATCTCATGAACCCATTCTGTTAGTGGTTGAAAAACACTATTATGTATAATGTTAAAGGATATGGAGAAACGGCCGGTGTTTTATTCTCTTTTTTACAGAGCTCAGATCATTGAGATAAATTGCCTTTCTTTTATTCCACATTCATCTTCATAAACCTATTGCTATCCCTCATTTGCTCCATCCTTGTTTCGGGGCAGAGGGAAGATGAAGAGTGTATCTTCAAGCGGCGTGCTCTGCGTTTCGGGGAGCCTGGCCGGTCCCCCTGGTGAGAATGAAAACCTTCTCAGAGAGATTTTGCTTTGCTTTGTTTTCCAGAGGCCCTGCAGGCAGGGCACGTTTGATCTGACCCTTCTGCTCATTGGAGGTTTTCCTGCTGCTCACGGATGGCAGTGAAAGCCCTCCACGTAGAGTGTGTTCTCAAGAGTGTGCTCCGTGCTCTTGAGAGAAACCTCGGTGCAATATAAACCCAATGTCTTTTCCACAATCTTTTGTCTGTTCCCTGCAGCAATTACCGCAGGATCTTTTCTATATTTTTTTTCCCAGCCTTCCTTTTTCTGTTTCTTCAACAGAGAAGTGCACAGATTGTGGCTGGAGTCACAATGTCACCTCTGTTCCCTTTGTAGTTTGGAAGGAAGAAAGGAGCAGAGGGGTCTGAACAACTTTTGGGGCAATGGCAACCACGTTGCACCACCAAGACTCTGCTCTCCCCACGTTATCTCCAGCATCTACCCAGGTTTTGGGGCTCTAACTCTGCAAAGAGCTGTTCTCCTCGTGTTCTGGGATTTACTGGGATTGCTGGGTGCTGCCTCTGGAAGGAAGCCCCGCATGACCTGCTGAAACATCCATCTTTGCAAGTGCTGGCTTCTCTGAAGGCTTTGTTGATCTTGGATTAACCGTGCAAAAGTAAAGAGGGCTCTTAAAAGTAACAGTAGGCAAACCCTTTCCATGGAGGTTTGTAGCATCACCTTAAACTATGATGTTGAAGCCAAAAACACCTTTAAACCGGGAGGTTTGAGTTCTGTTTGGGACACCGGGGAGCTGAATCACTTCCCTGGCCCCCGAAGGGTGTGTTTACATTTCTGGATTAGTTCAAATCAGGATGGCACTTTTGAGAAGGGTTTTGAGATCATTCTCCCTTAGCACGCTTCAATTAACATCCCAGAGCAGCTACAGAATGGAGACAGGAGCTTTTGGAGATGAAGCTAAACTGGATCTGCTGTGAGAGTTTATGAGTCCAGACTGGAGCTGGTCTGATGTAAGTCCTCTGAAACGTGTGTTGTGGACACTCTGTTCTTACCACCACCTCTTGTCCTCTGCAGATTTGCTCATCCTGGGCTGTGTCACTGACAAATATACACACAGCCGCCGCGGCCGCATGATGAGGGAAGTCATTTAGGGATAAAAGATCTGTATTCATGTATTTAGCTCGTGGAAAAATCTGTCCCTCAATCTGTGCATCAGTTGAGAGATCTTTTTCTTGTTTGCTATTTTCCTTTCTCCCACCCTTCATCTGTCGTGCCTGTCTGGAGCACAAGCTCTGCAGGGCAAGGGCTCTTGTGAAACGCAGGAGCATTGGTTTCCTCCGCGCGGTTTCAACTTTGGTCGAGCCCTCAAGGCACTGCAAATAAACAACAGATTTTGGGTGACGAGAGGCTTGTTTTATCTCTTTGTATTTCTTCTCCCAATCTGTTTCACCCTTGTGTAATTAGGGGAGGGGGCGTCAGGTCACCATACCGCCTGGGTCTCAATGATGAACTGGACGTTGGGTGTTAATTCAAGGTGGCTGCAACTGGGAGAGACCCAGCAAAGGGAGACATCCCGTGCGGGAGGTGGGTGAGGATTATTTCCACGCCTGGAATACGTCAAAGTGATACCACGCTCCGAAAAAAGCTGTATGTCTTGCCTTTTCACTGATCCTTTCCGACACGCTGGCGTTACCTTTCCCAAACGGAACAAGTTTAAAAAATATGGGAGTAGCTGGAAACCCTTTGGCTCGCGCTTGGCCAGCTGAGGGGCTGTTCAAGTGCGCCGGCTCTTGTCCACGTGAGCTGCAGATATTTCTAACAGCAGCTCCTTTGCTTTTCAAAAATCTAGCTCACGGGGCAGATTTTCTTTTCCAGCAGGATTCTTTGAACCCGGTTCTTTCCTTTTACCCTCCATCCCTACTGCTGTGCTCCAGCAGAGAGAGGGGCCGAGTAGGCAACAAGGATTTATTTTTTTTTCTTATTACTGTTCGTGGCGTCAGAATAGGTCGGAGCCCGTTTTGTTTGGCTTTCCTGAAATGCCAGGGTCTGTAGAGTGCAGGTAGCCAGCCGGCTCCAAAGTCCACGTACTCGACAGCCCTCTCCTGGCTAGATTCTATAGTGCTCAGCTCCGTAACGTAAGCGAGGTGCTTGGTTTCTGCTGGTCTGAATGTGTCTGGGCACCTCTTTTTTTTATTTATTTTTTTTTTTTATTGGGGGGGTTGTTTTTCAGAGCTCAGCTCAGGCTTCTGGTCAGATTTACACATCGCGATCTGTTTGCCAGTAATTACAGCTTTGGCTCTCGCCGGCTGTTGGAGAGGGGAGAGCGGGGATCTGGACACAGAGGGGTCCCAAAACCTCTCCATCCCGACCCTCTCCATCCCAACCCTCTCCATCCCGACCCTCTCCCCACGGCCACTCTGCTGGTTCTTAGACGTGGGACTAAATTCAGACAACTCCCCGCTTTCCATCTCCAGAGAGAAAAGGCAATTTGGGGCATCTGTCCTTTTCCTCTGCTCCTTAACCATCTTGACCATGTGGTTTCCCTGCCAATCCTCGCCGGGTTGACCACTAAACCTTAATTTCTGGCATTTCAGTCTCTTTTCTGTGTAGTTGCTGCACTCTCCTCTGAGGTTATCCAGGGGCTGTTTTGAGGATTTAACGTGTGGTTTGTCTGGGTTGTTTGTTTTGGTGGGTTTTTTGTTTGATTTTTTTTTTTTTCTGAATGTCATCCAGACATTCCTTTCTGCTTTAAAAGTGTCACTAAACTGCTGTTGCTCAATAATTATTTGCATTGTTTTTGCTTTCACGGAATAATTGAATTGATCCGCTTGGTTTTGTAGCAGCAAACATCGCTAAGCCAAGAATATTTTCTAACCCATCTTTCTTCCAGTTTTCTCAGGGATTCTGAGTATGTCTTTACTGATGATTTCCCTGCATATTGCACAACTTGCCCAGAGGAATGAAAAAGTCGTTTGTTTTCCGTGGAGTATTAAAAAATAATGCTATCATTGTGAGATGCCCTTGCCTGCGATGCTGGACAGTCTTGCATTAATTTTCTGCTTGCTTGATCGCTGATATACAAAGATTCTATAGAACATGACTGCAGCATGAACCCCTGTTTGTTATTAATTTCCTAATGCTGTGTACTGCCGAGCCCCTGCCCTGCCTTTTCTCTCCCTCCCGTTTGCCATTTCAGGAGGCTGTGGAGAGAAGCGGTAACGATGCTGCTGCTGCTGCTGCATCCCTCCTCTGCGTGTCACAGCTCCCGCAGGAGCAATGGCAGGAGGTGGCTGCCCTGCCACAGCACGGGGAGGCTTTGGGAACACAGCTCGTATCTGAGCTTTTTAGGAGCTTTAATGGAAGTCCTCGTCTTACCTCGTAGCGTCTTGTTTTGACGGAGGTGGGTGGGAGGTGAACTCCATGCTATACCTACTAGGTATGGCTTTATAACTGCGCAGCCTGGTGGCCTCTGAAGCTCGGGTAGATCTTCCCTGGAGCTGAAGGGTTGAGCAGCATCACCCCCGACACCCCGGTTCAGGAGCTGAACGTGCTCTGCCATCCCAGTTTGTGCCTTCAGTGGGTTTGGCAGAGGAGCTGGGCCAAGACTTAATTCCCCATCCCTTCTAAGCCAGGCTGTCCCCAGGGTCAGGGCAGGCTCCATCCTCTCTGCTGACCTAGAGCCACCTCCTTCAAGGAGCCCTGCCACCAGGTCCTCCAGCGTTGTCACCCACAACTAGGCTACCACCTGCCAATACTCCATCCTCATCCCTAAATTATTTTCCCTCCCTCAACCTAAAATAATCACTTCCCTCCTGCTCTGCCCTGCTCTGCCTTAACTTATGGTGCTGCAAGATGCAGGGACTGTTCCATAACCTTTCAGCGAAGATGGTGATTATATAAATCCTCGCCCCAATATGAGTCATATATTGGTACTTTTTGGAAACTGGGGGGCTGCAGTTTCCTCTCGGCGTGGGCGCACCGCTCCCATCAAGCGCTAATGGAAGTGACACACGCACATCAGGAGGAGAAGCTGTCCCTTCTGCTCCTGGATTAACGTTCTTGCCAGTACATTTGTGCCACCATAGACACCGATTTCTCTGCTAGGAGACAGTGGAGGCAATTAAAATCTTGTAATTTCTCATGAATAGAATCCTGCTGAGACATTCAGTATAATAGGAGCTCCCTCCCGTGTCCGAGAAGGTCTGTAGTGTGAGCGGGTTTCTTTCTTCTCTCCTTCCAGAGTGAATTTATCTCACTGTTTTCTCAGGAGATGTGAATAATTCCTTGAACTTGTGCTCAGTTTACGGTCATGATGCTTTGCTTGCTTCTCTTCTTTTGGTTTAAGACATTCCTGATCAACATCTCTGGGTGTTGATGGTCTGACGTAGACCTTCTGATCCCCACATCAGGTGAAACAACAGTAGCATGGGCACCTTCTTCTTTATTTTTTTCTAACAGTTATTCTTTTCTTTGGCACCCATTTTCTGTAAAGGGTGACATTTCTTCAAATTATCTTGAGATGACTGGAAAAACCCACATGATCTGCTCCCTTAGGTCAGTGCCATAATGTTGAGCCTTGAATTGTAAATGACGACAGAGGAGAAGGACTCTGACATTTTATAGCTTGTTGGGGATGCAGGGGTTGGATACTATCTGTATATTTAATATTTTCATATTTAATGGAATTAGTGCCAATTATAAATGTGGTTCTACGCATTTTTTTAATCGAAACTGGGTTGAGACTGTCATCTGACTCCAGCCAAAGCCTTTTGGGTCTACTCTAACCAGATTAACATAGAAGGAAAACATTCCATTTCTTTTATTACTCTGATGAGGCACCCAGTATCCCTTTCTTCTAGCACTGGTGGGGGTTTTAATCATAAGTCATCGTGTTGCCTTGCTTAAACCTACTCATGTCTTAAGGACAAAATATTGTGCAATTTAAGTCACATTTCTCCAGCATTTTGGGTCTCTTGATGTACAGAATCCACATACAACTTTAAATAGTATTTAAAAATCTTTAAAAAGGCCATCAGTTTCTGGATAGCTCCTTTGCACTCCATAAATTCCAGGCAGAGCTAATGAAAAGGCGGTATTTTAATATGAGACAAAGACTTATTTCACTCATTCTCCAGTGCCTTCATTTGTCACTGTGGCAGCAGCAGCATCAGATGTTCATGTTAAATACCGTACTTATTTATTGTGAGTAATGGATGGAGCAGGTTGCCATCTTTAGGATCACTCCATGGAAAAACAACTCTACCTTTTCCTTTATTCTGCTCGTTCTTTTTTGACGGATGCAATGTGCTCGGTTTCCCAAATCCTGCCCTGGACCTAGGGCCTGGGAGGATGCTTCAGGCTCTGAAATACCTTGGAAGGTCCAGGTCCATCGCATTTCTGGCCTGAAATGCCAGCAATTTGGAAAGCGAGCTGGAGCTGGGAGAGTTGGGGGTCAAGAGAGTGCTCTGAGGGAGTTATTACTGGGCTGTTGACCTGTGCTCTGCTCTTTCTTCTTGATCCCTTGGGGACATGGTTAGGTGGACCTTTGACTTGTCCTGGTAGGTTAAGTACAAATGATCTACGCTCTGCAGCTCTTAATGCAGTGCAGTACATAGGGAGCAGAAATTCCTGGTGAGAATATAGCTTTTTTTTAAGCACCTAAATGCAACCTGAGGTGCCTTAAAAGAGACTACATTTTTGAAAGTATGTATATTTAGGCACCCAAGGAGATGGAGAGGTACCCAAAGGGATTCCTTCACATCTAGGGAGGTAACTACTGCACCGTGCCGTATTGCTTTTGAAAATCTAATCTTCTCTCCCTGAGCAATGTAAAAGGCTTTTTGAACCACCAGGCTTCCATTCCTATTGAATTCTATAGGAAATTATCCTAATGGCTCTGAAAGCAGTATTAATGGCTTTCCAATTAGAATATCTAAATAGTTTGTTTATTTTATCGGGTTTCCGCAGCGGAAAATCAAAGTTTACCGAGAATTTCACGTTCAGCTTTTCATCAGTGGGCCTTTTTGTCAGGAAGCAGATACTCCATAAAATAAGAAAAAAAAAAAAAAAAAAGATAAAATGATTTAAAAGAAATATTTTGCCCAAGGAACAATAACAAAGCTTAGAAGACTTTCTTCTTTCTGGGAGTTTCCTTTAGGGAAACCTTTTCATTTACAGATTGGAAGATCAAATCATCCCATAGAGGGAGCAGTGGGGTGTGGATGATTTTTCTCCTGATCCCCAGAAAAGCACACTTGCTTCGAGAGTCCGTGGAGAGGTTCGGTTTTAAAGGGAAAGGCATTTGTGTGATTGGATAGAAGGATTAGGAAGTTATCTGTAGGGAAGGAAAAGAGAGCTTAAAACCCAGTTCCCAGTGTCAGCAGAACTGACAAGGTCGTGTTATAGAGGGGTTTAAAACGTGAAACACACTCTGCAAGGATGACTGGATAAATCATAAAACTCTGCCTTTATGGTATGCCCTTCTAGACGGTTTAAAAAGTTGGTGAATATTTTAATGCCACTTAAGAAATTATGAGATATATTTTAATTAACTCCGTTTTATTCCAAATCAATCAATTTTGTAGAGTATTATATAGTGCCATATATCCATAAGTTGCTTGCTAAAGACATATAATTTATTAGGTTAATATGCTTATAATCATGTCTAATACAATGATGTTTATTTAACTCCTCTAGTTATTAATTAACAGTTAACTTTTTATGAGCTACAGATAGACCTTTAGTAGGCCATGCTGGAGTGACTGATGGTGGCACTGTCTTCTCCCTGGGCCTCCTGCCGTTTCTCTATGTTTCTCATACCAAGACCTCTCTTCTGACATGGAAATTTTGGGACCCCATATTCCCAGCCAGAAATACAAGGATTGAATAGGATCACTGACCCCACCTGTCAGTCATTTGCAGCATTTGGACTCCAAATTTCCCCTGGTACCATCTTTTTTTTTTACTAGGAGATGATCTCAGACCTGCCAAACACAACCGTTTATCTCCAGGTTAATTTTTGATAACGAAAAGTTCCATATGGTGAAGAAACCGTCCTGTGCCCAACCCCTACAGCCTTCAAAGGATTCCAGGTTGGGTTCTAAACCTTGATTTACTCTTCAGATCTGATTGCCAGAGTGGTTTTTGTCCTGGCTGCTCTCTGCTTGTTCTGACAAGGAGCCTGCAGTCTGCAAAACACCCAAAGCCAGGGCGCGATTCCAGCCGGACCCATGGGACCCAGGTCTAAGTGGATGTAGGATGCTCATGAGGTCAGTTGGTAGGACTGTTAGGGTGGACGTAAGCGTAAGACAAGGCAAAAAAAAAAAAAAAAAAAAAAAAAAAAAAAAAAAAAAGGCTGCAGAGAAGTGAAATAAAGGAGATACTGTGCTTTATTTAGAAGAAAAGCTCCCTTGGTAGAGCGCCAGGGCTTAAGATCATGCACACAAGTTTGTGTGTGCAAGTGTGTAAGAGATTAGGACAAAATAGGACAGTATTAGCCATCCCTATGGAATGGGGGAACATCCCTTCTGTGGGCATTTAGCAATCCGACCTTGATTTCTGGGGGAAAACTGGCATAGAAACAGAGTTTGTGATTCTTGTGACAATGCTGATGATTTTGGGGCAGAGGGCTCAGTACCACGTTGCGTGGGACCTCGAGCTACTGAGCGAGGCTTCCTTCTTCTCCCTCTCGTCTCCAAGGCGAGCTGCAGAGCCCATTAATCTGATTTGGCAGGAAATAGATGGAGGAGGCAAAGGAGTGGGTTCTGTCTGGAGCGGGAAGGAGATTGAACACGAAATTGCAGGAAATTGGTGGTGGGAATTGCACCTGCAATTGAAGCTACCGAAAGACTCTGGCTCAGTGCTTCACACCGAATGGAGGCACACCAACCCCAGGCTAAGTTCCCAGTGGGAGCTGTACCTCTTAGGAAACCTGGGCTAATTAACAGTTTTGAAGACCTTTGCATAAAAATCAAGTTGACAGGGTTTTTTTTCTGAAATGCTCAGATGTCACACAGACAACCTCGGTAATAACAGTGTTCCTAAAACCCCCCGTTATCGCCTCACAACCGAGCACTCAGACTTCAGAGGTCGGGATGTTTTCATAAATGAGATCTTGATTATTTTTTTTTTTTGTCAGTACGAGGATTACCGTAGGAAACACGAATTTCAGAACAAAAGGCTTATTTTAAAAAGCAGCCAGCCAGGCGCTTTTGTGTTTGTTCCAACTGGAAACAGAAGAGAACACGTTCCCATTCATATTTCAGAAGTGACTTCAGTGGCTGCGTTTGTCCCTTTTGATGGGTTCAATAGGAAGGGTAGGATCGGGCAGTTTCCTGAGTGGGAATGGTTTTCTGAGCTGCCTCCAAAGGCGTGTTCCAGGGTTGTTATCCGTGAGTTTCCAGCAGCATGAAATCCGCCGAAATTGTTTATACCGGTTCTATCTGCCTAATGTGCCTAATCAGTCTATCTCCAAGGTGAGCTCTGTGCTTCACTAATCATAACGCCGTCATAGTGTATCTTGCTTATTTTTACTCTAAATTATGATAGGGTTTGAAATGAACTCCGAATTTGATTTATCAACAGCCACGATGCTAATTCAGCAATGAAGTCATGGTGTTCTGAGACTAAATATTAGCGCTAATGAGAAAACATAGCTTCCATATTTTCTAACTCTTGAGTTTCCACCACATATGGACAACTTCTAAAGTTGCGTGTAATTTAATCATGTAATCATTAACGAGGCAACACATAAATCAGTTTACCTGGATTATAGAGTACCAGCAAATGTGAAACCAGATGATAATCAACTGCCAGAGAATATTCGTGCTTTGGTTTTGTTTCGTAGAAGGAAAATGTGTCTCATGCAGGCCAGCGGTGGTTGCCCCATCGCCCTTTCCGTCGGGACGAATGGAGCACGTCTTTAGTTTTAAAAACAGTGATCCTCCTCTTTGAAAACAGGAACAACAGAGTTGAAGACACGTGAACTGCGGTGTCTAAACAGGGAAAGGTACCCAGCCTGCGAGCGCTGAACCAGCCTGGTGCTCAGGAGCTACATCACTTCCATCAACGGGCTCCAGGGTTTAGGTTCTTGCCAAAGCAGTTACTTGTCTGAGGATGATGCTGTGACAGCCTGTGCCCTTACACCAGTCTCCTTTCAGGGAAAAATATAAACTGCACTCCATCCCACCACGGGCTTCCCCCCCAGAACTGTGCTGGGACTGTCAGTCCTTCCTTACGTTACGTTTCTGTCCGCTTGCTGATAATTCCTGTGCCATGAGTCTCTTAGACATCCACAGCCTTCCGTGTTTCTCCAGATGGGATTTCCTTCCCTGCAGGATAATGAACGGTGGGAGATCTTTCTTCAAAACTGAGCATAATAAAAAAAAACCCTCATAATATTTCCAACATGAAACAGATCTGTTCTGAAAACCTGCCTTTCTGAAATTTGATTTAATGGTTTACCAGGAAATTATTTCAACCCGGGACTGGTAATGATTAGATCTTGATGAACCGCGAGTGACTCCGAGGGAGAGTTAATCTCCATCTGATCCTGAGCTGGTCTTCGCTGCAATAAGTCTGTTGCTGTGAGCAGAGAAGAAGACACTTAAGCGGGAGTATGAAGAACTGGGTGATCTGTTAAACTCTCTCGGATGGTGTCATTCCTCAGAGTTCATATTGGGGCCAAATTTCAGGTTGTCTGAAGCACCCTTTCAGGAGGCAGCACGACCAATTAAGAGGGTATGAAGGTGTTTATCACACTGGGACAGAAGGTAGAGAGAGAAAAGTATTTTAAAAATAAGGTCAATTGATATTCACCAGGGCCCCCATCCAGTATTCCTTAAAGCTCACCGGGTTCAATGGCTACATGGTAAGGTTTCACCTGCACTCATACACATTTCAAGTCTCAGAATAAGGATTTTTATTGATGTTTCAGAAAAATTCTAGGTTTTAATAGCTGCACCCATGAGAAGCAGAAGTGCGACCTGAATTCTTCTAATTCAGTTTTTTGTATTAGAACTTTCTTGTGTAACAGTCATCAGAAATGCATAGAATAAGTTGACTAATTTACCTCCCCGTATTGCTGCTGATAAAATCCAACGCAGAGTTGAAAAAAAAAGAAAAAAAAAAAAGAAGCCAAACCACCTGAATTGGAATGTGGATACACGTGTTTGCATGTTGGGATGACTCAGGGTTTAACTGAACATCATTGGGGAACATCAGAGGGAAAAGGGGCAGGGAATGTTGAGAAATATCTTTAATGCCGGTCAGAATTTCACTGAATTTCAGGTAAACTCAAGTGAGTCCAACTTGTTTTGAAGGGAGTTGTTATTGGGCACCGAGGCTGTTGAGCTGGTAACCTCTCCAGTGGCAAGTCAGTTGGGAAAGGGAAGATTTGCATTCTTAAATTGCCACTGCTAAATCTTTTATCTTCCTCCTGTAGCTGGGGATTTATGTAAATTTTGCTTGTAATAGAACCTTTGTTTGAAGTGTGCGCCTGCTAAGATGCAATGTTTATTACATTTAGAGTGATGATCTACAGAGGTGTGGGCTTCAGAAGCCAATCCCGGCTAATTAATCCAGCCCATTAGCCCAAAACCTGCGTGAACCCTTACAGTGCTTATAAGACAACAAGCTCATTGTGTGATGGAGTTGGTGCTTTCTTCAGAGCCTGGATTCATTCATTGACATTAATGAACTCTCTGCAATGCTGGAGAGGCAGGATGCTCCCTTATCATAAGACATTAGAGCAGAAGACAGTCCTACTTGGTGCCAAACATGGGCTAAAACAGGAATGTCCATCACACTGACATCAGTGACTTTGGAGTGTCAGGCCCCCAACATCAGAAGGAGCTGTTGGAGCAGGGCCAGAGGAGGCCCTGGAGATGCTGGGAGGGCTGGAGCCCCTCTGCTGGGAGGGGGGGCTGAGAGAGTTGTGGAGGTTCAGCCTGGAGAAGAGAAAGCTCCAGGGAGACTTTGGAGCCCCTTCCAGTCCCCCAATGGGCTCCAATAAAGCTGGGCTCCAGAAAAGCTGTGGCTGCCCCATCCCTGGAGGGGTTCAAGGGCAGGTTGGAGGGGGCTTGGAGCAACCTGGGCTGGTGGGAG
>JAOTQQ010000015.1:1486474-1537541 GCA_026546715.1 Gallinago undulata | reverse complement strand
CTTCTTTAGGGACTGGAAGGGGCTCCGAGGTCTCCCCGGAGCCTTCTCTTCTCCAGGCTGAACCCCCCCCAGTTCTCTCAGCCCCCCCTCCCAGCAGAGGGGCTCCAGCCCTCTCAGCATCTCCGTGGCCTCCTCTGGCCCCACTCCAACAGCTCCATGTCCTCCTGATGTTGGTGACCCCAGAGCTGGAGGCAGCACTGGGATATGGGGGGGGCTTTCTGGGCTGCCAGAGCACGTTGCTGGGTCATGGTGAGCTTCTCATCCATCAACACTCCTAAGGCCTTCTTCTCAGGGCTGCTCTCCATCTGTGCTGGTACCAGGGGTTGCTCTAACCTTGCACTTGGCCTTGTTGAACCTCATGAGGTTCACAAAGGCCAACCTCTTCGCCCTGTCCAAGTCCCTCTGGATGGCATCCTATCCCTCAGGCGTGTCACCCACACTACTCAGCTCTCAGTATCACCCGCAAACATGCTGAGGGTGACCTCAATCCTACTGTCTTTGTCATTGACGAAGACACTGACCAGCACAGGTGTCCCTGAGGGACACCACTTGTCACCAATCTCCATCTGAACATTGAGTCATTGACTACTCTCTGGATGTGACCATCCAACAGTTTCCCATTCCTGGAGGTGTCTGAGGTCAGGTTGGAAGGGGCTTGGAGCAACCTGCTCTGGTGGGAGGTGACAGGGCAGGGGGTGACACCTGGGGGAGGCCTTAAGGTTCCTTCCAACCCAAACCATTCCATGATTCCATGTGTTCTTTAAAGTCCCTTCCAACCCAACCATTCTGTGATTAATTCCTCATTCACTGAACAGTCCATCCATGAAATCCACCTCTCTCTCGAACACAGAGAGAAGGATGTCCTGGGGGACCACGTCAAAGACCTTAGAGAAGTCCACGTAGATGACCTCAGTCATCTTGTCACTCAAACAACGGGGGACGAAGAGGGTCACCCACCTCTTCAGAGCCAAAAGGTTTGGGTTTCAGGGCTGGCACGTGCACCTCCTCGTAGCCCTTGCGCTGCCTGCGGAAGGAGCCATCGGGGAGCTGGCACCGCTTGTTGGCCATGAAGTGACTACCTTGGGCAAAGACCAGATCCTCCAGGTCCAACACCTGCCGGGGAGCCAGAGCCTGGAAAAAAAACAACAGGAAAGAGGAGAATGGGTTAGAAACAACCCTCTACTGCCATTTTCACACTGGGACTGACGGAAAAGCATCCGCATCCAACTGGCAACTGCCTCTTTAGCACAGCAGGGGCTTATTCTTGGTATCTCCCTGCCCACGTCACCTCAAATACTCTTTTTTTATAGAGGATACTGCTCGGAAGGGCAAAGAAGAGATGAATTCAAAGAGTTTTACCTCTCCTCCTTGGTCCAGATCCATGGTCTCCAAATCGGTGTCCATCCGGGACTGACGGACACGCTCCCGGCGAGAGCGTTCCTCCTGTGTGAGGAGATGGGATCAGAGATGAGAATTCAGCCCCCCAGGGGAAGATTTACCAAACCTCCTCCGTGAACTGCGAGTCCACACGGCCAGAGGGCCACCTGCCACTATTTCTTTCCAGCAGAGGCATCCACCAAACCAGAGCCAATAATTTTTTGGCAGTAGAAGTTGGTATTCCCAAGGGCTGGACATAATCCTGCCTTCCAGGAGGAGCAGATGAAAAGGAAGGGGGAAGCAGGTAGCCCAGCCAGCAGAGAACCCAAACTAGCCCCTCATATCGACATAACCAGGGATTTTAGCAAGAAAAGAGGAATGTGGTATTTATCCCCAAAATACAACCCCCAACTGCTACTCTCCAAAGGCCAAGCAGAGCTAATCCTGCATCCCAAAAAACCTCCGGAGCGTCACATTCCAAGCCCAGGTGAGGAGGAGCCCATCAGAGGTGACACCGAGCCTCGTGGGAAGGAGACCCAGAGGTGACAGGGCGCCGTGACAAGGCAGTTCACACCCGTGTAAAAAATGTGAAACTTGCATATATTGACATTTTCCTGGGAAAGAGGGACTCAAAAATAAGAAGTGGTAAATATATCGCCCTCCTAAGCAACGTTTCTCATGAGTCAGCAGGCGCCTCTCGCACGAAGAGAGAACAAAACCCACGGCCCCACGGTGGCCGCAGACACCGGCAGGGCCCTCAAGATCCCCTCTCTCATCCCACCAGAGATTCCCTCCAGCCTCACCCGGATGAGATCCTCCTTCTCCGTCTCGTGCAGCTGATACAAGAACTTGGAGAGCTCGGGATCCGCTTCCATCTTCCCCATGATCCTTTCTTTTTCAGCTTCGCTTTGCGCGCTGGCCAGCAAAGTGCAGTAAAGGACTGAGGAAAGAGAATTCACAGAATGATACCGGGTTGGAAGGGACTTCCTGGAGATCACCCCTGCCAGAGCTGGTCCACCCAGAGCAGGTCCCACAGGAACGTGTCCAGGAGGTGTCTGAATGTCTCCAGAGAAGGAGACTCCACCACCTCTCTGGGCAGTCTCTGCCAGGGCTCTGCCACCCTCAAAGTCAAGAAGTTCCTCCTCATCTTGAGGTGGAACTTCTTATGTTCAAGTTTGTGCCCATTTCCTCTTGTCCTGTCCCTGGGCACCACTGGAAAAAGACTAGCCCCATCCTCCTGACACCCACCCTTTAGGGATTTAGAGGTGTTGATCAGACCCCCCCTCAGCCTTCTCTTCTCCAGCTCAACAGCCCCAGGTCCCTCAGCCTTTCCTCGTAAGAGAGATGCTCCAGCCCCTCATCATCTCTGTAGCCTCTGCTGTCCCCTCTCCAGCAGTTCCCTGTCCTTCTGGAACTGGGGAGCCCACAACTGGTCCCAGTGCTCCAGCTGGGGCCTCCCCAGGGCAGAGCAGAGGGGGATGGATGACATCCCTTGGCCTGTGGCCATGCTCTTTTTAGTGCCCCCCCTGAGTAGACCATTGGCCTTCTTGTCCACAGGGGCACATTGCTGGCCCATGGGCAACTTCTTGTCCCTCAGGACTCCCAGGTTCCTCTCTGCAGAGCTCCTTTCCCCCAGGTCTCAGTGATAACTGCTGGTGCAAGTAGAACAGAAAGAAATAATAAAGTTACAAAAGCTCTGTGTGTCTTCCCCCTTCCCTGCCACCCCCACCGCCCCAGTGATGTTTTGCGTATTAAAAAGGCAAGCAAAATCAATTTGATAACGCGAAAAAACTATGGTAGCTTGTGACTTTCAATCAGTGCTGTGGACTCCCCAGTGATCTGAAGCACTCTTGTTTGCTAAAAGTGTGTTCTTGGAACAGCAGGAATTCGGGGATCTTTGATAGGCTGATGAAGGAGGAAAAAGAAAGCATTTTCCTCCAAAGTCCTCCTGGGATTTAGAGTTGAAAAAGAGAGCAGGGGAGCATATACAGTGATGTTAGTGTTCTGCTGGAAAAAAAAAGATGCATGTCCCCAGAATTTAGAGCAAAATAAGTCACCGTGGTATGACTTGCTCGTTTATTCAGGCTGAATTTTCAGGGAAAGGTTGAATCTAACTGCATTTTGACATTTCATTCATTAAAAGCAAGAGGGTCGGCCAAATTAAATCATAGAATGGTAGGAAAACATGGGTTGGAAAGGTCCTCTGGAGGTCACCTGGAGATGAACACAGAGTTCACTTCAGAGTGAAATAGGGTTGCTCCCGGTCTCCCTTTCCTGGCTGCTCGGCTCCTTACGTGAGAAATTCCTGTGGTTTCGGTGGCCACGGGCTGCAGGTTGGGCGAGCTTTGCTGGCCAGCCTCCTGCAGGAGGTTCCATGAGCTGAGCACAGTAGCACTTTCTGCTCTTAAAACCTTGGGGTTTGTGATTTCGTCTAGATATTTGTTTGCCTGTAGGATGTTTTTGAGGTTATGGCAGACATGAAGGAAGTTTGACTGATCTAAGCGTATTTCTCATGTATTCCCTGAAGCTGGACAAGTTGGGCATTTAAGAGATGTCATAAGAGGGTGAATCGCACCTTGTTTGAGTTAATATTGGTGTTGACTCTGCGTGTGACCCCAGACCTGTCCATAGGGTCCATAGTCCTACCTGCCACAGGGAATGGAAGGAAGAGGTGGTCTTTGCCTGAAGAACCTTGGAGCTGAGGATCGTTCAAGGGAAAGCAACTAGATGCAGACATACAAAAAGAGCGCAGGAACAGAAGATTGGCTGTAAGAAGTGTTGGAAATGGGAATGTTTGGTGGTTAGTGGTTAGTTAAAAAGAAAATAGTGCTGACCCCAAGCACTCTAAGCCATGACAAGGAGTTTTATTCCTCTTAAACTTGGGTGGAGGAGCCTATAGATAATGTATATTTATGGGGGACTCCAAAGCTTCAACAAAGGCAGGTTGGGAAGAACAAACACGTTTGGCTGATAATATGAAGAGAGGTGTAATAGAGACTGGCATCAGGGCAAGGCTTGTATTTCATACTGCTACACCCCAAGAATGGGGCTAAATTCCTTTTAAAATTCCTTGTATTGGGCAAAAGAAAAGAACATTTCTATAAACGGGAGTTGATGGGACACAGGTTGCAATTTATAAACAGCGTACTCAAACAGTGCAGTATTTGCAATGTATTTATATCATATTATGTAAGATAAATTGTTGGCAAACATTCATAAAGTATTTATTGGGCATGCCACTGTTTGTTCAATGATTTATAAATCAATGCTGGAAAGTGTAAAGTGGTGACAGAGTTTGAGATAAATTCTTTGCAAAATATTTGCTGTGCATCAGTAATTCCCATATTAATTAGTTTACAGTTTTTCTGCAAGTGCCTTGGGAGTGATTTACAGTTCCTTTGCTCACTAGCCCAAGTGGCCATGGGCTGGCAGGTGGGTCGTGTGCCGGACCTGGTGGTTGCTCACATTTGGAGTTCGGTCTAGAACTGAATCTGCCCTTGTTTCATGCATCCTCATTGAAAACCCACTGTAGCAGGGTTTGGAACCCAAATTAGCCTAAATTCAGCAGCCTGTTTGTGGCAGTGAGCAACCCAGTCTCTACCATCGGCTTTTTCTGAGTTTCCAGTTGAACCTGCCACATTCTCCACCTTCAAATTCAAGACCGTGTCTTCCTCTTGTTGTCATCCCGTGGTCATCAGTCTGTTCAGTTTCTGTGCCGACTGACGTCTAGAAACTTGGTTGAAGTGATGCATTTCTCACGGTTTGGCAAGTGTTTGAGACTGTAAAGATTTGCAAGTTTTCTGGCGTTTTTCACTCGGGGGGGGGGGAAAGATAAGAAATTTTAACAGAAACTGGGATTTTCACTTCACTACAAGGTCTTAATGGCCAAGGTGGCTCCTCTGTCCCCTCCTCTGCTCTGCCTGCAAAGCATTAAATCACTCAGAAGAGTTGCAAACACTTCAGGTGAAACCCTCAAGATTAAAATAACGGAGGTGCTAAGCCTTCTGGAAAACTCCAAGGTGTTTTTAAGCCTGCTGGGTGCTTTCTAGAGCACCTAAAAATTCTCCGAAAATGTTCTGTAACATAAATTGGATTATTAATATGGGTTTGAAGGAAAGTTTACAGTTACTTGTTGCCTTAGCAAAGAGTTTTCACGCTGATTAATTCCCCCGCCCCAGACACCTTTACAGCAGCTGGAATGGTTAGGGTGGTTTTAATGGTTGAATTCCCTTCACCTGAAGGCAATCCCATGCTCCTTGCTCTGGGCTTTGGGCACCACAGGCTCATTCAGTCACTCTCTGGGGCTTCCAAACAGCACATCTCAGCCATGAACTTCCTTCTGCACACTTAGAAGTAAGTACCTAAAGCTTTTTACTCTTAAAATCTACCCAAATAAGGAGGCCTTTAGTCTTTAAAGAACTGAAATTGCACCTGTTGAGATGCAAATGTGCGCTGGTTTATATTTATCTATGCAAATAAGTTTTGAAGTAGTGCTTGAAATGTATTTTGGTCCAGTAGATCAGCGTGTCGTCGTCTTTTTGCTTAAACTCATTGAGGTTCCAAATGTAGTTGGTTTTAGAACTGTAAAAATTAAAATCACTTGTATTAATAGGGTGTATGTAAAGTGTGTGTCCCTATCTAATGGTGTGCTTATTTACATGGGTAAAAAAGCCTTCTTAATGTGCAAGAAGTTATTCTTAAATAAGCGTGGAGTTAGGGTTTTTTTGATGGATGATCTCTGAGGTGGTAGAAACATTGAGACATGAGTTGCTGCCCCAGAGAAGGTAGATAAATAGAATAAAACATATTAACTGCTGTTAATGAAAAGATACTAGAGAATGGGCACAAACTTGAGTATAAGAAGCTCCACCTAAACGTGAGGAGCAACTTTACTGTGAGGGTGGCAGAGCCCTGGCAGAGGCTGCCCAGGGAGGTGGTGGAGTCTCCTTCTCTGGAGACATTCAAACCCCACCTGGACAAGTCCCTGAGCAACCTGCTCTGGGTAGACCCGCTCTGGCGGGGGGGTTGGACTAGATGATCTCCAGAGGTCCCTTCCAACTCCATAGGATTCTATGATTCTATGAATGGACCTAGATGGTCTAGCACTTTTGGTTGATGGTAGTTAATTGATATATTTTATTCATGTTTGATAAAGGTTTTGGTGAGTAATTGCCGGAAACCGAGTAAAGGCAAAACAGTTGGGGAGTTTCAGCTTGGGTTTGTTGTGTTTTGCTCTGCCTTTCCCTTTGAAAATAGGCTTCTGGAGAAGGGCTCTGTAGAGGCAAAGGCGCGTTTGAGCTAGATGGGGCTATCTAAATACATCACAGCTCATTGTGCTTGCGAATCCTTCGCTACATCACGACTGAGAGCAACCTTTGGGTGGCTGGGGGAGGTGGGCTGGTGTGACTGGTGTGCATTACCAGGCTCCTGCTGGCCCCTAACCATCGAAGGGGAACCTTGAGTGATAGCCCCGGAGAGCACGCCCAGAAAATGTCAGGCATTTCAGGCAAAGAAAATGAGTTGGAAATGTGGCTGCAGTGAGAGGGGAAGCTTCAGGAAGCGCCGTGGGGAGCCGGCCCTTCATCCCGAGCATCCCTGACCTCTCCGCAGGTCTTACATTATTAGTATAATACATTATTAATATAATACCTTTAGGCTGATCGATTGAAAGGCGGTGAATTTGTCTTGTCCGGTCCCTTTTGACAGATGTTCCGTGGCACATCTGGCTTTGGTGTCGTGTCTTGTATCTTTTAGATGAGAAGCTCATCTGGGCAAAGGCTGGCTGGTTTAGCACATGTTTTTGGTGGAGCGCTGTGCCTGCTGCCAGCCTTTGATAAATAATGTAAATGACAGACGGTTAAGACAGGTCGATAGAGATGTAGATGAGCTGGTAGAAGTCTGTGCTGCCGCGTCTGGAAGTTCAGAGTTAAATTAACTGATGTGTGCGGTAGAAAGGGGTGCGTGATAGAAAGGGATGCTTGTTAGAGCTGCACAGAATAGAGTTTGTGTGAAACTTCTTGTGAAGGTTGCGGTTGTGCGGCTCTAGAGACCTGCATTCAGATTGTTACACACGGTAAATTTCTATCTGTAGTTTAATAAAGGACATGAAAATATACACAGAGGCCTGGGCTCAGCAAAAAGATGTGGTGTGCGTCGGGTTATTACGTCTGTTATGGAGAGGAAAGCAATGCTCTGCTGGTGCCCGAGAAGAAATCTCTTTGTGGCTCTTCCCACAGGCTGTTTGGGGAGTAAAGAGAGATTTCACCCCAGCAGGAACCTTACGTGGTGCTTCTGCTCCTCTTTCACGTACAAAGTTGATTTTAGGCAGAGCTAGCTGGGCTGGGGGGGTGGGTGGGGTGTTTAAATGCAAAGTCATGTTTTTCAGCAGTTATTTTACTTGCCAGGTGAGTAAATTCCTGCTACAGAGATCAACAGGTGCTTCCTATTAGCCTTCCACAGGTGTGTGTGATTCCACAGGTAATAAGGCAGGTGAGTCTTGAAACTTGAATCGAGTCAATCTTCACCTGTGGTTAAAATACACTTTTTTTAGTGTATTTTAGTGTTATTTAGTGTTAGTAGCTGTGATGGATCGTATAATGTGAAGAGGTAGAAAGCAGCTGTGATTCATGCTGTCAGGTAAAATCTTTCATCTTATCCCCTCCCCACTGCCTTTTTCTTTTATAGACCAAATCCATCAAGTTTGTGTTTTTTCCTTTGGGGCTGCCTCTCCAGCACTCTGTGCCTCAGTTTCCCTTGCGTAGCTGCTGAACAGGATTCCATCTCTGTGGAAGGCATCCAGGGAAAACCTCCTCTTTGCGTTAACAGGACACGCAGGATTTTAGCATATTTTCAGTCTCAAACTGTGCAGGAAAGCCTTTAAGAAATGGTGATGGGTGCTACCAGTGGGTGGAAATTGTCTTTAAATTCAAATTCTTTATATTTCCATATACTGAGCAGTGAGCAGTTTGAGCGAGGCTGGGATGGCAGAGGGAACCCCCAGGAGAGCCCGTGAGCTCCTCACCCTGGTGCTCTGGTCTGTATTTGTCTGATCTCTTGTGGTTGAGGCACCATCCCTGGAGGTATTCAAGAGATGAGTTGACATGGTGCTCAGGGATATGGATTAGTGTTGGGTGGTGTTTTGTGTGGTGTGGATGTGGTGGGGTTTGTTTGTTTGTTTTTTGTTGTTGTTGTTTGTTTGTTTGTTTTTATTGGTTGGACTAGATGATCTTAAAAGGTCCCTTCCAACCTAGGTGATTCTGTGATTCTGAATCTCAACCCTGTTAGGACCCGGTGGTTGGCTGGGAGGGTGGGGAAGGCTGGAACACGGCCAGGAATATTTATATGGAAATATTACTGGTTGTTATAGTGTAAATAACAACAGCGCAGTTGAGTTCTTCCCAACAAAACTATCTATATTCCTGTTAAGATTTGTAAATATTCTAAAAGCCTTTTAGACTGCGCAGAGTAAGCTGACTGCTTACCTGTGAAGATTATCCGATACTTGTTTATACCGAATCTTCTTGGTGTGTTCTCTGAGGTAATTGATTTTTTTGGCCATAGTGGGAGTGATGTTACTAAATTAAAGCCTGTTGGCCCCTGAATTTCTGAACCTGCAAGAAAGCAAGTTTAGGAAAAGAGAACAAGTCCTTTCTGAACAAGGAGAAGAAAAAAAATTGATTATTTATTTTTTTTTGTAGAGAGAAGTGGAGGATGATGAACATCAGCTTTTAAAAGCCGTAAATGGCACCTTGTCAATTAAGAAAAAGAGGTTTTGCTTTTGTATGGATTAAGCTGCAGGATTTTCGGCTTCATATGTGGAATTGAGGTTTTCAGTAGAGGTTTCAACCTTCTGAAAGGCATCAATATTTCAAAAGCTCAAGAAAGTTGGTTTACAAACGGTTCAGTCATATTAAATAATGTATATATACTCGTGAAGAAAACAAAAAATCAATAGCTATTGCAAGTTTAGCTCTGAAAGAATCCTAAGGAAATGTCAACTGTTTTTCTGTGCTATTTCTATGGTGCCCATCAAGTGGTTTGGGCTCTATTTTGAAATGGTTTTTCAGTATCGGCTTTTGCTTTGCGTTAAGCTTTATGCTGAACATCCTCGGAGGAGCCTGAATTCGTGTATTTTATCCTCAGTAATGAGTTTGCAGAGACCTTTAAACGTTTCTCAGAAAAGTGGCCACAGAGTGATGGGTAATGAAATGTAGTGGCCTCTTCATGCAGCAGGGAGCCCAAATCCCAGCTCTTCCTTTACGTTGCCCTTGTTTGAACGAAGGATGCTGGTTCCCCATGGATGTGTGTGTGCCAGGGGTTTATTCCATGTGGTTCCTGATGCTTAGGATGGATGTGCTAAGACAGGATTTCCTCTACTTGGCTACTTATTTCTGTTGCAGAACAAAAGTGCTCCTTTCTTGTTTGACTTCTAAAGCAGACTCCAAGTAGGAAGAGAGAACTTAGGTAGGTGCTGACCATGGGGATGTTCAGTGCACGTGGGCAGCGTAGGCAGGTTCTGTGTGTAGCTCATGATTCTCTAACTTCATGCCAGACTATCAAAAAGTGGCCAAAAGGTCAAGGAATGGGTTTAAACGTGTTTACAAACTCATCTTTGAACAAAACTACATCAGATCTTAGACTGCGACTGCAGGATGATGGATCCCACGATGACTATTTCTTTTTTTGCTTACAATACTTAGATTCTGCTGCATATGTAAAACCAGAGACTATTTCAGAAAGACTGCCTAACATTGAGTATATTATTCAATAATCTATTCCATGATATTTTTAAAGATCCTCTGACCTTTTGGGTTTTAAGAGCAGCTGTAACATTTCACACTGATCCATAACAGATGCTTTTTTTTTTTTTTTAATAAAATGAGTTGATAAATCAGCAAGGGTTACCACCTATGACTGTAATCTACCTTAAAGTACATCTATATGCCTCGAAGTTTGATGTGGAAGCTATCAAATTGTAGATTGCAATGCAGATACTGGTGCTGAGCATCACGAGTGCTCTTGGTGAAATTAGTTGGAGTGTGTAAAAAAAGTCAAGCACTACTTGTGGAGAGCAAGGGCATCCTGACCTTACTCCAGGAGGGAACAGATACGGTATCCCTAAAACTAACGTCTCTGCAGGCTCTCCTGCAGCGTTGTTGGTAGGACAAATTACTTCCTTCTGGCATCAGCTTGATTAAATACAGACCTGCCAGTTTCAAAAGCCCTATCTTGCTTGGTTTTGACCAGCAGTTGATATAATAATAAAGACAGGACAGGTAATGGCTCCTGTGTTTGGACCATGGCACCTTACTGGTGGCAGAATTCGCGTTAGTAGCCCATTGCTTCTCCGTTTATTGCCTCAACTTACGTGTTTGTGTGGCCAGTTGGTAAACTGGATGGCAAAATGGTCACGAATGGGAAGGAGCAGCTACTCTTTGAGGGGAAGTAGAAAGCAGCAGCAGCACAACCTGGCACCGCAGCGGAATAGTTCAGCTTTAATATCGATAGCCGCCTTCCTGCCTCGTGAATTCAAACAAGAAATAATGGGGAGTTTCAGCTGCTTTGCTACCGGTTAATGCCTAATATCACAGTATGAAAAATGAAGTTGACATAAACTGGTAGTTTCCAAATGATTTGTAAGTATCGAGTCTAATGACGGAGTTAGAGCTTTGTAAATATTTGCGGATAGGGACGTGGAATTAGCTCGTGTAATGCATGCAAGCAATGTAATTTTCAATTTACTTATCAATGTAAACATTAATTTAAACCTGATGCTACCGTTGGTTTACATAACTTTCCTTTCTGGGAAAGCGCTGAGATTGATAATTTGCATCCATCTTGAGGGCGAGGTGTGGGCACAGGTATCGCCCGCTGGGGCTGAGGGTTAAGATTTTCTGGCTGGCTTTGCAGAACCCTTTGCTGACTCCCGTGATCCCGGATGCGGGAATAATACATCAGTAGGTTGCTGGAAAGCGATGGGAATGGCGGCAGCGTAACCTACGGGAGAGGGCTTTAAAGGAGAGCTGGGGACACTGGGTTCTCTCCTCTGTGCGCGCTCTTGGGGTCTTCTGCGCTGAGACGAGCCCGCAATTCACCCCCAGAAGGAAGGCCAGGACCTCTCCTGGTTTGCACCTCCAGTGCCTCGCACGATTCACCGCGTTGCTGAGTCTTTAGGCATTACTGTCGTACAAATAACATTAACCATTTTATTTTAATGCCTTGTTTTCTTAGGCAGAACCCCGCTCTTTCAGAAACGCTAAATCAGGCTCTTGCATCCCAGTGGAACAAGATTTGACATGTTATTCCAAATATTTTTTTTTTCTTTCTGTAACGTGTGCTTTTTCTTCTGAGAACAGAAAGAAATCTTCCACAAAGCAAATCTTTTTGTCGCTTTCTGGTTTTCTCCCTTATTGTTTAGCAGATCGCAATCTTATACATAATGTATATGTGACTGAAATATTCAAGGTAGTTAACATTTACCATTGTTGCTAAAGGAAGTAATTCTCTTCCAAAGATACAACTTTAATATAAAAGAGTAATAGCTGATATTACAGTGCTCAGATACAAAAACTGATAATGGAGCCCTGTTGATATTTAATATCAGCTGGATTCAATGAATCTTGCATTACGATACTTTTTGAAGGTTGGATTTGTGGTTCTGTGATGAATAGCTAGAATAATTACATCCATATGAAATATAATGCCCGAGAACTGTATGTCATGAAAATACACCTCTGATAGACTGCTTTTCCATTTTAATAAAATTGAAGAAATTTTATATTTCTGGACTATGACTTAAATTTAACTTAATCTGGCAGAGAGGTTCAGTTTATCCAGAAGTTATTAATGCAGAAGAACAGAAGGGGTCTTTTGGATAGCTGCTTAAATCAACATTCCCTCTGTGTATCTTGGTTAATATTCTCCCGGGGAAGAGAAAAAATTGCTCCTATCAGAATACGTTATCGTTTGGATTCCACGCTTTGAAGTCTTTCTGATTGGGTCTAACGGGGAGAGGTGAATTATCTTGTGTCTTGCTGCACGACGTAGACACCATCACACCAGTTCTCCTCTTGTTCCTTGCTGAGCTCCCCGTAGCTTTTGTTTTATGGCAGTAACTGGCATACTGGTGTCACGCTGAATCTCAGCCCTGTGAGATTGTACTCAATGTGAGTGCATCAAAACCTGCTGGAAATGTTTTCACCACGTGGGTGGACTTTCTGGAGTTCGCACAGCAGCCGGGTATGAGGTGAAGGCTTTGGTGTCCTGCTGGTTGGGAGAAGCTTGGGCAAAAAGAAAACCAGAGCTAGGGAAAGGAGAAAAATAACCTTTTTCAAGGTTTTTTGCAGTTAAAGTGAGAGGTGGAGGGTTTTAGCTTTCCCATGTGAGGAGGCAGGAGAGCAGGAAAGCATCCGTCTGCCTGTGACAGAAGGGAGAGCCGGGGGAAGAGCCCGTCTCGGGAGACCAGCTGCTGCTGAAAGGCACTTGAGAGAGGAAAGCCGGCATCGGCGTGAAACATCTGTGCCGTGTATCAACCAAGGTGGGAAGGGGGGAAAGGAGCTGGCAGCGAATCAAGAGCGAAGCACCGCTCTGGGACAAACAACCCTTCCTTTTTTGTGCCCCCTTTTATGTCCATTTCTTGGTACAAGTGAGCGGGATGGCGAGGACGGCGGTGAGGAAGGGATGGGAGCGAGCTGAGCGTCAGGAGGTAGGACCTGCTGGCGAAGGAAATGTTTCTGAGAGCAACAGGGCTGCAGCAGAAGATGGCTTGCAGGCTGCCAGCCGGCGTGTTGTCGAAGAGTGAAGTTCTTGCCACAGGCTTTGCAGCAGGTTTCTGAAAACATTCTGGGAATGTGCTCGGCAACACACTTTTCTGCTTGTCTAATCTAAGAAATCTATTTCTTTTCATGACCGTATATTTTTTTTTTTTCCCCCTTTCCAAACAGCCAAGGATGTTTCCCCTTTGCTATTTCATCAAAGCTGGAAGAGGTCATTTGTCCCCGTCTTCAGATGTGAGGCTGTTCCTTGATCTTCAAATCCTTTCCCTCGAGTTGATGCTTATAAAGGTGTATGAGAGAGGTTCTCAGCAGGATTTTAGGAGCAGAGCAGCGGATTGCTCCCTGTTGCTGTTTGATCAGCAAGTCTCCCTCTATTCCCTAAAGTACTGGGGCAACAAGTGGTTGAGTCTTTGTAGTTTTGACAGCACCTTTTGTCTTGGAGACACTGAACTTGGAGCTTTGAAGTGCCTCTCCACAGAACCATAGTCCAGCTCTATATTTAACCATTAAGATGAGACCAAGAAGGGCCCAATACCCTTTAAAATTGCCTCTACTGAGACCCTTGGGTATGATGTCCCCTTGCGCACAGTTCTCTGAAGACTCACAGCACTGAGTTTAAACACTGGTGAGATGGTTTCCATCCAGGATATATTAAATACCCCACCTTTGTTTGGAGCAGAGATGACTATGTCAGTTGCTCAAGTGGCATTACCTGTAGGGCAGGTCTGTTCGAAAGGCTTCTCGTGCCTCTCTCCCACCCAACTCCTATTCTGCTTCTTGTTGGCACACAGGGACCTCACCATAAGGTGATTAATGAATCCAAGTGCTTATTTATTCTGGCACATTGTTCACCAGACCCTTGCAAGATCAGCATGGGATGACCAGGCAGGATTTTTTGTTTTCTTTCCCTACTCAGGTTTGGTTTTTTATGGAGGGGTTGCTTTCATCCTTTATTTTTGTTTCCTGTGTTTTGACAGAGAGACGAGAGGGAAAACCTTGTTGTCGCTTTCCTGCTCCCACACCTCTGCAGATGAGGTGTTTGATGTGTCGGAGCCTCCGTGGAGCAGATGCTGTAGCACAAACATTGCAGAGCGGAGCTGGGTTCTCCTTCTGGAGGAGGGGAACTGCTCATCACAGAGCACTGGAGTGGCAGTTTGAGTCCTCCTGGGTTGTCCCAGTGACTTCTTTTGACTCTACTGGATGAGTCAAACAGAAATGGAAAGACATGAATTGTAGAGCATCTGTTGTCCACCCTGGCTTCCTGCATCGGCTGCTCCGTCGTTATCTGCTGGCTCCCCACTAGCACTAGTGAACGTAGAATTCCCATTCCATAAATTCCCGGGCTGAGAAGCAGGGCAGAGGACTCTCTCAGAACTCTCTCACAACACTATTATCGCAGTGAAAAAAGCCTAATTCATTTTTCAAACATCATTACAACACTTGGAAGCTTTACCAGAGAGCTACAGGTACCGAAATTCCGGCTGTGTTTTGCAAATTGAAAGCGGCTTCTAAGCCAGGTAGGTGGGCTTGGAAAGTATTGCTCTTTGTTTGGTTTTTTTAGAGTTTTGGGGTTTTTTTGTTGGTTTTTTTTTTATTTTATTGAAGTCTGTAGCTGTGTCTGTGGGTACAGATGGTCGTTTACCAGGAGGCGAAGGGTCATGTGTGTTGTCCAGCTGGTGCTCGCCGCGAGGTGTGCGCTGAGGTTGTGTGATGTGGTAGCAGGTACACCAACCGTCAGAAGGAATTTAGCGACTCGTCCATCTGTGATAAGAGCAGAGGATGAACCCCTACCTCGCAACACCATTGGTTTTCCCACTGGGGAAACCAGCCACCATTTCTGGGTTTGGGGTTTGTTTAACCACTGGTTTTTTGTCTGAGCTTTCGTGGAGCCCCTGCAAGGCACCAAAGGCGGTCTCGCATCCCTTAATCGGAGAGGTGGTGCTGTTCCTCTTTCTTTTCCTGTAGGAAGTTTTGAAGATTCTTCAGCACTTCTTAAGAGAGAAAAATCTTGAAGTTTTCTCCCATTGCTAATTGTATGGGCAAGAGGGGAATAAGAAATTAGCTGTTTCAGATTTGTCAATTTTAAAATGCTATTAAGCTGCTCCAGTTTAATTTTGGTTAAGAGCCGTTTCATTATTAATGCGGAGAGGAAGTCATCTCTAATGACCCTAGGGACATGCCAAAGTGCTTTAAGATCAGTTTGGGTAGTCAGAGATGTGTGAGTAATAAAACGTCTGCTCCATGAAGCGCCTTTGCCCACCCTTGGCAAGGGATGCTGGCAAGGTGGTCTCCGCCACGTCGCTCCCTGATCGCTCCCGACCTGATGCCTCCTTGAAGAGCCCTCTCCAGATTTCCCTTTTAATTTCTCGTATTGCTTCTCTGATTTTTTTTTTCCTTTCTCAGCACAAAAACCTCAGAAGTTAAGGCACCACAAGATGCAATATGACATAATCAATACAGTAACTTTTCAAGCTTGCCAAGGCTTTGAATTTTTTTTTTTTAAGTGTCTTGCTATCTGTCAGCATGTGCTAATTGAGCCTACAGACCCATATGGCATCTGCTCTCCGGAGGAAAGCGTTTCAGTCGTCCTGTAGAGCACAGCAAAGAGCGGTTGATGTGTAGGGAAGCGTTTGCCTGTGAATATTGTGTTCTTGTAGGACAGACCTGGATTAGTACCCACAAAACGTGTGCCTGAGTTCACGCCAGAGCTGGCGTTGGAGCCTTTGCTGTCGTTGCTGTGGTAGAGAAGAGCCCGAGGGCACAGATACTGGGTGGGTTGTGTTCGGTATCGCACAAACTTAGAAATATTGGAGATCTCAGCTCTGAGGAGGGTGAGGCGCGTGACAGTGGGTGATGGCCAACAGGCACAAATGGACAGTCGGGGGAGATGAGGCAGCAGCTCTGTTAAATGTGAGGAATGGTGGTGGTGAGGCCTCATCTGGAGTATTGTGTCCAGTTGTGGGCTCCCCAGTTCTAGAAGGAGAGGGAACTGCTGGAGAGGGGACAGCAGAGGCTACAGAGATGATGAGGGGCCTGGAGCATCTCTCTTAGGAGGAAAGGCTGAGGGACTTGGGGCTTTTTAGTCTGGAGAAGAACAGACTGAGGGGGGATCTGATCAACACCTATAAATCCTTCAAGGGTGGTTGTCAGGAGGATGGGGCCAGGCTTTTTCCAGTGGTGCCCAGGGACAGGACAAGAGGGAATGGGCACAAATTTGAACATAGGAAGTTCCATCTAAACATGAGGAGGAAGAACTTCTTTCCTGTGAGGGTGGCAGAGCCCTGGCAGAGGCTGCCCAGAGAGGTGGTGGGGTCTCCTTCTCTGGAGACATTCAACCCCCCCTGGACACATTCCTGTGGGACCTGCTCTGTGTGGCCCTGCTCTGTCAGGAGGTTGGACAGGGTGATCTCCAGAGGTCCCTTCCCACCCCATATCATCCTGTGACTCTATGCTTGAGCCGTTGCCCCTGAGCGAGGGAATGCCTCTGTCATGGCTCCATAACAGATGCATCTGCCTCACTTGACTCGTGAAGTAGACTGGGATTTCACATTTTCGTAACCTCTCGGTGTGCCGCTACACGCACCCCGCTTGCCCTCCGCCAAAATCCTCGAAATGGGGTGCGAGCGCTCGCTGGGGCCTGTGCCGGCTGCCTGTGAAGGGGTGAGTGTCACCCTTGGAATTAATTAAGCATCTGTCGCCGTGGGGAAGGTAGATGCTCTCTCGCATTCACAGATGGATAAACAGAAGGAGAATGGGTTGCCTGAAGCCACGCACTGAGAGGAAGCATTAAAAAAAAATAATAAAAAAATAGCTGTGTCTTTTGCTTTCCTGAGGAACCCAGACACAGGCAATCCCGTTATGTGTGTCTGTGTGGAACCGGGGCGCTTTAGAACCTGCTGACCAGTTCCAGCTAGATACGAAAAGAATACTGAAAGGTATAAAAATTCCAGCAAATTTGTGAAAATGGGTGATGTGGAGCAGAAGGGCGCCTCGTGACATGCTGAGCGTGAGGTGGGCAGCCGAAGGTTCGGAGTCAGTGGCGTTGACACACGGTGGTTCTCCATGTCCTGAGGCCTGCACGGCTTTCGGCGAGCGCTTGGGGCCTCTGGACACCCGGGAATGGAGGTGCAGCTTCCTCTGGAGCCCTGTCTGTGGTGGGTAAATGGCTGGAAACTGGGATTGAGTTTTGATGCAGCTTACAGTGTGTGGCAGTGCATAAATCGTGGGCTGTCACTGTTCCTGTCTTGCTTTGCAGCCCTAATTTACTTACTTGAAATCAATATGGCTGGGGAGGTGAGGGAAAAGAGTTTCTCATGCAGGCCTAAGGACTGGGACAGTGATGGTCCCCCTGGACTGGGCACTGGGGAGGCCCCAACTTGAGGGCTGTGTCCAGTTTTGGGCCCCTCACCACAAAAAAGACATTGAGGGGCTGGCAGGTGTTAAGGGAAGGGCAATAGAGCTGGTGAGGGGTCTGGAGCACAAGAGAAAGCTCTGGAGAACTTCTGAGGGAGCTGGGGGTGTTCAGCCTGGAGAAAAGGAGACTGAGGGGAGACCTTCTCACTCTCTCCAACTCCCTGAAAGGAGGGGGTAGCCAGGGGGGGTCGGTCTCTTCTCCCAAGGAACAGGCCATGGGACAAGACGAAATGGCCTCAGGTTGCCCCAGGGGAGGTTTAGGATGGATATTGGGGAAAATTTCTTCATGGAAATGGTTGTGAAGCCTTGGAATGTGCTGCCCAGGGAGGTGGTTGAGGCACCATCCCTGGAGGGATTTAAAAGCCGGGCACACGTGGTGCTGAGGGACATGGGTCAGTGGGGGTTTGGGCAGAGCTGGGTTGAGGGTTGGACTCCGTGATCTTAAACGTATATTTTTTTTTTTAACCAAGATGATTCTATGACCTGATTGATGTCTGGGTACAGGCACTGCGAACCATCCCCTTGCTTTGTGTTTTTCCATGCTCTCTATGTGCAGCCATGTCAGGAGGAAAAAATGAGTGTCTGTGACTTGGAAAAGCAAAACCGTGACATCCGTTGACAAATCTGGGAGGAAAGGGGTGGCAGCTGCTCCATTTTGTCCAGTAATGTTCACAATTATCTCCGTATTTAACAGATTATATACCAACATCCAGACACCCCTCAATGTTGTGGGGGTTTTTTGTGGGTGGTTTGGTTTGTGGTGGTTCTTTCCTTCCTGCCAGGTCTGTTGCTGACCTATTTTTACTTCAGTGGATGCTGAATTATAGAGTATGGAACGTTGGTTATTTTGTGTGTGTGCAGGGAAGCTATTTGTGAGTCCAAGGTCTTCAAACTGATTTTTGAGGAATATTGATGACATAACCATAGAGATTTGACTCTTAAAATCAATGGGTTACACTAAAAAGAAGAGGTCAGACTGGACCAAGGTCTTTACTTGCTCCTTATACTGTACTGGGTATTATTTGGTGCTTATTGAGTGATACACAGAAATTATATGGACATGCCTAAAGCAACATGTTTGTATAAAAGTTGCTGTACTTCCAGTGAATCAAACTGTGCCTTCAGTCCTTAAGGTCTGTTTTGCTGAAGAAATGGCACTTATTAAAGTTTTTGTAACGATGTGCTTATGTTTGATGCTGTAACATGAAAGAGTAAGGATTATCACCGGCTCGTGTTGCCTGAACAGCACAGGCTTTTTGTTTTCTAAGCACAATGGAGACGTATGTGACCAGCAGCGTGCAGGAACCGCTGTGTTTGCTGAGATCTGACGTCCCTCTGATCTTTGATGTTGACCGGGGCCAACGCACAAACTTGCAAGAGGCAGGTGAAATGAAATAATCCAGCCCACACAACAGAGTTCTCTGTGACCAGCCTGAGAATAGCTTAACCCCCAAAGGCTAGGGCTTAATAATGTTATTTTACGATAACTTCAGATCTACTCAAAATCCATTTAGTTTTCCCATGTCCCATTATATTTTTGGCCGTGCCTGTTTCTGTAAGGGTGAGGTCTGCGCTTGTAGGTATTGTTCAAAATGAATGTACAGGCCTGTTAGTTTTCAGCATCTCACAACTGTTGGAGTGGACTGCTGTGGTTTTTAGACGAGGTTTCCTACAGAAGTTGTGGGTTTTCTGTAATCCAGTACGTTGTGAAGTGTTTGTATCGTTTGCTGCAAAAAATTGAGACAAAAAAAAAAAAAAACAGCTGATGAAAAGGTACCGGCACATACATGTGTAAAATACAGGTCAGTAAAATGCACCCGCTGCTCCGTTTAATAGATGGTCATCTGAAAGTCTGTTGATCCTCGTCTTGGAGTAATGAAGTCTTTTGAGACTCCTGCGACACAAATACTGATCTCCTTCGGAGGGTGGGAAGAGTCTGTCCATATCTACATTTGTATGGTTACGCATCCATGGAGAGAGTCTTGGTTTCCCTCCAGGGCTCAATCCTTCTACAAGGCACTTGAGGTGCTTGCTCAGTGGAGGGGCTTCAGTGCAGCCTTATCCTTTCAGTTTTGTCAGGAACATTGATGCCAAGAGGTGCAAGGTCCTCAGTTCGATCCGTGCTCTGGCTCACAGGACTACATTGCTGTGATGTGGTGACTGAGGAGTGTTGTGGAGTTGGAGGCTGTCCATCTACCTGCTGCTCTTTCCTTGTCCTGCCACGTTCTGGGACGTACACTTCAGTTAGGTTTTTGATATAAAATCGTTTAGGTTGGAAAAGACTTTTAAGATTATCAAGACCAACTGTTGGGTGAGCTTCAGCTGTGACGGGACCTACCTCTGCAGGCTTTCAAAAAAAAGGTTGGTGGAGAAAAAAGCAATTTTCTTACTGAAGCCAACAGGACTTTTGTTTTAGGATTATTATTCACAAAATCACCAGGAGCGATCACTTCTTGCTTCTGTGGAGTTGCCAACTCCTCTTCCATCTTCCATAATGCTAGAGCTTTTCTCTCTCCCCTCCCCTGTCTGAATAGCCGAGGAGTTTGCCAAAACCCTGCTGTTGGCTTCTTCCCTGGTCTCTTTTCTCCTGCACCTGTGCTGTCTATCTTAGATCTGACTTGGGTGCCCTTGACGTGGTTTAATCTATATGAATTCCCCCCTCAAAGTTGGTCTGATTGGCGTAGTGTTCCCTGACTGCCTTGCCTCAGCCCTCCCGTGTGCTTTGGAGTAAACGAAGCCTCACGTCCCCCAGAAACAACTGTCAGGTTAATTAAGTTAGCGGGGACCTGTGTTTTGTCTTCAGGGGATGAGATACGCAGTGTGCTCCATGATTGTTTTCCAATTGTGTTATAAGCAGCCTCGTTTCAAGTTGTCAATTAACTCCTTCTCTAGGGCAGGTCTGAACAGATTTGGCTGCAGGAGCACAATTGACCATCTCTCCTTGGGAAGGAGCTACCTGAGACCCGGTGGGGATTTGAAGTGATGCTTCCAGCTGGCGGTGACAGAGGGAAACCCCCCAGGGCCAAAGCAGGCACCACTGTTCTCACTGGCAGCTCCCTTCTGCTTGAAACTGAGCTAAGTTTCATCTGTGAAATTTGTGGGGTTTGGGGGTTTTTTTTAAGCATTACATCATTTTCCCCAGTTCATGCAGCAGGACTGTGCTTTTCAGCTGCTGCTGGCTTTAACTGGGGTAAATCTCCAAGGGAGGAGGGACACTCTCGTGCGTCGAGGTGAGACGTGGATTTTGGGGAGTAAAGAGCCAGGCTGAGCGTGTAACTACCACGGATTCCTTTGTGTTTGGGTCTAGGAAGAGCTCTGATCCTGGAAGGGCTGCACACGTGAGAACTACCACGGGAGTCCAAGTGGTGATTCATTGGAGTTGACGTTTACTGCCTTGGGCTTGTGGTGTGTATCCTTCAGTGTGAAACAGAGGGGCTGAACGCTGCTTATCTCCTCTGTAGCATTTGCTGCACCTGCCAGGGCATATCCAGATGTGGAACAGCCACGCTTAATGGGATATATAGGCAGCTGAAGTGCAGAGATCATAGGAAAAAAAATAAGCCCAAGCCCTAGAACTTTGCTTTGCTCTCTGAAATTTATTTAGGAAGGAAAATGATCATGACCAGATGTGTGTGGGAGCAGGGAGGAGATGCTGTAGGTTTGCAGAACTGATGGCAAAGAGAGTGGGCCTAATCAGATTAGAGTAACTTGGATGCCTCTGCGCAACAGTGGGTGTTTGCTTGCAGATAAAGCTTCACGGTGCTGCTTTAGGAAATATCCAGGGGCTTCGGATAGGAGCATCCTGACTGCCTTCAACGTGTTGGAGAAAGTTCTGTGGTACCCACACGGAGTCTTACCGTGCTTCAGCTTGGGCATGTTTTTGTTATACAACGGGCTGAAAGGCACTGGGATGGGAGTGGAGATGTTTGCCCGCCGTTCCGAGTGGGTGGAAGGTGGTAGACGGGGATCCTCAGGTGGGGAAAGGGGGAACCGAGTGCCTGGGGGAGAGGGAATGTGTTAAACTCGGAGTACAAATGTGGAACCGTGGCCTCAGCCTGGTTATAAATTACCACTTTGCAAAGCAATTTCAGATTTGACTGTGTTCTCGCTTGTGATATATTTGCTAGGAACTGTAGGTGTTTCGCCTATGATTCCTTGCGCTGTTCTTTGAGTCTCTTCCAGGGTTTGGAGAGGATATTTGTCTGTTGTGTGTGCACATGTACGCTGCACGCCTCGGGCTTGGAGACCCAAGGAGGTAGTTTTCTTTGGAAAGTTTAGTTGTTTTTCAGAAGCAAAGATTTCCAGGGAAAAGAGCCCTGTTTATGACTTGGAAGCTTTTCTTGATAAAACTTACAGCCTGATGCAGGAGGCAGGCAGTCTCGCCGCAGACCAGGCGGTGGTAGTCGGAGTGTTCCCCGGGACTGGGAAGAGCTGGGTAACCCAGTTCCTGCTGCACTCACTTCCCACATCCCAGAGAGGAGTTTTAACTACCAAACCATCAGACCCAGACGCGGGGTTGTTCTGACTAAGCTTGTTCCATATTGCACACAGAAAGGTTTACAAGGGCAGATCCCACAGCTTTAGGAACAGGGCATTCCCTTGGGATCGCGGCAATTCCGCTTCGCTGCCTTGCACCATATCGAAGAGAATTTGAATTTAAATCATTTCTCATTTAAGGTGGCTTCTAACCACTGAGAGGCTGCATCTTCTGGGTAGGGCTGTTGGGTTTTTTTTTAAAAAAAAACCTTTCGTAAGGTCTTGTTTTGTTCTGCTGTGCCATGAAAACAAGTTGCAAACCTGACTTTTTTTCTCCTTTTTTTTTTTTTTTTATGAGATGTGACTTGTTTTTTTTCCAGCCAGCCCACAGGGAAGAGGTTCAGCACCCCGAAGAGTCACACTGACATCCTCGCTGCCAGGAAGGCAGGCTATCAGTTTAAGTGACAGCTTTGTTTTGCATTTTAGCATCTCTCCAAGGATGAGTGACTATCCTGGGGAGAAAGTGTCACCTCATTTGAAGCCTCCTTGTGTGTGGATGCAGGTAGGCGAGAGATGATATCTGAGCTATGAAGACATACCCTTTGCAGGAAAAATACCTGTTCTAGTCTGTAATCGAGCACGCTCTTATCCTTTGCTCGTGACCTAGGTTACTTCAAGTACCTTAAATAGTGGGGCACTTTATTTTTGAAAGGTCATGCTATTCATTTTATTTTAACAAAATCCCCTGTGTTAGGGACTGGCTGCATTTGCAGTTGGACTGGAAGATCTTGGAAGGGGAATAGTGACAATAAACAGTTGTGGAAAGGCCAGGAGAAACAGCCCTTTCATGTTTTTCTTTTCTTGGGATGCAGACTTTCCTACTGCAGCTGTTACTGGGATGGCACATCTCATCACACCTCTAGACTGGCCTCCTCTAGTCCCACTAGTCATGTCCCATCACGAATGGTCCTGAAAAACTTCCAAGTTGAATAATGGGAACACAAAAAAAAACAGCTTAGATTTTTGCTGTTGAATTTACAGCTGCACACACGTCCCTTGGCTGATTTGGGACAACAATATTCCAGTGTATTGTGAAGATGTTACAGTCCCCAGCCGCCTTCCCTGTTGTCAGATGCTGGCTTACTTAATATGCTAAGCTGAAAAATGGTTGTTTAGGAACTGATTCAGGAGGAGATGAGATGCCCCTTCTCTTCGGGGCTAAATACTTTAATCCAGTGCCACATGGTGAGGGCAGGGATACAGTTTTAAGCTGGTAAACTGAAAGTTGATTACACGGTAAGCTGGAGTGTGTTTTCTGGCCTGTTGATGTTGTATCTTGGTAATTTGGTGAATCTAAAGGAGTAAAGTAAAGCTCAATTCTTTCTTGCTTTCTCTGCTGTCTGGTGGGTGACATCAGTGCTGCGTGGGGGTTTAAGACCGCTGCTGGGAGAGGTGCGAGGCTGTGGAGAACGGGGCATAGAGCATCACTGTCTGGTCATGGGCACCTTCCCATCCAGTTTGTTTCTGGGTTTGATAACGAGATTTCTGCCTCTGAGCAGTGCGCTTGAGTGAGCAGCTCTATCTCTGTAGAATTTTTCATTTCTTGTATCTTTTTCCAAGTGCTCTTTGTAGTCACTGAAGTCATTGAACGAGCAGGAAGAAGTCTTTTTGAAGGTGTATGAGAACGGCCAGAGAGATGGAACCAGCAGAAGGGATGAACTGATGCAGCAGTAAATGTTGCTGCAACAGCTTCTTACAGTATTTATTCAACAAAAAAAAAAAAAGTAAAATTAAACTTTTATACCAGAAATCTGACCCAGTTGCCACTGAAAACAGTAGATTTTCTTGCTGAGTTTAATACAAGTTGTGTTAAGATCCAAGTATGTAGGTTCCGCTTAGGAACCCACAATTTGTAGGTAGAACAGAAGGAGCTGGAAAACCAAAGGTTTTTAAGCATATCAGTTCAGAAATGAAAGCACTTAAAACCTTCTGTGGTTTGAATTTTATATTATTTTTTTTCCCTCCCTAAAGGTCAGTGGGTTTGGAAAAAAAAAAAGCTTAAGAAATCAGAGAGGATCTTTGGTAACGTGCTGTTAGCTTGAATCCCCAGCTGGAGACAGGGCACGGAGACGCTGGCGCCTGTGAAGAGGAGCCAGATGCGTGAGACACTCGGGTACGCTGAGCAGCCGGCGGGCAGAGCGAACGCCTCGCAGCGAGAGGTAGCAGGAAAGAATTTTCATCAACAAAATAGCCATGTTTTGTTTGCAATTGCAAAAAAAAAAAAAAATTAAAAAAAAAATTAAAGCGCTTGTCAGGTTCACCTGAAGCACAGGAGGGGTGAGGACCCCCCACCCTGGAGTTGTCTGAAAGAAGAGGTAAATCTAATGACTCGGCTCACCAAGCTCCTGCAGCTCAGAATGGCTGGTGCCAGTAGAAGCAGATGGGTTTATGCTTAATTGTGGCTCAAATTAAGCACTTGTGTCCACGATCCAGGCTAAGATTGGAACGAGGTGCAGGGTTTGACTTGCAGGAATCGGAGAAGAACTGGGAGCAAACGATTTCCCTTCGGTTCTCAGATTCCCATCCCCACCTTCATCTACCTCTGTGCTTTCCAGCTGCCGTGACAGGTTTGTTTGACAGAAACTATCCTTCAAATCCCAAAGCACAGAAAAGCGACTGGTGAGGCAGCAGCAGATGCCGAGATGTTGGTAGCATCTGCTGAAGGCAGGGCAGGGAAGAGGAGTTGGGTAGAGCATGTGTGATGTGGGTGCTCCCAAGATTAGCACGCCCTGCTGAGCATATGGAGAGCTTGAATAGCTTTTCTTTAGCACTTTAGTAAGCGGAGTTCACATTTGTCCAAATAAATGTGATGATTCTCCATGCTAAAACAGAAGTTTTTTTGGTTTGGGGTTGGTTTTTTTTCCCCACCAGGCTAACAGGTCGTGATGGAAGGACAGTGAGCAGATTTGAACTTACCTTTCAATGGTAGGAAGGAAAAAAAAAAAAGTAACTTAAATGCTTGGCTGCTTAGTTTTGTGTTTTCTGGGGGAAGGGTAGAATTTGTTTTTGAAACTATATAGGAAGTATCAAAGTAAGGATGCCAGATGGATAAAATATTTTGATTTCTAGGACTCGTTTGAGACTTAGAAGTTCATAAATCAGGGGTTTGGTGCCCCCATTCTCCATTGAGCTTCCTCATAGCTTGGCTGGAACCTCTGCTTAAGGAGTGGCAAATATTTTCTCAAAACATTTTTGGGAGGAAACTTGAGAAATGTTGTGGGGGTTTTTTCCCGCATTGTTCATTATGCTTTTTCGAAAACATTTGCCTGTCTACACTTTGATGTTAGAAAGTCCTCTATAAAGAAAGCGATGTAGATGAAACCCTCTGAAGCAGGGGCTGTGCACAAGTTGATTAGATTGGTCTCCAAAAGCCCGTCTGAAGTCAGTCAGATATTTATCAGCAGTAGAACCACAGGAGTGAAAAGATAAACACCCACTTCTTTCTGGTTTTCCGGTAGTTTCAGAAGAGACACACAGTTGCTTTGGTTCAAAAAGTTTATTTTATCTTAACGTAGATCAAAATTTTTACATTTGTTACTGCTCTTTTTTACGTTACAACAAAAAATATCTGAATAATTAAAATTGAAATGTATAATTTTGAAATATCAAAATAAGACATCACACAGTTATGTTTCTTTGAACCTCCCAGCCCCCAACCCATTGCCAAAATCAAATTACTGAAATCGGTGTCACTTTGACCACTGAAATGAGTTTTTCAGTCCCCATTTGGCTCTCCTTTCCCTCCACCTTCGGCACCCAAAGGGACTGAAGGAAAATTTTGCTGTAGCCCTTCAGCATGGGTAAGATAGCATGATCCTTAAAATTTATTTATTTTTTAAAGCAGGGGGGAGAGGGAAGATCCTTCTCTTACAGAAGTGTGGTAGGAGACTTACACACCGTTCCCATCTAATTGAAGTTGTCTCTTCAGCCTCGTGCTCGGGGGAGAACTCACCTTTGTGGATGCTGCTGACACCTGAGGGCTGCCCTGCGCCGGGCTCGGTGTCACCCACCGAAGTCACCTCCTGCTAACTGGCACTCTTACTGGTACAGGGGACAGAAAAGAAATGAATATGTCAGGGGAAATTGCCTTGGGGATGGGTGCTACCTCTCCTGTGAACACAGAGGATTTCTTCCTCCCGTGCTCTGTTCCTTCAGCCGTCGCTCTGGGATGCAGCAGCAGCACCGGCTCCCCTAATGCAAAAAGACAGCTCGCACTGAAAGCCAATGCTCTGGAATGGCACCAGCTAAAAGTCAATTTTAGTTTTCCAGTGGAACTAACAAATAGGGTCCTTGGCTACCGAGAAATGCACGGAGAGCGTTCCTTGGAAACCTCCTCTGCTTTTACTCTGCTTCCCTGCCCCGGCTTAAAAGAAAAGGTCGAAAACAATTTTTAAATCTTCCTCTGTTGTTTTATTTCTGTAGGAGGTGCGTGGAGAGGAGGGGTATGCAGGGACATCAGCAGCAGGATGTGGCACATAAGGCTTTGCATTGGTGCTTTTTAGCAATATCCAGAGAAAGTGAGGAGCGGGGGGTCTGAACCGCTGATGTCTTACCTGTCAGTCCCCAAGAGCTTGCCCTGGGGTTCTGGGGAGAGATATGCAAGCTCCCATGAGGCCACTGCCAGAAGCCCTTTCCTTCATCTAAACTGAGGCCTGAGAGATTTAGGTGATTTTTTTTCCACAGCCATGGGGTGAGCAGAGTCCTCCCCATATCCTACAGGTGGTCACCATGCGTATGCTGACAGCGTATGGAGGGGGTGATGCCTCCACATCGCATGGAAATTAGACCTGGGTTTTGAAACGCCTTCCTGAGGTGGATCTGCCCTATTAGATCCCACACCTGCTACAACCAGAGGGGTTTTTTGCCTTGACCCAGTGTTTCATGTTGGCTTCCCAAATAAGCCACAAATCTCTGCGCCCGATACTGGTAAATAACACTTTTGTGATGGTTTAATTTTAGCCTGAGAGAGAAACAAGCTTCTGCTAAAGTGGTAGCCAGTGATGGTAACACAGTCCTTATTTCCCTCTTTGCTTAAACCCTTGGGACGCTGTTGGGTTGTGGGTTTTGTGTTGTTTTTTTTTTTCTTTAAACTTCTGTCATTTCTGCAGAAAGTTTATACTCCAGCCAGCAGACTCTTGGCTGTGCTCTTCGGAGGTAATGCGTGCCCACGGAAAGCATCGGATGCGCTCAAACAATATTGGGAATGTTGTCAAGTTCAGTTCTGTCATCTCGCTGCCTCCACCTACGGGAATGCTTCAGTAAGCAGGCAGAAGCAATCTATTAATACACAGTGTGGAAAATTGGTGCCTGTTAACATATCATCTATATTTAACTCCGAGAGCCATGTTCGTCTTCGGTATGTAAGTTGGTTGACGTCAGCGGTCCTCTATAAATTAGGAATCAGTTTTTTCTAGTTTCAGGCCCATTTTAGGTTTATATAAATTCAGAGTACTTTTACTACCTGTGTGTGTAATGGATTAAATGAAATATCGGGTAATAAGCTCTTTTGTTGGCCTGTGAGTTGTCTGCTCCTATAAATAGTGGAGAGGGCTGAGCTGAAAACAGAGAGAGGACGTGTCATGGTTCGTGTTGGGGTGAACAGCCTTTTGTGTTTGGACACTGGACTGAAGCTGAGCATCTGCAAATGTCTGCAATTTGAGAATGAGTATCCACTCCATTTCTTTCTTCTACTTTGAGTTGAAATTCTATTGCAAACCACTCTGGTTCTTACAGAGGTGCCAATTTCAACAGAGGGACGTTTCCCAGCAGCAGAAATTGTACCCTGAACATTGTTGACTTGCTCTTAGTGTTACATGTCTTCTGTCTATGGCCATGGAAATGTTAAGACCTCAGAGCTGTGACAAGCTTTCTGACTAGGAGACGTTGATCAAATCTGAATTTCCATATGGTCAGTTATCTTCACTTTTTTCATTAAAATATGCACACTAGGTACAAGCTCTGTTCATCTCAAAGTGTTGAAGGCCAGGCTGGAGGGGACTTGGAGCATCCTGGTCGAGTGGAAGGTGTCCCTACCCATGGCAGGGGGTTGGAACTAGATCATCTTCTATGATTCTAAATCGTCTTCTATGATTTTCTCTATGTATCTACAGTGCTAGTAGTTGTAAAAGGTTGCAGTCACTATGCCTGTTCCTAACTGGGGGTAAATAGAACTTTAAAGCTACATTCTCCTTTCAGTCTTAAGGGCTTGATTTGCCAAATTGCTCAGCGTGTTGCTTGCACTTTGCATTTTGTCCACGAACAACGTTGTCAAAACGATTTGGTGCCAACATGCTGAGCTCTGCTGAAAATCTGGACTTTTATCTGTTCTTACACTGGTGGTGGTTACACGTCTTTGGAAGCAACTGTTAGAAAAAAATATGTTGCCCATATTCCAACAGCCTTAACACTCCTGTTACTGTAGAGGATGAACACATTTTCTATTTCCTAAGAGCTTAGTGAAGTTGTTCTTGTTTTGGTTGTGACATAGCAGTAAAAGACTCTTCATGGTACCATTGATTCTTTCCTCTCCAAGAGGTCATTTCTGGTCCTTTCTTTCCCACACTTGCAAATTATCACAGGACTAAGAGGATGCTGCTGATGATACTTAATCTTTTTTTTTTTTTTCTTCAAAGTATATATTAAAAGTGATGGGAGCTAGAGCAGCCTTTGAAAATTATAATTGAGAGGAACCACTGAATTTGGAAATTACTGAGCAACTTCAGGTAAAATTAACAAACGCTGTAAATAATTTATCCCCATTACCTACCCTCTGGTCAAGTATCTAGTAATTTTAATATTGTTTTATGATAATGCAGAGTTAAGGAGTACAAAAATATACAAACAATGCATTTTTAGCACATATGGGGGTTTTCTATGCAGCCTGAGATTCTGAAATTGCCCATTGTGTTTAAGCCTATATGTAGCTGTAGGGAACCAAGGAGCTGAGCCTGGAGAAGTGACTGTCATAAGCACGACAGAAATGTCCCCTCTCTGAGGGCTGTCTGTAATGTGGGACATGGAAAAAAAGAGGAGACAGGAAAACAGAGAGGAGGGATGCGACTTGGAGAGGGTTTCCCAACTGATAGCAAGTAAATAAGTCAAAAGACTTTTGATTTCTGTGCTTAGCTGCTAAAACTTCAAATAACAAACCCCCCAAAACCAAACTACTTGTGAATTGCTGCACAGCTTTAAAAGTATTTAAAAAACTATGCTAAAACCACCTCAAAACCCAGCTTTATTAATTGTGTTGTGCATGGGGTTTGTAGATTGGGAGCTTTAGACTGGTTTTATTTAAATACTGTAGCTTTCATGAAAGGTCCTTTGCAAAGTGGAATTTTTCCCTTGCCCGTACTTTATAAATGCACAGTGTAAGATATTGTAGATGTAGGGTAACGCTTTCAAAACCATCTCTAAGTTTCTTAAATGTTAATGTTTTGTTATCTCTAAGGGGAATTCAGATGGTTTTGAATACTTGAACCATGTATTCTCCTTTCATCCAGTGTTTATTTGCATCTCTGTAGTGAAAAGTCATCTTCTGAGGTGGGAGCGACCTAAATCATAGCTGCAGAGGTCGGGCTGAAGTCATGGTCTTCAGGAATTCTGAGTAGTGTGATATGAAAGCCCTCTCTGTTCTGTGTTGAATCCTGGCTTGTGCTTAAACATCCTTGGACCAAGCAGTTGTGTAAATACGGCCAAGCATCACGTAGGTGACCCTAGTTAGACACGAGGGAATCGCCTTGTCTGGTTCTTCATCCTTAGCTTAATTCAACCTGGTAAGGTTTCTCTAGTTTATTCAGTGGAGGATCTGCTAATTTGTACATCTAAGTTCCTTTTCATGCTTTTTCATCCTTTGCCAGACCCTGGGTGTTGTTCAGGCTTGTCGTTGATAGGATAACACTCATCCCCAGTTCTGCTGTGGTCGGTCGGACTGTCTCCCTGACGACCCTTGCACTGAGCTTTGTAACGCAAGGAGAAGCTAAAAATAGAGCTGTGGGCACGGCTCGTGCTGCAGATGGCTTCTCTCTTGGACACTGCTAGAAGGGAAGGGGTTTTTATCCCCTCCTGTGCTAGTCATGGGGAGAACTTCTGTCAGAGCATGGACAGCAAAGGCAGCAGCAGATGGATTGAGTGTAACTCCTATTTATGAATGAACCTTTCTCCTGCCTCCCCGCCTTCACGATCACTGACCACGGGGAGAGGAGCAAATGCCTCGCTACGGCCAAGATTAAAGTTAAACCTGCAAATAGGATCCTTTTGGTGAAATCCGTATTTGTAAACCTGGTACAGAGGTTTTTTTTTCCTTCCCCGTTGCCTGCTTGTTCTCCTCCTGGACTTGTACCTAAAGTTTTAAAATCCATCTCTATCGTACATCTCATCTCGGTATCACGTTGCAAATAGAAGCAGTTTTCCGCGCTAGAAATCAGTGCCTGGGGTTGTAATCCCTGCTGTGTCAACCTGGGTGCCCTGTCACTCCCAGAGTAGGAGCTCTTGATCCTTCTCACTCAGCGTCTCACTGAAGCTTGCAAGAAGCAAGTGTCTGGGAGCGTTAACATTCAACGGAGAAGCTGCAGCGACGTGAAAAGAATAAAATGACTTCTTGCCTTCCCCAAAACCCTGAAAAGAGGGGGGATTCTTTCAGGGGCAGTAAAGCCAGTCCCAACACGGAAAAGCTCTGGTTTTGCTGGAGGAGATGAATTCATCTTGATGTTTGAGCCCTTCAACAGTGGTCCTTTCGCTGCGTAACCCATTCTGAATTTTCAGTCTTTGCAAGTTTCGTCACCTGATTTCCATAAACGCTGCCCATTTACGATGCACCCGGAGTTCAAGAGAAGTACAGGACAGCCTGTGCCTCCAAGGCCACGTTCAGGAAATGTAAATTCTGCCTGATCTTTTCCCAGTGACAAGGCCTCGGGCTTTGGCAAAGCCTTGAGAAATATGTTGGTGCTTAAAGAAGGCACCAGGCAGAGAACTAATGGGAAATAAGACTCTGCACTTGGCTTTTAGTGGTTTTTTTAGGTGCCTGAGTATAAAGAGAGGTAGGGAAGGTGAGGGAATAAGGAATAGAGATGTTGTAGAGATGTTCATTGAATTATTGCCATGGCCTTCAAATCTGATTAGGCCCCGTGGACAATTAGTGTGCTTTTTCTATGTCCCAACATGCAGTATCTTTGAATTTGTTTACAAGATTGTTCTTCTTTATATATTTTTTTTGTGCAAAGCTCTGCTGTTGGAGGGCATATTTATGTGTCGTGCTAACTTTTAGTCCTAACTTTCACTATTTGTGTGCCAGATTTTTTCCTCTTTTTTTCTGGTTGTGGAGTGGTAATTCAATTGCAGATGCTTTCAATGGGCCTCATACTAAAAGGAGTCACTGCAACCCCTGAAATAAGTGTAGCCAGCTTTATCCTAGAATATTTCTTTCCCCCGTGTGTCTTTGTGAGCACTAATTTCTATCTCAGGGAGGTTAGTTTTTTTTTTCTTGGAGCTTTTTCTTAACCTCCTGACCTGCCTCACAAAACTGGGTGCCGTGCAGCTGTTAAAGCCACAATAAATGAAACGGAGCCGAGGTCCAGAACAACTGAGCTTTTCCTTCTGTTACAAGAGCGTGTTCAAAGCTACCCAAGAAAGAAGATGTGACTGTCTGACTTGGATGAAAAGGTTTGGCCAGGGTCCTTGAAGAGGCCACTATAGAGAGAACCTAAAAGTCAAGGTTATGAAAGGGAGTCACAGCTCAGAAGTCGGCGCTTCAGAGAGCGAGCGCGTGTCACGCCCATGGGTAGACTTTCTATGGCTTTGTACTCGTCCTCAGACCCGTCCAGAGAAACTGTGGAGGTCCACAACAAGGAGAACCTGCCTGACCTTGGGAGCCTTGGAGGGCAGAAGATGTTCGTGGTGGCTACAGTAATAAGACTTAGCCTTTTGTCAGATCCTTCTCATCGACAGCGGGTGGCATGTGCTCTCAGGGCTCTCGACTAAGGATCAGGTAGTACCACCAGAGCAAAGGCTGGTGAGACCATTGTCACTTTGTAGAGCTTCTTTTTTTTTCCAAAGTTGCAGTGAGCTCAAAGCTTTTTGATGCCATAGAGGCTGAATGTTGGATCTGATGCATCGGAAGCAACTTGCTGCCAAGCTACTTGAAACATTTGGACAGCTTTTCTTTAATCCAAAAAAATGCAGCTTTCACTTGAACCTGCATCAGGATGGAATTTCAGATCAAAAAGGAGACCAGCAGTGTCCTCTAGTCAAATTAATGTAGGATTAGGAAGTTACAGGGCAGTCGTGTTAATATAAGGCTTAATTGTCTTTTAGGTATTGCCCTCAACAGCATCCTCTCCAGAAAGACCACAGTAATGAGAGAGAAAAGGAGATGTTTATCTCAAAGGACTGGTTCACCTTGACTTGGTTGTGCTTTGCACGTTTTGGTGGAAGCACAGCTGTTAAGCATTAGTTTTATATTTAGTGTTTGTGCACTCCATTTGTTTGTGCAGCCAGTTGTGCTTTAGCTCAGGCTTCACTTCTTGCTGATGTGTTCCTTGAAGCTCGAGTCTGACTTTTAGAATTTTTATGAGGTTGCCATGTCACGGCACTACAGCAACAACCAGAGGAGGAACGGCCTTTGGAGGAAATGCTGAGATCAGTCCCCAGCACTTGACCAAGGCACTGACAGAGGACGGTGTCAGCAGAAGGTAGTATTTTATGAAAATACTTCTTGTGACCTCTCTAACGGTCGTTATATTTTGTGGCAGAATTTCCTCTAAAATGACTTCTTAAGTCTGAGAGCCAGCATACTTCACTAGTGATGTCCTCTGGCTATAAATAGACTCGGTGAACTCTTAAATTAATAAGGCTGGTGATCCCCATAGGCACTTTGTGCTTCTCCTGGACGTGAGGTGCTCAGGGGCATAAATTCACACTTGGTTTCTCTTGATTTCCAGGAGCGAGGGGGTTCAGTTCTAGTTTCATGTGGATCCGAACAGTCGATATCGTGCCCTTTGCACGACCGCAAAGGAACGCGGTGGAGATAAGTGCAGGGAAACATGGATGTCTCCAAATCTCTTGTGGAGGTTAATGATGGTCAAAATCTCACGAACTCCACTTTGAAAACTTGATTTGTGGGAACAGATATGTAAGGTAGCATTGTTTTTTTTTTTCCTTGGGTGTCTTCGGGAAATAATAGTTTAGGAGCCACTAAGGTAAAAGGCAGCCAAAAAAAAATTTGACAGTGTTCAGTTTCTTTAAAATTCCTCTGTATTTTCAGTGGTGTTCAGCCTGCTCTGTTAGTGAACTTGTAAGGGGATACTTAAAAGGCTGGTTTCAGTTAACCCAGGCTATTATTCTGACTTCCTTTCCACTATAAACTTTTGAGAGGTGTCCATATTTCAATGGTGGATTGCGTCGTGTGGAGCTGTGGGTATGTAATCCGGTCTATAAGACAGTAGATGCACTTGGTGCGTTCTGTAAAACATTGAGGGGGTTTTGGAAGGAGAAAAAAAAAAAAAAAAGCCTAGGGAGTTGCTAGGCAAACTTCTTTTGCTTTTAGTAAAACCAGCGCTTGGTTAAATTTATGGTTTAAAAAAGTAAATGGAATTGCTCTGGATTTACATTGATGTAACAGTGCAAATTGGTCCATTATCGGCTCTTCCTTATGGACACGGTCCTTAGGGAAAAAAATGAGGTAGGTGCAGTTCGTGACAGCGCCGGCGGGAGCCAAGTCTGAGCTGAAGAGACTCAAATTCAGCCTACAGGTAGGAATGATGATTTCCCACTTATTTCTCTTGCAAACTTAAAAGCATCTGCGGGGTATCCTGCAGTGGTCTTTTAAAACTCAACAGCAGGTTTTAGGAAAAAATAAAAAAAAAAAAAAGGAAAAAGGAAGTTTTGGGGTGTTTCATTTTCCCACAGCTGTTATTCGATGGTGGAACTCTTTTCTGTGGGGTGTCTCGGAGGGCAAAATTTCAGATGAGTTCAGAGAGAAAATAAGATATGCCTAAAAGAATAGCCCTTAGGGACCAATAAACAAAAGCCGATAATGTAAGTTCTTCTGGCTTGGAAAAATCTACAAATTGGAAATTGGAGGAGTATATTAAATGAAAGATCAGTAGTTGTATATTTACTAAGCCAAGATCAGAGGAGTGATCTGGGCATCTCTAGACCTTCAGCCTGGCCCACGACAGCCATTCCTCCGTTCTGCTGCCGCGAGCAGGGGTAAAGGAAATGTCTCATGAAAAATAGAAGACTCTGAGCAAAATCCTTGTTTAGGAAATGCTAAATGTTTTTCATGTAAGGGAAAGGTGGAAGGAAATGATTTTGTAATTTTTTTTCACATTATCTGAAGGAAACTTCTTGTGTTTGTTGAAGTCAGTGTTAAGTTTGGACTGGGTGAAATGCCATTGCGTCTTGTGAAATATTCTCATTTGGGGAATGGAGGTGTCTGATCTTTACTCTTTTTCTCCAAAACTTTCAGTCAAGACAACTTTTTCCTATATCTTTGAGCTTCTATTGAGCTGGGAAGGGGGATAAGAGGGTGGGATGCATTTTTATTTTGTTCTTTGCTTTTTCTTTTTTTTTTTTTTATTTTTTGGAGAAGACACGGTGACAGAGATCTTTCCAAATGACAGTCCTCCCTCAATCTTAATACTGCAGCTCCCTCAATCTTGATTTGGTAGCAGGATCAGAACACGAGCGTAACTGTAACACAGCTTCATAAAAACATGAGCTGGAATGGAGATTTGATTTATTTATGCTTGTGAGAGTCGCAAGACCGATCTCTGGGGTTCCAAACTTCCTGGCGTTATTCCCTCCTACAGCCATCAGCTTTTCACTGTTGCTGAACAAACTTATTTATTTTAATACTTAACGATATTGATGATAGCAGAGCTCCGTGTCCTTGGAAAATAAGGAGCAAAAAGCAGAATTTTGGTTTGTAGGTGTTCCTGGTGGTATTGTTTTGTGCTCCCCTCATTGCCTGTGCAATTGAACAGCTGACAAGTAGGTTCTGGAAGGATGAAGTGGTTCCTTTCGTAATAACTTTAATGCATCTTAATTAGAAATGGAAGCGATACGCCTGTTGTAAAGTGACTTTTCTGCAAAAGATTTCCATTTTAAAGTAAGTTATTTCCTTGTGACAATTTCTTGCTCTTTCTGTCCCTAATATACTGAACAGTGAGATTAAAGCACGGGGATCATCAGAATTGTCTCCATTTATTCGGCTTCTATGAGACCGATTTAACTTAATAACTCTCATGTAGCCAACTTGGGTAACACAATAAATATCTGCTTTACTGAACTACTGTTATTTCAGACCATTTATTTTCATTAACCCATCACTCACTTTTATGTTTCACCTCCTACCAATGTTGCCCTGGAAATGAATTCCCATTTTGCAGGTTGCTCGCTGCTGTTGAAATCATCAGCAAAACTGCCTTTACACCAGGTAGTACAGGATGGGCTCCTCTTGGCACCCTTTTGATTTTCATTATTCCATCCCTCTTTTCATTACTGCAGCCCCACACAGCTTTTTAGTTCACTTGTAAATAATGAAAATGGAAAAAAACGTGTGAATTGCTGACTACCTTCACCTCCCAGGGAAGCTCTGTGTAGGATGGGACCGAGTCTTAGCTTAGACACTGATGTGAATCTGATTTCTGTAGCTCAAAAAGTAAGATGTCAGCAATGTAAGAGATGATTTTATAGTCTTTTGTGAGCTGGGGTGATGGAAGGAGGAATTAGTTGGCAATTTCTTTCTATGTTTATGGTCCTCATTAAGAAATCATATCCGTGGCTGGTATAAATACGTTGTGGCTTCATGGATTTTCAATAGAGCGTTCTTCTACCTGTTCTTCTACCTGAGATGTGGTCAACTTGCTCCTGTTTCAGAAACTTGTACCTCATTATTCACTGTCATAGTTGAACGAGCAATTCTCTTTCCATTGAAGAATTGTCTGTCTGAGGAACAAGTGAATTTTTCGACAGGTGGAGTCTGATGGGAAGCAGATCCCTGCCAGTAGACTCAACTGAGTCGGGTGGATGGAACATTTATTGCATGGGGTGGAACCAGCTTGTGAGGTTTGAACATCCTTCTGAGCATTCTGTTTCCTAGTTCAGCACAGCAATCTGTTCAAAACAAGCTAATTTTAGTTCTTATGTGATGGAAGCGAGCCATTTTGTTCATCTTAATTCCAAATTTCACATTTGTGTGATGTGGAAGTTTGGGATTGACCTGTCAGAAATTTCACAGTATGGAAAATGCACAAATTGGTAAGATGCTTGGGGGGCTGTGAGCTTGGTCTTTATTTAGTGGTAACTGGGTGGACGTCCACAGCGTTATGTTTTGGTTTGTTTAAAACCATATTGGAACCGAGGGATTGGCACTGGCTTTGAAGGAGCGAGGAATTGTTTGTGCTGACTGTGCTATTTGACAGCAATAGGAATAACTGGGTGACTCGATGGTCGTATTCACCAAAAAAGGATCTTTTTTCTCTCGTTAGCCATAGGTGGAGTAGATTAACCTGCCTAAGCTGGAGCTGGTGTCTCTGAATACTTCTCCCGACAACGCAGGGGATGCTGTGAAAGCTAAATGAGGTCGTTGTGAAGAGGTGGGGATGCTCATGAAGCAGTTGGCTGTGTCATCTGATGTCTGCTGGGCAGCAATTTCTGCTGGCAGTGGCAAGGAATATGGGAGGTTGATGGTTTTTTTCAGGTGCAGGCATTTCATGAGGATGCGGTGCATCCTGTCACCTCCCTCCTGCTTCATCCTACCATCGATGGTGGAGACTTGTTTTCTGACTGGCTTTTGAGGTATGAAGAGTCCTTCTGCTGAAGAGACTGCAAGTAGGTCTAGCATTTCAGTAGATAGATATTCCTAAACAGTAATGATTTTTAAAAGGAAAAGATGGTCCCCCCAAAATATATATACCTTTTTGTCTCCTCCCCTGCCCACGTGCACACACTTGTGTGCCTACCAGACAGAAGGTGACGTTGCATTTCAGTTGCCACAAAGGGGTCATCGAGTCAAAGCACACGTTGCAGCAGCTCCCCTCGCAGTTTAAAAGCATCAGGCTGGAAATACAAACTATGAAGGAGGAGGAGGGGGAAAAAGTTTGATTTGTATCAAATGGACACAACTTGGACCTCTTTGAAATTCCACTCAAGTATAATGGACACCTTTGTGCGAGGTTGTTGGAAGGCTCTTCCGACTTGTTGACGGAAGAAAGTCTATGAACGGTAAATTTTAGAAAGCTCTTGAAATTTTGAGCAGTGTTTTTCTTTTCTGAGCATATGTCTTCACTGCTTGTTTCCGTGTTGCGTTTTTCCCTCTAACGGCCTCAGTAGTGAATTCTGTAGATGGCTCTGGAATTTGCAGCGTGACCTGAGCTTGGGTTGTTTTGAAGCTGTTGGGTACTTCCAGATTCTTTTATAACCACTGGGACGTGAAGATGCTTCACGCTTGTGAAGGGCGGGGAGGGATTGTGTTGAAACCTGGTTTAAGATCTTTTCTTCAGTTTGGTGTCTAGTTAGATTCCCTGAAGATGACTTCAAGTGGCAGGTGACCCAGTAAAGGTCAAATCAGTTGAGTAATGAATAAAGAGGCTGATAAATTCTCTGAGAGGTGCACTGCTCTTCAGAAGATCAAACTTGTTACCCTGAAGGCAATTGAACAAATTGAAAATAAATTGAAAATAGAAAAATATGGCAAAATAAGGCTTTCGTTTTAATCCATGGAACGAGTTCTGTAGGAATATCATTTATTCTTCAATTAGTGAAAGTCTATATGATATTGAAGTTCTGTAAAACGTTATGTTCGAAGCTGATATAAATTTGATGGAGGCTGAATGCTCGGACTTGCGTTATGTGGTTACTTCATAATTCTTTCTGGTCTAAGAAAACAAAAAAAGTCAATTGTGTAGGATCAAGTATCCTTAAAAATAATGAAAGGTTGTGCGTAAAGAAACATTTCATGAATTATTACCTGAAATATTTTTATGCCTTATTCCCCAGGTTAAAATCGGTGAGGAGCTGAAACACCTCCGTGTGACAGCTGGCAGCTCAGAGGAATTCCAATGTATTCGTTTGCAGGAGACTTTTTGGTAGCTCAGTTTACAAACCCATAAAAAAAGATACCTGATTTGAGCACGGGAATAGAGTATTTTCTGGGAAATGGAGTATAATTAAAGCACTTCAGATGGGGTGCTTGAGCATGGAGGCCCCTGAAGTCTTCTGTTTCTGGGATCCACAGAAAAGTTCCCCTGAAACTGGAAAGTTAAATAAACTTTTCGGTGAAGACATAATTAATGGATTATTTCTGGTGGGTGTCCCAGTTTGATAAGTTGAGCATTAACCTGTATGGAGTCTGGATCCACATTACTTATAGTCAAAGTACTGGAGCATTGGTTCTCTCTGAAAAAAGTCTTCTTTTTAGGTGTGTGGGCTGGGATTCAGCAACTTTTCCAGTCCTTAGGCAAAGCTGAGTCTTCCCTTGCATATTTTATACCGTGTTCATTTGTTGCTTGTCAAGGATTCTTGAGGGAGTTGGCTCTTTCACTGAAGTGTGGCTGGGTAGTTTGAATCGTGACTTTTTGGCTTTATTAGGCTTTGGGGGTGAAAAAGCAGGGTGGATGCAGAAGAGACTAGGTTTATTTGGTTCTCCAAGAGGTGCTGGTGGCTGCGATGGTCAGCGTCTGGCTGCGGTGGCAGGTCAGGTCTCTATTTTCCAAAGGAGTTTTGTTAGCGAATACACTTTGTGATCAAAATTGGGGTGAGGGATTTTCTTTTCTCACTGGAAACTGAACCCAAATGACTCTGCAGGTGCAGCAGCAGATTTTAATGAGGGGATTTTGTGTCTCACAGGTGACACAGAAATGCCAAGGGGGGTGTTAGGACTTTGTTTCTCGCTGTTTGGAAGCGGAGGGGTGAGGCGCAGGAAGCCCCCGGTGAAGCCTTCAGCATTTATCAGTTGTAGCAGAATCCAGGGTCAGAAATGCCCAGAGAGTGCTGATTTGGATTAGATGTGATGGATGAAAAAGTTTGTCTTTGGGTTAAGCTGCCGCCTCCCTGGGCCAACAGAAATAACCGGTGATAAATGTATTGCTTGATGCCTTCAAGCCCTCTGCAAAAGCTGTGGGGCCGGGGCCGTCCAGACAATTTCCAGGAATACCTGGCACCACCTGCGGTGCCGAGGTCTCCTCGGGATCCGGTGCTTATTATCCATCACCCTTTGTTCTGTCTCCTTTCTCTCCCTTTCTTTCCTTGCCCTGTTTTTTCTCCGTGTACGATGCCGCTTCTTCTCCACCCTCATTACAGGCTGGGTCTGAGCGACGCCGGGAGCAGCCGGGGCGAGGGTGCAGAGAGGAGGGAGGTGGTGGATCATCTCAGAACTTAGAGAAAAAGCTGGAGTCTGTCCTGGCGATTTGCATGAAACTCTTATTTTCCACCACGTTACAGAAAAGACCTGTTTCTTCTTTTGCCAGCCGACCGCTGTAAAAATAGTAGCGAGGGGGTCCTGCTGATTCCACCTAAACCTTTGTTATTCATTTGTAGGATTGTGATAGGATGCTGTTCCTGATAGTGGCTGAACCGAGAAGAATATATAGCATTTAATCTTTGTTAAAAGCAACACAATTCTCTGAGAACTTTTTCCCCCTCTGCGGGATGCATTAAGCTACCTTAGATCAAAACTTCTTTTAAATGTTTGCTGTAGCAGAGGTAGCTGTTTCCCTTTCATCCCAGCTGAGGCTTTTGTTATTCCAGGCACTGTCTAAATCTGCTCCTGCCCTTAGGAACTTAATTTAATATTTTTTTTTTCTTTTTTTGTCGTCGTAAATATGCAAACAGTATTTTGCCCGTATTAAAAGCGGGGAATGAAGTAGCGACAGACAAAATGATCTGTCATAAGTCAAGCAATAGCTGTGGAGCTTGGTCCTTTAAGCCCCATGAGAGACCAGAGTCCTGGAGAGAAGAAGAACCGTGGGGGGGAGAGGAGGTCACGTCAAGGTTTGTCTCTTCTGGGTGTTTATCGAAGGAGATTTTAAATTTGGAGTTTTATTTCGGTCAGTGCTGTTTTCTGTACCGACGTCGACTAAATGGGTTGTTGTATTCTATCAGGAAAACACATCGTTGTCGTTGTCCAAATGATTCTCAACAATCAATATTATCTTTTCTGGGGGGAATAATAATAACACTTTGTGAATGTCTGGAGTTAAAGTGATTTTCAGCGCTTATCTACACTTTGTTTTCTCTTATCCTGAAGTAAATTCATTCACTCTTTACTAGTGTACCAAATTGATCCATAAACATTTCATTACCAGAAAACGTGTTGCTACTTCCATCAAGTATTTTATTTCTATGATGTTAATTGCATCCAGAGCCGAACACGGGGATGACAGATAATGAAACCAAAGCTGCTCTTAACAGACAAAAATTGGAAACTGCGTTTTCTTCCTACTTTGTTCTTTTTTAAAGCGTTTTTTTTTTTTTTCTGCATATCGTAGCGATCCTCTGCGTCACTTTTCAGCCCAATGAATCTTGTATAATTTTTTTCTGCTAAACAGCACAGGTCAGCCGTGGGAGGGGGGATTATTGCCATCCCGAGGAGCTTAGTTTTATGGGTCTCCCTCAGGCAGACAAGGAAGAGGAGCTTTGATCTCCCACCTCTTCAGGCACGTGTCCTTAATCCAAAGGTTTGGATAAAGAGGAGCGATCACTGCCACTGCTGCCACGTCTTCCAAAGAAAATGACATCCACTGTGGCATCTCAAGGAGAGAGCGTGTCTCCAGAGGTGCGTGGTGGGTTTGCTGTAGGAACTTCCAGGCAGAGAAATGCTTTCTTATTACACTTTTTTGAACTTGAATGTCCCTCTCAGACCAGAGGCCCTGCGAAGTCTTGAAACCCGTCCTGATGGCATTACCTGCTCCATGGAGGAGCTGAGCAGGGGATGCAGTGTCACGGTTGTGGTTCCAAACGTGCTGGAGTGACATAATGGAGGTGCCACCTTCAGGTAGGAAGGAAGGAAAGAGGTCGGATAATGCTCAGCCCACCCTTAAATTCCACTCCTTTTAGGTGCAGCATTCAGAATTAATCTCTGTGGACACCAAGGGGTTGGTGAAGGTCTGAAGATGGCCAAAGGTGGTGTGTAATGAAGCAGATCATTTCCAATATCTGAAGGGGGTTACAGGAGAGCTGGGGAGGGACTCTTCGTCAGGCGGTGTAGTGACAGGACAAGGGGTAATGGTTTTAAATTGGAAGAGGGGAGATTTAGATTAGATATTAGGAAGAAATTCTTTGCTGTGAGGGTGGTGAGACACTGGAACAGGTTGCCCAGAGAAGCTGTGGCTGCCCCATCCATGGAGGGGTTCAAGGCCAGGTTGGATGGGGCTTTGAGCCACCTGGTGTGGTGGGAGGTGTCCCTGCCCAGGGCAGGGGGGTTGGAACTCAATAATCTTTAAGGTCCCTTCCAACTCTAACCATTCTGTGATCATTTGCTCATGGATGGAGTCTCAGGAGGACCTGGTTTAGCAGCAGACCAGGAATCAGCTCAGTTGTGGCCTGGGGACAAGAGGTCTGGGCGAGAGCGTGCGATGGAGCAGGCTGTGGTGGGATTCATGGGGAACTGGGTTTGCTAATAATTTTGTAGATTAGAACCAGGGCTCTGCACTGAAGGAGAACTACGAGGAAGCCGTGACGGGTTCCTTCAGCCATAAATTAATAACTACCTTTAGAAAGCAGGCTTTTTTTTTCTTTTTTTTTTTTTTTTTTAAGGATAGGGAGGGGGTGGATGTTGCATTCATCTTGAGTAAATTGTGATAAATTACCCTGGAAGTAACTCCTGTATTAGGCATGACATAATTATTAAGGATACGTTTGGATCGGCCAATTCCCCTTTCAGTTCAAGAGGTAAAGGACAACGTGCATCTTTTTTAGCTGCATTTTGTACATGCTTGTCATTAATGTTCTGCTCCATTTTATCGTAGGTACTTGGCATTGTCCACATAAGAAATAGCAATTTGCATTATAGAATAGCAATGTCTGTTTTGATTAAGAACAACACTTTCCCCTGCTATCCTGTTTCCATGAATATTTAAATTAATTAAGCCCGGCAAAGATTTTTATTTCAGCTTAATGACTTATAAATGTGACTTCTTATGTCTGTGGAAATGAGTGAAATGTGACAGACACAGCTCTTAATACACCTAATTACTGAGCTGATGCATCCCAAGGAGATGGGGCAGCAGCCTTTTCTCCTTAGGAGATGCTACATCTCCAGACTCACGGTGGTGGCTTGTAGCTGCACGTGTGTGTCTTCTCTGCTTCTCTATTAGATTTAAGGTTCTGCTTTGATGTGCAAAAGCAATGTGGTGTGTGACAAAAGGTGTTTGACGCGCTTTGGGCAGTGCTGGTGTAATCCTGGGAGCGGCCAGGGTTGGTTTTGAGATGCTGAACGTCACCTTGGTGGGCTGGATGTCCACCTCGTGTGCTTTAGGGGACCTAAAGAGATCAGGGAGGCTTTGGAGATACTCTCCAATAATGTCTGGGAGGGTGGTTGCAGGTGGTGATATCAGCAGAGAGGTTCTGGTTTGTAGCAAATAGGTGGAATTGGATTCAGTCAGGCTTTTGGTTGCCAGATAATTAAACATCTAGACCAGCTTTCAAAATGGGCCGTGCACGCACCAGAATTAGAGCAAGAGCCTGGTTTGGGAAATTGATGGATATGCTTGAAAAACCAGTTTCTCGAGGCTCCTGTGTTGGGGGGCTTTATTTGGAAAAAGAATACAGACATAATTATTGGCTGCATTTGAAGATGTTATTCCTACATTCTTAGGCAGGGAAGACCTGAGCAATACCTGGTGGTGACTGCTGTGCTGCCCTGCTAGGACAGCGGGCAAGAAGTGGACACCTGCCTCTTGCTCCTTGGCTGCTCTTTGAAAATCTTGGGCAGTTTTTAGTTAGAAAGATGGGTTTTGAAAGGAACAGCCTGGAATGATAAAAGTGTTCATCGTTTGGTGAGAACCTTGTGTTTCAGTGGAGCTCAAGGAGCAGGAAGTTCAGGGGAAATACCTTTGAGCCTGCTCTTTCCTGGAGAACCTCTCCAGCAGGAGAGCCTACCAGCAGCGGAGACTTCCAGCATTAGAAATTCATTCTGGGCAACACTCAAATTTGGTGAATGAGGCAGGGGAACGAACCTGTCCCGCTCTGAATTCTTGAATGTTCCTAGGTTGTAGTAATATTTGACCTTTTTATTTTTTTTCCCCTCTCATCCTAATCCTTTAAAGTGTTGGTGGAAAGATGCAGGTTCTGTCTTAAGCGGAATCGGTCTTGACTCAATTTAAATCCAGCTAAGAGTGCTAAATTGACGTGTAAGTAGGTGAGTCAAGTGCTAACAGTCTCTTTCAGAACAAGCTGTGGATGTGTTGTGATTCTAATTTATTTCTTTATAACTCTCCTAATGGAATAAAATGTACAAGAGGGATCTAAATACTCGGATGACTAACAAGAAGGCGATGGGATATAGTTTTGAGTGAAGTCTGCATCCCCAGAGGTGGAAATTAAGGAAGCTGATGAGATGTTGTCACCTGATGGAAGGGGGTCTCCAGGGGACCACATTGAAGGGAACAGAGAGCGGTGCTCAGCCTCTGAGCTACCCTCACATTTTGATTCATTCCCCATTTCTGCTGCTGGGGTCTTTTTTAGGAATAAGACTTATTTCCTTTTCCCACCCCCTTCTACCCTTCAACGCAGTGAACTCTGTTCCCGTGGCCACCAAGAATTCCCTTCCCCACATGAAGCATTACTCCGTCTTGGGATGCCTTGGGGCTGCTTCCCAGGGACAGACAGACACCCAGACCATGAAGCAAAAAGTAAACTTTGTGCTCTCTGCCGCCTGCTCTCTGAAAAGTATAATTCCATAATGAAGTGAGCCATTTAAAACCTAACAATTTGCCTTGACGCCAAGTAGAAAAACTTGACAGCCCTTGGCACGAACCCCGGCTTTTGCCGTGATGAAGGGTCTGATGGACCTTTGGGATTAACTGATGTGTGCAGAATAATGGAACACCTAAGTATCGTTTGTAGAGATGATGAAAAAACATAGAAAACCACCCAAAATTGTTCTTCGGGTAAAATAGATTTTTATTTCTTTGTGGATGGATGGATTAGGAAATAACTCTTCCAAAGCGTTTTCAGTATAAAAATTAGAACTTGATACTTTGCCCATAAAAAAAGGCTTTTCGAGAGGCTGACTTTTTATCCAACTGCTGGTTCTTAAAAATTCTTTATGGTCTCTGCAAGTCGTGTGTGCAAAATCCTGTCATGTGTCGCAGTGAATAGCTGAAATACTTCCTTTTTTTTTTTTTTTTAATAAGGTATCTCTCGGGTTTTTTTGGCTTAAAGGTATGAGGAAGATGAAAAATTGAAATATTATAAGCCTTTGTATGGAGAACTGTCTAATGAGGCAGCTTTATCTACAGCATTGAGATCAGTCTGCAAATATAGGTTGAAAAAGTCTAAAATATGTCATTATTGCTCATATAGTGTATTTGATCTAGCCAAGAATCTTCAGATATCTTACAAGGACTGAGACTGATTGATATCTCAGCTTGTCTAGCCATAACTTTGCCTGTGACGCTACTGTAGCGATGGTCTCGGAGCTGGTAAGTTCAATTAACTCATTGAAGTTATGTTCCAGAAATTCAGCAGAAAATGGTTTTTAAGATGCTATAGATTTTGTGCTAATCTTAAAGGAGTGCCTTAGATTATGATGAAACAAATGAGGCCTCTAAGAATCTTTTTTATATTTTTAATTCATTTTATTGCCAGCGGGGAATACCACGTCTGAGACTTTATAGACTTTCTCTTAAGATTATCTTGACATGTTTTTAATTGCATTTTGTAACATGTTTTCTATAATAATGGGTGGTGGAAAAGTGAGCAAATGAGATTTTTAGCAGCTATCAGTGAGATTTATGCAGAGGAGGTAATTGTGATTTGGAATCCTGTTGTTTGCTTAAAAAAATAAATGAGAAGATAAGAAGGACATTAAAAAAGTGGGAAAAAAAAAAAAAGAATTTGTTTAGAAGGGACAGGAACATGTTTGTTATTTTCAGCCAATTGAGTGTACTTTTTCAGCATCCTTCCAGGTACCATTGAGTCTGCAGTCAGGGAGTTGTACCTATAAACCCCTTTTCCCTTTCATTGCAGCAAACCCAGGGCTGTTGAGGACAGTGTCCTGCCAAAAGGGCTGGGAGGTCAGGACACACATGTTCTGCTCAAGGCTCTTCCCTTGGCTGGGCTCTGAAAGTGCCTGTCGTCTCTCTGCACTCATTTACACATTCCTATGATTGAACAACTGCAAATTAATGTGAACTACATGGAAGTATTGTGAAGATCTAGATGAGTTGTGGGGAAGAACTTGTTTGGTGTGAGGGTGGTGAGAGCCTGGCCCAGGTTGCCCTGAGAAGCTGAGGCTGCCCCATCCCTGGAGGGGTTCAAGGGCAGGTTGGAGGGGGCTTGGAGCATCTTGGATGTCTTTATGGTCCCTTCCAACCCAAACCATTCCATGATTCTATGAAGCAGGGCAATGTGAAAAGCATCCCTTACAGAAGAGAGATGCTGTGGCTGAAGCTTCACTGGAACTTCCCACGTGGGCAAACGGGCCTTGGTTCCCCTCTTTGTATCCCTGTGGCAAGCAGAGGTGACAGTATTGCCTTTCCTTGGCACCGTACAGTAAATCATGGTGACATTAGCTCTTCCCTCCTCCTGACAGCAATGCATTATTTCCAGGGCTTGGGCTCTGCTGGGGCTGAGCCACGAGAAGGTCTTTCCTCCTCCGCTCTACGGACATGTTGAATTTGAAGGTGGAAAAGACATGCTCATGGGAACTGCTATTAAGTCCAATTGAATTGGGAAGATTTTTATTTAGCTGAAGTCAGGTCTTACTATCAGAGTTTTTTATTTATACCTAGTTGTATGCTCAGGGAACTTCTGCCTGAAACCTCCTTGGCTTTTTATTATGAAACGCGATTTCTACATCTTTTAGTACTCAGTATCTATGTGAATAGTAGAGGTTTATTCTGTCCTCTGGAAGTCCTAAAAATACAGTAAAAAAGTGTTGTTTGGGATTGACAAAAGCCATATTTACTTGTTTTAGGATGTTTCATTAGTTGTGTCCACAGGCTTATTTGCTTGTTTGGCTGTCGGAGCTGTCTTTTAATAGCTTTTAGAGTAGCTAAAAGTCCCTCGGTTTGCTCCCCAAGTGTGAGGTATTTGCTCCATATTAGAGAAAACGCATATTCCCTAGAGCAAGGCGCTGTGCTAACTCATCAGCTTTGCTATTTAGATTATTGCCCTCTTACACAAATTCTTTACAAGAAGCTTGTATATTATCAGAAGCTCTTGTTCTGTTAGTTAGCACTGTCAAAGGAGAGTGGATGGGCATAATTACCAAGTAGTTCTGGACTGGTGAAGTGGATAATGAAAAGTGCTACTGACATAGTCTTTGCATGCCATTAAAAAAAATTAAGATAATGATTCAATGTCCAGAGTTCCACCTGTGCTGTTGGGAGCAGCTCTTTGGTCTGTCATCTTTCTGAATATACATAGCGCTGCCCCGAGTCAGAACTGTTCCAATATCCTCTTTTCGACAGCAATCAGTGCCAGAAAAAGTCCTCTCTGCTGTTCAGCCGGAGAGTAACGTGGCCTCAGAGGAAGATTTCCTCCTGGCATCAATTAATTAGAGGCTGGCTTGTTCCTTGAAAGGGGTTTATGATTTCATAGAGTCATGGAATGGCTTGGGTTGGAAAGGATGTTGAAGATCATCTAAGTCCAACTCGCCTGCCCTGTGCAGAGACACCTCCCACCAGCCCAGGTTGCTCCAAGCCCCCTCCAACCTGCCCTTCAACCCCTCCATGGATGGGGCAGCCACAGCTTCTTGGGGCAACCTGGGCCAGGCTCTCACCACCCTCACCCCAAACAAGTTCTTCCCCACATCTCAGCTCCATCTCCCCTCTTTCAGTCTCAAACCCTTCCCCCTCCTCCTAGGGCTCCCCTCCCTCATCCAGAGTCCCTCCCCACCTTTCCTGGAGCCCCTTGAGGGCCTGGAAGGGGCTCCAAGGTCTCCCCGCAGCCTTCTCTTCTCCAGGCTGAACCCCCCCAACTCTCTCAGCCCCCCGTCCCAGCAGAGGGGCTTTCTGAAAGTCTTGTTAGGTTTTTTGGGGGCGAGGGTTTAAATGCAGCAATTTTGGGTGGGTTTGTTAGCCCTATAAACGCCCGCTCCTTTGGTGACTTTGGCTGAACTCTTATCCTCAGGTGATACCTTGAAGCCGTGGTGTTTGCTGTAGGTGACGAAGCGTTGTGTGCTTGCACCCAGGGTGTTTTAAAGCAAATCACATTCATCGAAGGGTAAAGGCTATTTCTCAGCCACTTCATAAAGTTCTTAACGGCCTGGACCCGCTGCACTTACCGGGGAAGGTATGACACACTTGATACCTGCTTTCAATTTTGCCTGTTAACTGGAAGAAAATGAAAGGGTTTATTTCAGAAGGAAGCGACCCACTGCTTTATGTAGGAAAACCATTTATTTTTTAATGATGCTAGAAATTTCCAGCTTATGTAGTAGCCGGTGGATGACTTCCACTCTTGGAACATTAAAAATTGAACGCGTATTTGGAAGTGATTTGGTCCGGAGTTAATGACACCTTTGCTGTTGACTTCTGTGGAAATGGATGCAATCATGTAGGCAGTAAAAAAAAAATATCACAAAGTCCAGTAAGAAATCAGAGGTTGCCTCGGAATTGCCTTTAGATAGGACAAGATCTTTTCTTATGTTAATCAACCTAATTTACACTGCAAACTTGATTTATAGACTAGGTGAGACTTTTTTCCCTACACCTTTAAAAACTCAACAGAATTCTTCATTAAATCCTACAAGGAGGCTCAAAACACTTAAAAAGTGCATGATTAATTTCTCTCCTGTTCTGTAGGGCTTTTACTGAATTGTTCATCCTTGACTAGGGTGTCCTGGGAGACTTGTGACAGAATTACTCAGAAAATTTCATATTCAGGGAGTTTTTTCATGCTGCATATCTTCTTGCTATGAAACACTGCTCCGAGAATGATGATAAGGAGGGAAAATTGCACAGGGAGTGTTACGCTGCAAACATCTCCTCACTGCTAATGTGATTAAATGCATTTTGTAATAGCTGATGAAGATCCATTGCAACCTACCAAGTTCTGAAAATTAGCGAGTATGTGGATTAATACGACCGAAGTATGAAAATCTAGAGTATTGCCTCGTGAAACATCCATGGTTTCGACTGCTATGGCTCAGCTGTCCTCATTGGAGCCGCAAATGGATGAGGCTCTGGACTGATCCTTCTTCCCCTGCAATAAGGGCTGGGTTTGACTAATTGCATAGATGATCCGCTTGGTTTAACGAGCAGGTTAATAATTCCTTTAGCTTCTGTGTTGAGTGGTTTCCAGTGGTGGGAATGAATGCAGGTGTGGAGTAGGTTCGTGCTGTGGGTCGGATGGGGAAGGGCTGCCTCCTCCCCGCTGCTCCACCACGAGCAAGGGCTGGAGAGGTTTGTCCTACAGAAAGGGGCTCTCACCATGCCATGAGCTAAATCACGCAGGAACTTTGCAGCCTTTGCTTGTTCATGTGTCAAAAGCTGCTAACGAAGACCCAAAAAACAACCTTACCCCAAAAGTTCATTATCTGCACAGTGAACTCTTATGGGGACAAAGCTCCTTCTCTGTCTTCCCAGTCGCTAAATCTTCTTGCCGTCCATCTCTGCAGAGCTGCATCCCCTGTTCTGCCTGGAGAACAGATTTATTTCCTCACAGGAGATCAATGCTTACGAATACTTAAAGGGTGGGTGTCTGAGGGATGGGGCCGGTCTTTCCTCAGTGGTGCCCAGGGACAGGACAAGAGGAGATGGGCACAAACTTGGGTATAAGAAGTTCCACCTAAACATGAGGAGGAACTTCTTTACTGTGAGAGTGGCAGAGCCCTGGCAGAGGCTGCCCAGAGAGGTGGTAGGGTCTCCTTCTCTGGAGACATTCCAACACCCCTGGACACGTTCCTGTGCAACGTGCTCTAGGTAGACCCTCTCTGGTGGGGAGGTTGGACTAGATGATCTCCAGAGGTCCCTTCCAACACCAGATGATTCCATGATTCTAGTGTGAAAGAACGCATTGGGGATGTGGCCATCAGCTGCTATTTAATTAAATAGCTTATTTTATTTTGGGCACTTGGTGGTGATCTCCTATGTGGTTTCTTCACGGTGTGAGTCCCTCGGACAGGAGGACGGGGGTGATGATGAGTGGGTCTCCCAGCAGAGGAGCGAGATATACGAGTTGTTCAAGTGGGCACTGCAGGCAAGGCATGCCAAATTTTAGCAGCCACCCCACTTGGGGAACAGAGGACGGGTTTTTTTATTATTTCTTTTTCCCCTCTCTAATGAGAAAGCAATATATAATATTATGCATAATGACAAGGGCCAAATAAGTATCTGCAGTCAAGTCTAATAAGATTAAAGACTGCAGCAAGAAGGAGCTGTTGTACATGGAGTTCACGTCCATAGCCAAGTACCAGCATCTATAAAAGATGATGCTTTGTTCATGCAAAACAGTTTGACGCTCTGTTATTGAATTTTTATACACAAAACGCTCCGGTCAGGTTTGAATTCTCCAAGGAGGTTTGCGACGTGGTGTTACGACGGCGCAGCTGCTCGGAGGAGAGGAATGTGGAGAAGGAAAAGCAACGTCCCTCCTGCCTTCCCTGCCCTCCTGCCCCGCTCCCGCTCGCTCTCGCCCGTGTCACACAGGTCTTGCCTTCAGCGAACACCTCCAGGTCCTTATCAGCCCTGAGAGATTTACCGTGGAACTCTGACTGTATGTACTCTTTCTTAACATCTGGAACTGGCAGACCCTGCCTGATTTACTTGTGTCAGGCCCAGGGTGATTTACTTTTATGGGAGAATTGTGTATGTGTTGTACTCGCCCTCCGTGGGAGCGAATGTAACTTACCTTCGCGTGCAGATCAGAAGGCGATGCTGATATCTGGGCTCTGAATACATCTTGAACTTCCTCTGCCAGAAAAGCTCTCGCACAAACCTCTTTTTCTCAGCACTTACAGTGAGTATAATTTACTGTACGGGAGCCGGTGGCATTTTTTCCCTGCAACTTTAAAGTCTTGGACTAAACTTGGCCCTTGTTTGAATTTCAGAGTAAGGTACTTGGCCAGTTTTCAAAGGCCACACCTGCTCCTTGTGTTACGGAGAGGAACGGGAGGAGGTTAGGGAATAAATGAGACTGATGTGGTAGAGAGGGTGAGCTTCCTTGATGCGTTCATTGCAGGTGCTTAAAATCTGTTCCCAGTGTAAAACACAGCGCAAGACGTCGAGTTGAGAGGGAGGTGATGGTGTGCAGGTCTGACCTCTGCTTGAAACCGCTACGCCGTGGTTTGAGCCTCCTGGAGTGGAGTGTTCCTCTTGTGGTGAACACGTGTGGGGTGACGGGACTGGTAGAAGCCTTCAGGCTTCACCTGAACACGCCTGCAGTTACTCAACGGCTTGTTTGTTGGTTTTCTTGATTTGGTTTTGGATGCAGCTTCAGCATCTGCAGTGATTTCTTCCATGGCTCAGATAGAATCAGAGAATCATATGGGATTGGAAGGGACCTCTGGAGATCATCTAGTCCAACCCCCCTCACACCTCCCCACTGGAGCGGGTCTACCTAGAGCAGGTCCCACAGGAATGTGTCCAGGGGGGGTTTGAATGTCTCCAGAGAAGGAGACTCCACCACCTCCCTGGGCAGCCTCTGCCAGGGCTCTGCCACCCTTACAGCAAAGAAGTTCCTCCTCATGTTTAGGTGGAACTTCTTATGCTCAAGTTTTTGGCCATCTCCTCTTGTCCTGTCCCTGGGCACCACTGGAAAAAGCCTGGCCCCATCCTCCTGACACCCACCCTTGAAGGATTTAT
>JAOTQQ010000015.1:1464198-1476994 GCA_026546715.1 Gallinago undulata | reverse complement strand
CTCTGGGCAATCCTGCTTCAGCAGGGGAGTTGGACTGGATGATCTCTATGGTCCCTTCCAACTCTAAAAAAAAAAAATTCAGTGAAATTCAGTGAAACGTCTAAACACAAGCCTTTTCTCAAGGTGGGGAGGTGGGATCATAACTCTCCAGGGAGAACCTACCTACGCAGGGGTGTTGTGTGGCTGAGGAGCTCGGTGCTCTGCCCAGGCTCCTTCACTCACTGGATTTACAGCGGCTGCTGTGCCTGCTCCTCTCTCTCTTTAACTCCTTGATTTATGGAGGAAGGTTAAACGACTCGGGGTTTGGGTGGGGAAGTGAACACGCTTCTAAATCAGCCGCAGTGCTCCATTTCTGCACTGACCATTTAAGGTCCAGTTAGCTCTCTTTGATTGCTTCCTTGCTTAAAGGCAAAGGAGAGGTGGCAGCTGACTCTCCGGTTCCACTCTGTGAATTTAACTCTTTTAGGTGAATTCCTTGCATCCTGCCCAGCTGGCTGGTTCCGTGTCCCCTAAACACGCTGGAAGATCCATAGATCGAGGACTAAAAGTCAGCCAGACTTGCTGGGAGGCTCCAGCTGATTCAGTCGTAGAATCATGGAATGGTTTGGGTTGGAAGGGACCTTAAAGCCCCCCCAGTGCCACCCCCTGCCCTGGGCAGGGACACCTCCCACCACACCACATTGCTCCAAGCCCCCTCCAACCTGCCCTTCAACGCCTCCAGGGATGGGGCAGCCTCAGCTTCTCGGGGCAACCTGGCCCAGGCTCTCATCACCCTCACACCAAAAAAGTTCTTCCCCATATCTCAGCTTGATCTCCTAATTTTTGGTTTAAAACTGTTCCCTCTCATCCTACAGCTCCACTCCCCAAACACCATCCCTGGAGGGATCTAAAAGCCAATGTTGGGGAATGTGGGTCAGTGGGGGGTTGATGGTTGGTTTTGATGACCTTAAAGGTTCCCTCCAACCCAGGGAAGTGGTGGAATCACCATAGAATCATAGGATGGTTGGGGTTGGAAGGGACCTTAAAGACCATCCAGTTCCATCCCTTCTAGTGGCTGGGACATCTTCAAGGAGACCAGGTTGCTCCAAGCCCCCTCCACCCTGCCCTTGAACCCCTCCAGGGATGGGGCAGCCACAGCTTCTCCGGGCCTACCCCAGCGCTTGTTGCAAAGACCATCTGTTTCCAGCTCTTTTTTTTGATCCTTTTGCCCAGCTTTGAATAGTTTGCAGGTGTTTTAGTCGGCACGTGGCACGCTCCCAAAAGAACGGGCTGCGTCGCTACGGCTTTGTCTTGCTTTTCTGCCCGGGCTCCGCTCCTGGTTGTCTCCTGGGGATTGATGCTGCTTGGTGACAAAGGGAGGGAGGCGACAGGGAATAGGAATGGTTTATTAGCTGATTGAGAAAGAATTCTAGGGGTAGATAGTTATCGCTGAAGATAAGGTTCTTGAACAAAAAGCTGGTATTAATGGAAGTGGTGTCAGCTGAATGCATAAGGGAGGAGTGACGAGCTGGAGAGCCTTGTAGCTGGTGGAAGGATAATGGAATAGAGGCAAGAGATGTTTTACTTCCAAGTTTTAGTCAAGGGTTTTGAAAATGTATTGCTAGCAAATCTACAGTGAGGATTTTCTTGTAACGCATGTGATGGTGAGTCCTAGAGGATCTACAAGAGCTGAGGTGGGAATGCCTGACCCAGGGTAGGGGAAAAGGGTCTCTGTTCTCAATGGGAACTTAGATTGACTCTTCCAGCAGAGCCAAACGGGGTGGCTACTGGCCTCTTGTGTATCCACAGCAGCTCAATTCCCAGTAGAACTTCTACTGGGAATCAGCGCAAGTAGGAACAGAATGAGGCTCCTTGATTTTTGTAAAACAATGAGTTTAGTGGTGGAATAGTGTTCAGTCCTCCTCCTCCTCCCAACTCCCCCAGACAATCAGACGCTATTACTCACTGCTGCTTTCTGAAATCGGAAAAGTACAGATGGTATCACATTGTTTGGAGGCCACCACAGATAAGCTGTGATGAAAATTCTTCGTTACTAGTGATTTCTAGCTCAGTTCTTCTACTTTTAAATATGTTTATTCAGTGAAGGAGAAAGAAACCATGGGGCTTTTTCATTTTAATTTAGAAACCTCACTGGCTCTCTGCTGTTGCCATTTAAAACGTAGTTATGGTCAGAAAAATGATGCTATGAAAAATAAATGACCTGGGGAATGCCATAAATTTTGCTTGCGCTCTCCAAGACTCCCAGATCAAATTTTCTCTGCTCTCAGATCCAAAAGATGTCTGTGCGGGTTGCCAGTACCGCGGACGATGGGAAATTGCACTGGAAACTGTTCTCTCAGCCTTTCCTTGGGTCTGAGCTGCGCCTGAATTCGTGCCGGCAGGACCAGCCAGGTTGCTATGGCAGTCGGACCCGTAGTCCTGCATCCCATTTCTAATAGCAACAAGCATCAGGGGTTTTTGAAAAAGGGTGCAGGAAGCAGCTCAGAAAGGAGCTGTGTGGTACCTGTTGATGTTAAGTGTCTTTTGGGCCTTTCAGTAGCTTGGTTTTCCATCTTCATTGGACTTTGCAAGGAACCCGTACTGTTAATTTTACCGGAGAAGAGATGAGATGAAGTTTGCCCGTGGTCCTCTCCCAGGGGGTGGTGTGAGAACACAAACCAGTTGAGCAAACTGGTATCACATGCTTGTGAGTACTGCGAGAACCCACTGAAATGGCTGGTGGAGTGCTTTGCTGGCACAGGAGCTGTGGATGCAGGGAATGACCTGCATTTTTTGGGGAGAGCCAAGCGGGATGCGTGACCTGGGTTAAACGGAACCGGCGGCGTCTGTTCCTCGTGCTGCTCTCCTGCCCAGACCTCCCACGCCAGCTCCACGGGGACCCTGTCCAGGTAATTCCTTTCCCGATTCCTACTTAAGTTTGACATCAGCGTAGGCTTTTCAGCAGGGAATCCTGAGGGCCCTGCCCCATTGACCTTACAAGAGCAACTGGAAAGTCCCTGCCGCCTTCCACGGCCAGTGCTGCTCTTTAACCGCATCAGGCTTTATATTGTAAAGGCACAGACCGTCTGTGCAACGGGTTTGCTCTCTTTGTGGGGATTTTTTCCCTTTTTTCATTACTCATAGAATCATACGAGGTTGGAAGGGACCTCTGGAGATCATCTAGTCCAGCTGCCCCCCCCCCGGAGCAGGTCTACCTAGAGCACGTTGCTCAGGAACTTGACCAGGTGGGTTTTGAATGTCTCCAGAGGAGACCCCACCACCTCTCTGGGCAGCCTCTTCCAGGGCTCTGCCACCCTCAAAGTAAAGTTCCTCCTCATGTTTAGGTGGAACTTCTTATACCCAAGTTTGTGCTCGTTTCCTCTTGTCCTGTCCCTGGGCACCACTGAGAAAAGACCAGCCCCGTCCTCCTGACACCCACCCTTGAAGGATTTTTAAGCATTGATCAGAACATTGAGCATTTCTCAGACTTGCCTTTATCACTGCTAGAGAGAACAGACAGTATTAAATTGAAGAAGCAGGGGAGGTGCTGGGGTCTTCTTCTCTGGAGACATCCAGACCCCACCTGGACATGTTCCTGTGGGATGGGGTTGGACTGGTTGATCTCCAGAGGTTCCTTCCATCCCCTTGTGATTCTGTGAAAAGTTATGGGGATGATGTAGCTGTGGCTGCATGTTGGGACTTTGGTCCAAATCAGTAGCCCGAATAACACGTTGTGCCCAGCTAGGAAAGGTGTAGCCAGGAAGCCCCACTACATGGGCATCTCTGCTTTTACTGAGCTTCTGCTTCACTCAGGCCCCCAAAAATACTGACCTCTGTGTGGTTTTTATACACCAAACCTCCCCTGTGATAGCCCTTCTGCCCCCTCCCAGCAGACTGCAGAATTTAGGGTGAGGGCTCTGGTTGTGCTCTGCTCTGATAAGAAAATTGTTATGGTTTTCAGCATTAAAGGAAGGAAGGAACGTGCAAGAGCTGCCGTCGCTAACCAGGTGCCCAGGCAGATACAGGGAAAATATAACTCACCAAAGTGACACGAGAAGCTCCGTTATTTTCCCTGAGTGGATCTGCTTTGCCACCAGAGGCCAGGAACTCAGCTGGAGGAAACTGGGATGGCTTCACTTTTTTCTTTTTTCTCTTTTTTAATTGTGTTCTGGAGCGTTGTGCACGGTGACAGGCTGGTGCCCGCTCTCCACGGGCTGCCTCTTGGTCCTCCCCCTTTACCCGACAAAAAAATACCGACAGTCAGGTCGGAGCACCTTAAATATTTGGGGGGAAGTTTTTTGGTTCCTTTTTCTGAGGCTGCCTCCTTGTATTAGACAGTAGAACATGAAAATTCTTGTTCTATTCATGCGTTAAGAATGGATCACTCTATTTTGTTACCAAATAACAGAGGAGAGTGAAGCAGCTGTGACAACTTAAGCATTGAAAAATCATAAATCATCTTCCCTTTCCCCTGTCCCCCAGAAATCATGAAAAATAAATGTGCAGCCCTTCAGGAGACATTTTTACGCTTTTCATTCTTTAGAGCTGGGAGGCTTAAAAATGTGGGGCTTTTGACATCATCACATGACTTAAGAATTGGGGATTTTAATAAATAATAGGTGCAATTAAAAAGGCAAGAGATAACGCTAAAGAGGCTTTAAAAATAAAATACTCTCCCAATCCTGTTGCTCCGCAGACAGACACAAACGTTCATAAGCATCTACTCAATTTGGGATAGAAGTGGCAATAATACGTAGGCTTTAGCTGATAAATGTATCAGGTTTTCACAAGAACTGCACTTAGTTAATAGTTGGGCAGGCAAAAATACCTTTGTGCTATTTAACCTACTCTGCTCTTCAGCTGCGGATGTTCTGGGTTAATTAGTGCTGGAGCCACATTAGTTGAAAGCTTCTATCTACTAATTGTCTCTTCCAGCCGATAAATCATATCTTCCTAATTTCTCTCTGTTTTCTTTCATCCCGTGAACCCTGCTACAACTGGAAAAGGATATTCTTGGCCGCAGAAAATTTTTCTTAGTGTTGATTTCAGGGCTCGCAGATGTGGGGGCTCCGGCGTTGGTGTCTCCCCAGGGCTCAGACTGGGGGAACCATCACCGCTGCCGGGCGATGCCGTTGACTTTTACTGTGCTGTTTATTTTCTTTTGGGGAAAACTCATTTATGTCGTGTACTAAAAAAAAAAAAAAACAAAAACAAAAAACAAACCTCCCGGAGTCTTTCTTGCCACTTCTGGGATGTCAAAACACAGGATCCTTGGCTCAGTGAACACCAGGTCTGACCTGCTGCGGTATTTCATCCTTCCTTCCCCCCCCACCCCAGCTCCCAGCTGATGTTTTCAGAGCAGTCGTTTGGGTGACTGAGCTGATGCACACAAAGGGGCTCCTTCAGAGCAAGGTCTGGGCTGAATTTGAGGTGGAATTAAGTTGATTTGTTCCATCCAGAAGTCTCTGGGAATAGCACACGTGAACAAGGATAGAATCATAGAATCATCTAGATTGGAAGGGACCTTTGAGATCATCTAGTCCAACCATCAACCTAGCTCTGATTTAAAAAAAAAAAAAGAAAAGAAAACCATACAAAAAATACCCCCCACATCACTAAACCATGTCTCTAAGCACGATGTCAACCCATCAACCTCCAGGGATGGTGCCACAACCACTGCCCTGGGCAGCCCATTCCAAGGCTTGATAACCCTTTCAGTGTCAAAATTTCTCCTAATATCCAATCTGAACCTCCCCTGGTGCAACTTGAGGCTGTTTCTCCTTGTCCCATCGCCTGTTCCTTGGGAGAAGAGACCAACAGTCGACCAACACCCCCAGGTCCTTTTCTGCTGGGCAGCTCCAGCCACTCTGCCCCCAGCCTGTAGCGTTCATGGGGTTGGTGGGACCCAAGTGCAGGACCCGGCACTTGGCCTTGTTGAACCTCATCCTGTTGGTCTCAGTCCATCCATCCAGCCTGTCCAGATCTCCCCTCCAGCAGGATAGCAGCTAGAGCAGGCACCTAAGTTTCACTGTGAGGTGTTGAGGAGCAAATGTTGGCTCTTTTTGTTTGACCTCTTTATGGAATCCAGGGACTCTTCCCACACAAGCTTTTTCCTTAATATAACCTCCTTGAGCAGCCCTTAGAAGTTAAATGTCTTATCACTTCCATATCACTGCCCAAAAATAACTCGCGCGCTTTGGTTTGAAGAGATTTTTAACCTTTTTCCTTAAGGTTAATCAGGCCCATTAGCAGAAGTTAATTAGAGTAATTAGGTTAGTTAGCGTGTTCTCCTTAGTCTTTGCTAAAACTGGGAATTTAAGGACCACAGTAAATCTACTGAGATAATGAGAGTGTTCTGCTCTTGTTTATTCCCTCATATTCTGGAGGGGTGATCAGTTTTCCTCTGAATGATTCTTTCTCAGATGATTTTGTCATAAATATTGTAAGTAGCCACAGACTGTTCTTTGCTGACTTACTTAATGCATTAAACTTTCATCCTTTTCATTACACCCTCTCTTGGAGAACTGGTGCCCTTAAAAATGTGGTGGTGAAAACAGAAGGATTTTTTTTTTTATCCCCCCTGAGGGAATTACATTGCGCTCAGTCCGAGGAAGATGTTTAAAGATCTTCTGTGCCATTGCTTCTGTTTAGTCTTACGGCTTGTCTTTAGCTGTTCTGACATCTACTTTTTGAGCTGTTATGTTTTGGCTACCAGCTATTTTCTCATATACTCATACTCCAGCCTCTGACATCACCGGACAGCCAGGCTGGATACACTTCAGCTCATATCTTGTCTCGGATAAGGGAGCATACGCTGGAAAAACTAGATTTTTCTTTTATTCTTTTTTCCTTTAGACAACAGAGATCTTATTTCCCACCTGTGGTTTCCATATCCAGTACAGCAGGGAGATGGGAAACATTAAACATTCCCATACCTTCTCTCTGAAAGTTTTTTTTCTTAGCCTGACCTTGAAACTTCTCCCATCTCGTTTCCTTATTAACTCCTTGAGTCTACTTTGGACTGATACTTGGTGAGACTTCCAGAGTTTACATTCCCCTGATGAGAAAGCTGTTGGCCTTCAGCTCTCCGTCGATATCTGGCCCATGGCCATAATCTGGGTTTACTGGATCATTGTCAGGATAGTAGCAGATCATTGAATAACTCCTTTTTGGCAGATTTTTTTTTTCCTATTTTTTTTTTCCATAGCTTGCCTCAATAGGACTGATTAAGTACTGGAGGGTTATGCAATTTGTCTGCATTTTGCCTGGCTCTAGGCAGGGTCTGTGCCAAGTGCTGAAGTTGGTGTATTCACATATTCAGTCTTTCATTCCCTAAATTTCCCTACTTTTAGTATCTGAGCACATAATTCCTTCCCTTTTGCTTTGCCCCAGCCAGAGAGGTGTCACTGTGGGGTGAAAGGTAATTTCAAAAATGCAGATACTTTTTTTTTTATTTTTTTTTTTTTAAGATGTGAGAAACACCTCCGGTTAAATCTCAAGTGAAATTCATGGTGTGGGAGGCTAGGGTTACCTGAAGTGAATTGGAAAAAGATGCAAAGCTGGGGCTGATAACGCTTGCGGATGTGCAGCTCATGCATACCAAAATATGCCCTTAACTACTTCCCATGGTGTTGCTCCGCTGCTCCCAAGTTCATGGCAGCAGGGAAGTGAAACCTGGTAATTTAAATTTGCATTGCAGTACGTAGGAGAGGTGAGTCTGTTCCTTCTTGAAAGATCCTCAGAGTCTAAATAGGAAACCTAGACAAAGCAGCAGCTGAAAATGGGATGCTGATTCCATTTTGTAGATTAGTTAAATACTTGCGAGCCGCTGCAGAGATCTTTTCAAGGCTCAAAGCTGGGAGGCTGCCATCCAATTTTCAGACTGTCCTCAATTAGCTTTACTGCTTATCAGTCTACGAGTCTGTGGCTTGAGTAGGAATTGAAGGTTCGTCTCCTGGTGATTGCGTGTTGGAGCTTCTGGACCGGTGTCTTCCACCTTTTACCTGGGTTTTTCCTGACTCGGGTGAGAAATAACCACTTTTGCTGTAAAAAGGCTGCTGATGAATTTGCTGTGCTTGGGTACCGACCTGCCTTCCATCACGCCTGGCTCCACCGAGCGCCTGTCTCCGGAGAGGCTACGGGCAGAAGGCTACAATTTGAGAAATCAGCCTTAGAAAGGAGGCTCAGACGGGGCGGTGGACTTTATACGCCCTCTCTTTGATTCCTAATAGGCAACTTTGGGAGGGGATCAAGGAAAAGCTCTACAAAAATCACGGAAGTTGTTAATAGGGTACTCGTTACTGACTTTAATCCTTGACTTTTCCCTCCCCTTTGATCCATCGTTGGCTGTTGGGGGGAGGACTCTGCAGTTACAAGAAGTGGCCCGAGGGCAGTGAGTGTGGGGCAGGGGATGGAGACGTGTGTGAGACCTGAAATGTCTTTGGAAGAGTCTGGCTGAACCCTGGCAGCCCACACAGCTACTGGGAAGTGCCCGGCGACGAAGCTTTTGAGTCCCACAAACTTTCCTCTGTTCCCTGCTCTACCTGGAAAAGACTGGCTTTTGTGTAAATCTCTAATCTGATTGCTCATTAACCGCCGTATTAGAACATCTGCCAACTTGCACTGCAGACGGTCTGCCCTATTTATGACTTCCATCACAGAAACACATAAAGACCTTTATTCTGGAGAGATCCCGTGCCAGGGAATGTAAAAAACATCCGTTCCGCGTAGCAAAGCCCTAGTCAAAGGTTTTCCTCAGAAAGAAGGGCCAGCCTAGAGGTTGGGAATGTAACTTCAAAGGCTCTCAAAGGACGAGGAACTGGATGAAATTTGAGTTCAGAGATGATGGTCCTCCCTGGTCTTAAAATCTTGAAATTTCCTGAAGGTTTTTCCCCTCGCTACAGCTTAAGTTACTGAAATACAGTGTTAACAGCAAAAAATTTCTTGTGTATTTATTTATATAAAACGTTGTGTAGAGCTGACAGTGCCCTACAATGCAAAGCGAGTGTGGTTTTCCCACTTTTAAGTGTAGGAAAAATAAAAACAAATGGGGGGACAGCAGACCTTGCTCAAGGTCACATGGAAGATGGAGAACTAAATCCAAGTATTTAATCCAGGTTTGAGTCTTTTATTGAACCCTGTTTTCTCTCCAGGTAAAGCTCAGCTTGATAAAAGATGTAGAGCTGGGTTCATCCCCTCAGCAGCCTTTAAAACCATAAGAGAGTGGTGAAACTTTCCCCAAAACTATACGAATATTCAGTGAAAGTACCAATATTCAGGAGTTAAATCCAGGAGGAATAATAATTGAGTCAAGGATAAAGGGACAAAGTTAGTAAATCGCAATAGTTATTCAGGGATAATATTTCTTACTGTCCAAAGAGAATATTAAACTACTGCCTAGGAAAAAAAAAATCACTAAGCAGAAAAAAGTTATTAAGAAAAGATAATGGAAGGAAGGGAATATTATGCTGATTCTCCAAACAGTTATGAATGAATATAGATACACTGTCTGTGATAAAAGAAACACATTTCCCCAAAGACAATTGGAAAAAAACAGTCATTGCTAAACACTGATCTGTCTTTCAAATACTGAGTACCAAAATAACCCACCTTTTCAAGTTTTCTGTTGATAACTCCTAATGAGAATTTTTGAGTCATGAAAACAGTTAGAGATTTCAATCTTGTCGGATAGGAGCAATAAATCAAAAAGATGGGACAGGCAGCCACTTCAGGAGAAGTCCCGGAATCAGTCATTTAGCACATTATAAAAAAAAAAAAAAAAAAAAGGTAGAAAAGAAAAACCTGTCTTCTGTATAGTGTCTATAATAGATCAAATGTTTCTATTTTATAACAGTAATCAACCAAATTGTGGAAGCAGCTCCTTTGCAAAAAAGCAGAGGAATTAGAAAATCAAACGGTCTCTTAACACCGCCGTCTGTTTGCCATAAGTCAATTGATTTGCATTACCGGAATGAATTTTTTAAAAAAAAAAACAAAAAAAACCTCCAAAAAACCCCAGTTATCCCTTCGAATTCAACCCCCCCGTGTAGAATTTTGCATGGGGTTGAGTGTCGTGCCTGTAACTCGGGTGAGAGTCCCTTAGAGCGAGTAACTGGTTTATGGTGGTAACTGCTGGAAAACACCCAGGCAGAGGGAGCGACGTGGTCCTGGGCTGCCTCTCTGTGTTCCTCTTGTCCCCATGGGTCCCCACCGTGATTGATGTCAGCCTGAAGCGCTGAAACCAGTCAGGGAGGGATGTAAAGAGGTGATAACGTGGGGGAAAGTTGAGAAGAGGGAACAGGGCTGTAAAGAAGGTCATAAGAAAGTCACGACCAAGAGCCTTCAGAGGTGGTAGATACTCCTGGTGTGGAGGGGTAGCGTTGGTCAGATTTGAACCTCTAGTTGAAGGTGGGGAAAGACCTCTCCTAAACTTCTGCTGAGGTTTCCTACAGAAAAAAAAAAAAAGGGGGGGGGGGAATAATTTGAGTTTCTTTGCTGCATCCTCGTGATGAGGGAAGAATGACCACAGGAGGGTTTGTTTATGTGGGAAGAAGGACTTGTCTAATATCCCACCTCAGCTGGTGGGATATCTCAAACCCCTTGGTTTTGAGATTTGATTGAAACCTGAAGGCTTTTTCGGTATTTATTGTCTATTTCTAGCAGATAGACATTGGTTTAAATGTGCAGGCTCGTTGATTTTTTATTTTTTTTTAATTTTTTTTTGGAAGGTTTAAAAAAACCTGAGGACCGAAGAACTCTTGTGACATTAGTGTCATTACATCTGCAAGTAGTGCATTGGGTGGGTGTGAATGGGCTAGCCCCCCCTTTAAAATCACACGGAGACCTGTCTCTTTGCTTCTGCAGCAAAATACTCGTGCAAATAACGGTGTGTTGGGAAACGTGCTGCTGCACAGACGCAGCCCCGTAGGTATCAGGCTGGGGGAGGAAGCTTGAATGCACAGTTACTATATAAAATTCTTCTAAAATAGCATCGTATTTTAGATTATCGCTGCTCTGCTGTCAGCCTGACACCTGGCTGAGATCAACCACTTCTTAATTTCAGTTTAGGATTAAATCTGGACTGTCTCTGGCAGCGGTGAGTGATGGTAATAAATCATGCCTTCGCCCTAGGGCAGCACTATAATGACTTAGACTTGTGGAGTAACAGCGGCTGTTCATCTGCTCTGCCCTTGGGGAATTGAGTGTCGCCAGGAAAAAGGCAAAAATGTGTCTGTAATCTCTTCTCCTGACCCTTTTGGACCAACTGGGTAGCTAATTAGATGGTTCATAGGGTACGGCCCTCGACAGGGTGTAGGAACCAATAGGAAGCTTTCTCTTTTCCCTGGATGCTCCGCATGGCTCCGAGCCATCACGTTCCTTTCTCTTATTCTACCCAGGATACATAAAAACCGGTAGCATCCTGTCGATGAAAAACCAGGATAAAAGAAGAATCACCTTTTTTATAATTAATATAATTCCAGTGTAAAGCTCATGTTGATTTTTTTTTTAATTAATTATTTCCTTTTGGGCACTGCTTCTTTACTGTTTAATTCTTGCAGCAAAGGGGGGATCTCTTGCCAAAGATGCCAGCCCAAAGGACAGCATTCCCACTGCTTCCCATCAAACGGGGTTGCTCAGATTGCTTGCTTGCTGCAAGACCCTTTGCAGATTTTAGGTTTCGAGGCCACATGCCAACCCTTGGGATGCTGTTCGTGCTCCTTGCACGAGGTCTTTTGGATTGCTCTGGTAGCATTTTGGGATGTATGCTGAGAGACTCGATTCCTCTGATACTTCAGAATTCCAGTTTAGTTGTTTATTTTCTGGTGCCTGGGCTAGATTATTATCGGCGTTTTACGATTCGTGCGTTGGGTTTGGTTGGGTTGGCTTGAAGGCATGAAGTCCTGCTGAGAGGGCGTAGGGAAGGGTTAACTGGGAAGTGTTTAGCTCTTCTGCTGGAAGGACTGGGATGATTTACAGGAAGACATGCGTTTTAAAACTGGCCCAGCTCTCTCGGCCCGCTGCGTGAGCTGATCTCCAGCCTGTCAAACAGTCCCATCATCAAGGCCAAATCTCCTCGGTGTCCAAGTAACCCAGGGCTCCAGATGGTCTTCTTCCTTCTCCATCTCCTTGATCTCGATGGTACGGCAGCAAAACCCGTTCCAGGTGGCAGCCTTTCTGCACCCGTAGCTTCCAACCCCTAACTTAACTAGATGTGTGGTAGGTGTAATGCAAGGTTCGTTACTTGTAAAGCTTGATTGACGTGATTTCCGCGGCGATGGCATCCCCATCCGTCCTTCGGTGGAGCCGCAACAATCGCGGTAACTTACAGTGATGTGTTGACGTGAGGTTGGGAAGTGGTTACCTAGGACAATTTTCCTCTCGAGCTATTTTTACCTGCGCTCTTTTCTGCCTATTTAAAGATTTAGGCTACCCTAATTTCCATTAAAAAGAAATCTGGAAGTTAAAGGAACAAGCGGGTCTTCATTATGGCGAGAATGAGGGGAGTTTGTTAACTTTGGCTGCGTTTGGATTACACTTCTTTGTTTTGTGTCGAAGGAACGTGCCCTGTGGAGGGACATGCAGAAAAAAAAAATAAAACCATGACTTTTTAAAAGGCAATTTTAAAATTTATATCTACCAGAGTTGCCTCTTTGGCACAGTCTGTAGTAACTTGTGTTTTGAATGACCCGAGACAAAATACGGTGTGGTTGGTCTTGAGTTTGTGGCAGAGACCCTGCAAAGGAGGAGTACCACGTGGCTCAACGTTCTCTCCATGGATCCATGAGCTGCTCTTGGGCTAGGTGTTTAATTAGCGTTA
>JAOTQQ010000015.1:1451318-1464098 GCA_026546715.1 Gallinago undulata | reverse complement strand
GGAGGAGTACCACGTGGCTCAACGTTCTCTCCATGGATCCATGAGCTGCTCTTGGGCTAGGTGTTTAATTAGCGTTACCCATCACAGACTGGTGGATTTACACATCGCAGGAATTCCATGCTTAGGTTAGGAATGACCCTTTTTTAGAACACTCCACCTAAAGAAGTTTTAAAACCTAATAAAGCAGATGCTTGGCTGTATAAACGGGATCCAACTTAGCATTAGTTGAGCATCTGGAGCCTTTCCTCCCCGCAACCTGTTGAGAAGGAAACTTTAGGGAGCAATTTATGCTCATCCCTTCTGCTGCTGGCAAACGGGGCGCCCGGGGCAAAGCCTCCAGCTGAATGGGCCTGCCAGCGAGCGGCGAAAGCGGGGGGTCTTGGCTTCATCAGCTGGGGTCAGAGTGATCAAAGGTGACACTGATGTGTGTCAGAAACTCAGATCCAGGATATTCTGGGACCAGTGCACAGCAAGAGTTTACTTCCGTGCAGACCTGGGGTCTCCGTTCCTGTATCACCCAAATACTGACGACTGTCGGCGACCTCAGGTTTCGCTTCTTTTGGGGTATCTTTTGCTTTTTGGGTGTGTTGGTGCAGAAGCTTGGGGCAGGGTGGGATTGCAACCGAAGCCAACGCGCCCGGCGGTGCGTCTAAACGTGTCAATGGGGATTTCGTTCTGCCGGTTATCTGGCAGACGCAGAGGGTTGTTATTGCTTTCAGGAATTAAGTCATCCTAAAGGTTAAGCCTGCGGGGTGTTCTCAGCCCTGCAAGAATTAATATGGTGACATTTAGCTGCTATTTAAAAAAGTTTTCTTTTTTTTTCCCCTCCCACCCCACTCCCACCCCCCACCCTTGCTTTTTCACTTGACAAGCTGAGTGGTTTGCTTTGCCTGCTGGTGCAGCAGTGGCTATTTAAAATAAACCAGCAGATCCCACAACTGTCACTGTCATTTCTTAGGCTAATGTGGAGACAGATGACGGTTCTCTCTGCCACCACAGCACGGCCACAACTGGCCACGCTGGCTTTTTCATGGCCACTGCGTTAAGTCTTCGGTATAGCGTCCTCTCCCCTCAAACACAGAGAGCCGGGACCCTCAGCAGATGCCAGCTGGCAGATCTCCACTGAGGATGTTAGTTTTGTATTTTTCACTAATTTGGGATTTCTCACCGCTTTGCATCCCTTGCCCGTTGGGGAGTCTCTGTTTGGTTCCTCAAACAGAACCGGTCCCTGCTGTCAGCTTTGTGTGTGGAAACTGGACGTGATTTCATTGATTTATTGTGTTTCTTAATGGACAGAAGGGAGGGGAAGAATGGAATATAATCAATAGATATTTTAGAGGGGTGTCCAGCCGTCGTTTTGCTACTCCAATTAGAGCTGGTCCTATGCTTTCTGTTGGTTTGTTGGAGGAGAATGACTTTTTACATGTTTGGCTTTTTAAAAAAACCAATGGCTTTACCTACGGCATTTGCTTCCTCTTCAAAGTGCCTCATTCAAGTGGGTTTTTAAGAAGTTTCCTGCCTTTTCTCCAGTCCAACTGGCTGAAGTAGAATGCAGCCACCAGCTCAGTGTGAGAACATTAGAAATGAGAGAGCAACCCTGGGTCTGGGCTTGTTCCAAAGCCCGGTGAAATCTTTTCCCATTGGCTCTACTAGGCTTTGGATGATGATTTTTCTTTTTCTCCTCCTTTTTTCCTCCCCTTTTTCCTTTTTTTTTTTTTTCCCTCCAGAACCATCGAGTACACATCTATTAACGTTATTTATACTTTCTGTAAAAATGAGTCTGTCCATCAGAATAAATAACCACTCTCTTAAATTATAACAAAAAATAGCTGAGTTAACACCCATTTTCCTACACTGTAAGTGGATGACTGTTTTAGGGCAGTATAAAAGCAGATTAATAGACTTTGTTTGCCATCGTATTATTTAGAACCCCAAAAGATATTTCTGTTTTTAATTAAGTATTGGGAACAAACAGACATTTTGAACCCAAGTGATGATCTACTTTGTGCAGTTTCCTATAGGTAGCATAAAAATATTAAAAGAGGGTCTTTCTTCCATTTAAATTTATATAAAACCGTTTCAGTTCTGTCAAGTCATATGTAAAATAAACAAGCTATACAATACTCAGGGTAGGAATTTGGTGACACTGTGCAGTGGCTGCCTTTTGTGGAACTGCTTTTAAGACGTGCAGTTTACCCCTGCAAAAAGATCCGATCCAACAAAGTGCCCCAAACATATGGCTGTGTTTTAAAAGAACTAGTAATACCCTTGATTTCAGTTGGCCCCCCAGCTACGCAAGGAGAATTAAGATTTGAGATGGATCCCTATTGGCACTGGGATACCAGAGGGGAAGGTGTTAGCAATGTCTTTGTCAGCCCCTTTTTGGCAAATATCTATGTTGCTTTTATACCATTTTTATTTTTTTTTTTGAATTGTCATAGCTTATTTCATCTTATTATCTAAATCAAGTCTCTGGAGAGTAGCTTATCCCGGCTTTGATCCATTATGTTGTTTACTCTTGTTTCACAAACCATTAGGGATGCTCAAGGATGTAAAATAAGATATCCATCAGGCTAAATCTTATGAGCCATTTGCTGCAGAGGCAGTTTTGTCCCGGTCACAGCGGCAGGTTCCCCGTGTCCTGATGGAGCCCTTGTTGTGCAGCGAGAGCTCTGCTCTCCCACCGCCGCGTACCGGGACCTGCCTGGTGTGTGAAGCTCCTGGGGATCAACCACGTAAGAGCCAGATATGTCCTTTGTCCTTCAGAAAAAAAAAAAAAAAAACCCTTTGCTGTGAACTATTCTCTCTTCCTTCTGACTTCTCCTGGCATCCAAAATATCCATCTCCGGGTAAGAACTCCACCTGCCTTCCGTGCCAAAAATGCGTTATAAAGCACTAGCCCCAAAGCATAATCTAATTATTCAAATGTTGTGAGCGAATGTGTGAATCGGGGCTTCTCTCGATTGCTTTTGGAGAGATGCATCAGACAAAAGAAATGCCAGTAATGACTTGTGGCTAAAACATAAGCTGGATGGGAATATTTTACTTAGTTTGTATTAGCAATAGCTGCTGAAGATGGGTCATTTTAAGCAGCTTTTTCACTGGAAGCTTGAATTTGTCCCACAAATGGGAAGAAAATAAAGCAGTGATGTGTCCCTCCCCGTTACACATGCACGCGCCGTTATTTCTTCTTGTTTTCCAAGCGTTGAGGCAGGTTAAGAAATACGCAGGAATGAATTTTTTTAATCTTCATATTTTGTGCATTTAGATGAGTTTGCTCTTCAGTTGCCTAGAAATAACTGAAGGGGGCTGGAGGAGAGAGGGGCTGGAGGAGATGGGTACTTTTGGATCTGTGGAAGTCAAAGACAAACTAAAGTGCTCATCCTTAGATCCCCGTAGACGAAGAGGGCTCTCAAGGAGCTCCAAATTGGATTTCTTTCCTGCAAGGATTTTCAGAATATACTAAAAAGCAGAAACTACAGCAAATACACGTCTATGGGAGGGGTGTGCTTATTAGTTATCTTTTTGTGTTCTTTTCCCCTTCTGAAAGCAGAGCATTATTTAAAGTGTAAGCCCACAAAGCCCTCGTAAGTCACTCGTCAGTGTTTTGAACCAGGGAAGGCCATAGGCTTTAGCTGTTGTGAGAATCCGTACGGCATTCACTAAGCTCCCAAAGTCCTAAGCCAGCTCCTTCCCAAAACATTTGCAACCAAACTGCTCCCTACAGCACTCATGAATTCAATGCCATAAATTGTTACAAGTGCTATAATGTAATTTGTAAATGATGTTGATTTACTCATTCCAAAGCCTTTTGAAGTAAATAGATTGTGTTAATTTCCTCCAACTAGCTGTACATTCAGAATAACCATTGAAACACTCCATTTAAATATATATTCAATTAAACTAATGATGTTTTAGAGCATCCTAAATCACAACGTGTCGCAAGGACAGCTGTCCATATCCTTTATTTAGGTTTACGTGCCGCACTGCTACACATTTTGCTGGTTTATTTTTCTTGGAAATATTAGTGTAAATGATGGGCTTGCCTGCGTGGAGCCAGCCCCAGAGCGGCGACTCACGGCGGAGAAAAGGGGGGGGAAGCCAAGGCCGTGGTTAAAATGGAAAGTCGTTCAGGTGTGATGCTGGGGTGGAAAGCTTCGTGCCATCGCGGTGGTGTAAAGAGACTCCGGGGTAAAGGAGAACCGGGCCCTGGAACATCCGATGTCATTATGCAAATTGATATTAAAAAAAAAAAAAAAAAGAAAAGCTTTTAATTGGGAATGCTAAACAGCGTTTTAATAATTCCAGGTCATTAATCTGTGTGGGAGTCAGTTCTACCAGAAGACTTATTATGGGCTAGGAAATAGAAACACACCGAGCCCTTTTCTGCAAGGTGTTTGCAGGTGTTACCCTTGTTTCCTATGAAGTGTTTACCGGGATGGGATTTTCCCCCAGCCCCGCAGTCACGAGCTTTCCTTCTCTGCTCTGAAATCAGTTTCTAATGAATTGTCTTCCCAGTAAATAAATTTCCAAGTAGAACTAACTTCCAAGGTAATGATTTCTGCTTTGAACCCACCGTGAACTCCTACAAACTCCCAACATCATTGTCACCTCTTAATTTTAATAATTGCTGCTTCTGTTTGCCACTGAACCTTCTGAGGTTCTTCCATTCGGTGTAGAAATGCACTAATGTTCAGCTTGTTAGGATACGAGACCCCTCATTAACTCAGAGTATTAAATGAAACAGTTGAGTTAGTAACCAAATCGACAAAGAAGCAGCTGACTCTCTCTATGATTAGGGACTTTGTCATCTCGTTCATGGATTAATTATATGGTCCATTATACTGAAATGTGGTTTTGATATTGAGACTAGTTTTGTTCTTGAGTTTTTGTACTTGCCAGCTGCTTTAATGTTCTTTATCTTTCTGTGAACAAGCTCCAAATTATAGATTTCTTAACTTGAAGGACAAATTTAGAACGTCGTTTCGAATGTATGTTATTCAAAACAAGTTCAAGGATAAATGTAGATAGAACAATCTTCAGAGGGGTAAGTCTGGTGTCTGGTAGAGCTCTTCTCTGCTGTGATATGTCCACAAAAGCAAACAAACAAACAAAAACACCCAGGAAAATCGGTTTCGATGCTGCACACACTTGCAAGGAACAGATGTTCTTCTGGGAGGAAAAGCCATGGAGAGAAAGTAATGATTAACTCTCTTGTAAGTGCTCCGAGGTCAGCCTGCTCTACTGAACACGCTCCCAGCCCTTCCAGTTATTTATATTTGTATTCTGAAAATTAATTGGATTGTCATTTTGAACCCTGATTTCAGACAAACATCTCAATGTGTTGGCGTTGTAGAAGCGTGGTGAGAAACAGCCCTTGGCACAGGAACTTTATAATCAAACTGGATAAAAGATAAGAAAGAATGGCAGAAAATTCACGCGTGTTCTACGGAGGGGAGGGATCCAGAAAGTGGAATTAAATATCTTGGAGATGAAACGAGAAGTTCCTGGCGGATCCTGGTTGTAAACCAACGGGGCTGAAGGGGAGTTGAGCCAAAGAGGTGAATTTCATTCCAAGAGGAGAAATCATAAATGTAAATTCACGGTAGTGAGGTTTGCAGCTCCCTGCATGACAACAGCTTCCACGAGCAGAATTAGGGGTGACAGTACTGAAGGGAAAAAAATAAGGAAAGTAAATATTTTGACACAGAAAGGAAGATGGCAGGAAATTACTGGTTTCAAAGCCTCTGTTTTTACTAACAATTGATTTTGACTACAGGAAATGGGCAGCCCTGTGCAGGATGAAGTTTGCTCTGAATGAGGAAACCACTTGGAGTCTCTTTGTGTTCATCTCATTAATTCTCTTTCTGCCTGTTAACTTACAAGCAACACTTTCTAGAGAGGGTGGAAGAGTCAGCAGAGGGGAGGAAAAAAGTAAAATTCAATAGACTCTGAAAGCCTGCGGGAGAAGAAATTAATTGTGTAGCAGCAAGAGGGATGTTTGAAGGCTTTTCTTTTGCAGGTAGCAGCCAACAGAGTTCTGGGCTGAAAGCCTCATCCGGCTTTTAATCCAGGAAATTAATGGAAAAACTCTTTGGCTTGAGATGAGAGAATGGAGTTCTGCAAGGGAAAATGTTGGAGATGGATTGCGTGATCAAACTCTGCGGCAGCTTCTTTCCTTCATGATTCTTCTGGATTATAAACCGTGTTTTAGAGACCTTCACAAGTCCCTGGGATGTGTTGGGTAAACAAAAGACCCAAATACAGCTAGTGCTCTGTGCTCTTCTGGAGTTGACTGGGATGGGATGGTCCTGGTTTATTCTCCTGGCAGGAGGAGGTACGTGGACCCTCATAACTGCATGTTTTCCTGTTGAATTGCTCTTGGTCTGACTGTGGTTTGGGCTTAGAGGCCATACTGGCAGAGCAGCTGTTGTAGTAGGAGCAGATTAGTTGGAATCGTTGGTGCTGAAGCTCCATAACTGCATTATATGTGATTCGGGAGAAGGTCACCTCAGATAACACTTAGTGTGGCCTCTGTTGGGCCACCCTTTTCACAACCAACAGGATGTGGGGGTTGCAGGGTGAAAAGAATGTGATACTTGCTGGAAGGTATCAGAGCAGGGCTTGGGAGATGGCTTGGAAGGTCACAGCCTCATTAAGTGCTGAAAAGTCTTTGAACAGAGCTTCCAGAGCTAAACTGGAAGAAAGCTACTTTGCTCCTGCCAAAACCGCTCTGTGGACTCAACCAACATGCTGTAAATGAAAACAATTGGGAATTGCTTCAAAATCCATTCCGCTGCTCCAAACCAAACTGCTGATGTTGAAACAATCAAAAATGTTCTACAGTTTAGAGAAAGCAAAGCGTGATTTGTTTGTCCATTGTGGGGAGAAAGCTGCGGCGTGGCCAGCCTGTCCAGACTTGGAGGTGGCATCATGTTAGGGTTCTGCTTCCCCTTTCAGGAGGGCTTGTTGCCCTTTGTCCTGTCCCCGGGCACCACAGAGAAGAGTCTGGCCCCATCCTCTTGCCCCCCACCCTTTAGCTGTTGCTCAGCATCAATGAGATCCCCTCTCGGTCTGCTCTTCAGCTCAACAGCCCCAGATCCCTCAGCCTTTCCTCACCAGGGAGATGCTCCTGTCCTTCATGATCCTCACAGCCTTCACTGGACTCTCTCCAGCAGTTCCCCATCCTTCTGGAACTGGGGAGCCCAGAACTAGTCCCAGTGCTCCAGATGGGGCTTCCCCAGGGCAGAGCAGAGGGGCAGGATGACCTCCCTCAGCCTGTAGCCACGTTCTTGTTAATGTTCCTCAGGAGACTCTTGGCCTTCTTGGCCACAAGGGCCCATTGCTGGCTCACGGGCATCCTGTTGTCCCCCAGGACTCCCAGGTCTTTCTCCTCAGAGCTGCTCTCCAGCAGGTCACCCCCAACCTGTATTGGTGAGTGTGGTTATTCCTCCCAGGGTGCAGGACCCTACACTTGCCCTTGAACTTCATGAGGTTCCTCTCCACCCAGCTCTCCATCCTGTCCAGCCCTTTATTTTAGAGAGGGGCTTTGGGGGCCTAATGGTCTCCCAGGCCATAAAGTACTAAAGTAACAGTAATGAGGAGAGTTGTGTAAGTACCCAGATAAACTCCGCTGGATTGGGGCAGTGAATGAAATTTCAGTTTTTGATGAGGGCTGTGACACTTCAAAGACAGCGATAAGGAACAAGCACTTGAAAATGAGGTATGTGTTTATCTACAGCAGCTGCCTAACTAAGGGAATGGGAAAATTAAATTTGTCCCATAATTATCTTTTGTACAAACAGGCAGTGTCCCTCCAGCCAGGCAGCTTCTAAAAAGCCTATAATTATTGCATATAATAACTACCAACATTAATCTTAGCTGTTGCTTGTACAAAAATTATAAATTACTGCACCAAATCCTATTACTGCAAATATTAAAAGTTACTAGACGTTTATTTGAACCTTGATTTTTTTTTTCTTGTAACTTTGTGTTAATTTTCTCCATATTTCAAAACTCCAGCAATCGCTATAATAGAAGTTTGATAGTTTAAAAAATTCATTACTCGGAGATTGGACTAATATGAAAAAAAGAAAAGGTCTGGGAGCCAGGGAGGAATGTGAATATTACTCAGATTTGGCCAGCTCCAGGAATGTTTGTTTTTAAGCAGAGGGTGTTTTCCAGCAGTCGCTGGGTCTTGCTGCTGTTAGTAAAATACTTGCAGTGGAGCATTTGAGCCCATAAACCATCCCATTCTTCCCTTTCCGCTTGAGCTCGGTCCTGCAGGAGCACCGACTGCTCTCAGGGGGAGCACTGAAGTCATGGAATATTCAAGTTGGATATTGGATAAGGATCATTGAGTCCAACTCCAAAGGGGCTGTAGAGCTCTGCTGGAGCTATACTGGGACAATGGGAAGGAGGCAGAGTTACGCTCAGTTATTATTTGGTCTTTACATGTAGTGATGTAATTTTCAAGGCTTCCATTCAAATACAGCTGGGTCAAGGTTTAAATGAGCATTTATCCATTTTTTTTAATCTTAGATCACAGGGTGCTTGTGAAGACTTGAACTTTTTGAGATTCTTACATGCAAGAGGACTCCTTTCTCGGGGACCTCACAAGACCATCTTTTGCACGCTCACAGGTTGGAGCAGTGACGGGCAGGTTAGGTAGCCATTGAACCGAAAATATTATACGTTGCACCTTATTTTCAGATCTTGGCCCAGAAACCATGATACCCTTTTCTTTTTTACTCTTGTGCTGAAAACCAGGAGAAAAGATTGGCTATCCAGTCACTTAAGTCATTAAGAATTTAAAACATAAGACAGTGTTCTTTTTTGGATTGTGCTGATACAGAAATAGAAACTTCTGAAATTTTTCTCTAAGGTATTTATAGTATTCTCTCTGTTCTCTCTAAATAATCTCCTACGACCTGTTTTTCCTTTCTAGTTCTCAATTTTTGGGGGCCTCTTTGGGTAGGGTTTTGATAATTTTTATTTTTGTTAATTGAAGTTCAGGTTTTAGCTAATCAGGTGTCTCTAATATGTCACACTCAACGAGGCAACAGTCTCCTGCACTCACAGGGGGACATGGATGGCAAAGACTTTAAAATGCTGCAGGACCTTAATGGACGAGCAGATGCATGAGGCACTTAAAGGAAAGTGAAAAAATAATTGCCTCTGAGCAGTTGATGTGGAGGATAAGTTGAGGCAACTGTGCAGCAGCATCTTCTAAAATGGATTCTCTTTGGCTGTGTACAGGAAGAGCACAGCTCTGTATGTCTGAATCATAGAATCATAGAGTTGTCTGGGTTTGAGGGCACCTTTCAGATCATCTTAGTCCAACCATCAACCTAACTCTGATAGAAACCATCACTAAACCATGTCTCTAAGCACTGTGTCAACCCAGCTTTTAAATCCCTCCAGGGATGGTGCTTCAACCACTGCCTTGGGCAGCCCATTCTAAGGCTTGATAACCCTTTCAGTGTCAAAATTTCTCCTAATCTCCAATCTGAACCTCCCCTGATGCAATTTGAGGCCGTTTCCTCTTGTCCCATCACCTGTTCCTTGGGAGAAGAGACTGACTCCCCCCTGGTTACCCCTCCTTTCAGGGAGTTGGAGAGAGCCAGAAGGTCTCCCCTCAGCCTCCTTTTCTGCAGGCTGAACACCCCCATCTTGCCATGATGTTGTTAAACCAGAATATGGGTCATACAATCTCACTCTGAAGAGAGTGGGAGGTGGTGGCACTGAACAGTTTTGCCCATAGACGCATTTTCCTCAGACTCAAGGCTTTATGTTGCTTTGAACCGTTGTCTCTGTGCATCTCCTCTGCACGAGCGACCACAACAGCTAAATGACCTCTGCGGAGCTTCTGGGGCGTTTCTGGTTCAGGGTGGGAACTCGGTTTTGGTTGATGTTCTGGGTTAGCGCCGTCCATGGGATGTTACGTGGAAAGGGGGGACACTTCTCGGTGAAATTCAGCTCTCTGTGCCTGGGGTCAGTGGTCAGTAGTACAAGAGATGCTGCCGTTCCTTGCAGAATATGTTTTTTAGGGAACATGCATTCTTTCTAATATTGTTATGGAGGGAGAAGCCAAGACATGAAGTAGCTGACTTGGGATCACGCAGCAAGAGCTTGGGGACCCAGCTGTGGAGCCCTGACTCTTCTGGGGCAGGGATTTTGAATCCCATAGGAAACACACGCTTCTATAATTTTACTCCCACTTGCTGGTTGTTTTTGCAGCAGCTTTCTAGGGCGTTTGATCCAGTTTGCCACCAGGGAGGGCATGGAGGGACCGTGTGTGCGTGTGGCGGCGGTGCCGGCTGTGGGGACACCTGGCTGTGCCCAGGCTCGGGGACAGGCTGCTGAGGGGCTGCCTTCCCCGCTGCTCGGGCTTCAGGGAGGCTTTTTCTCCCTGAAACCATGTTGAGAGAGTAAACGATTGAGAAATCTTTCCGAGCCGGTGGAAAGCCTGATTTTAAATCAGCAAATGGTGTTATTCCAGATGTCCTTATTTAGACCGTGGCAATAGCATCTTTCTATTCCGAGCAGTGACTTCTGTGTCCTCTCCAGTTTTCCCTTTAAAAAGAATGATGAGGGTTCAATTTAGAGCTTTTTCCGTGGATTGTTGATCATTAATTTATCTGTATCAGGGCATAAGGAATTTCTGTTGGAACTGAACCCTGCTAACCATGTCTCATCCTCTGAGCTGTTATGACTAATTCTTTTCTTAAAATGGAATCATTCAGACCGCTTCAAAGGCACCATATATCTTCCTATATTTAATAATAATCATCTGCTTAAGGCAAACATATATTTTTTTTTGCCACTCAGACTGGTTTTAAAGTAAATGTGCTCTGTTCCACCCGATGCCAGATTCCGATCTTGCACAGCTGTGTGGTTGGTGGAACTGCTTATTTCAGTGTACTTAGTCCAGATTATCTCAAATAACAGCTATCTGGCTTCTGATTTCTGTAGTCCACAGCTCAGGGTGATTGCAGGCAGAATTCCCAAGTCCTGAAGACCTACAGAAATCGTTAATGAAATAGCCACTGAACCAGTTAATGTGTATAACTGCGGAAGGAAAGTCATTTTGGCAGGACAAGGGGATATTTAATGTCCCCGAGAAGCAGACACCGAGAGCTCTCTTAGAAAGATGTTCTGTGTCTAATTTTCTACGTAGTTCGTTGCATCGCAGCTTTCTGTGCTCTTGGTTCAACCCAGAGAAATCGAGAGTCAAATTCTTCCCTCTTTTATCTGCATTCTTTGCTTTAAAGTGATGAGGATCTCGGACCCGGGGCAGAGCTGCATCTTTTGCTTGCCTGGAGAGTAATATTCCTCCATTAGAACAAAAAGCCCCCGTGCTGACTTGGTAGCATTCAGCACACTTTTTTGCTTTAACACGAATTTACTCCATAAAATGCAGCAAAGAATAAGGGTCGTAAGTTTAAACTTTATTCAGGGCTGTAACTCTTTTCCTGCGATCGTCTATAACTTCACTAGTCAGGATGAGTCCCTTCTCTGGACGTGGGAGCTGCATGTGTCCGTGCACTTCTCACTTGGGTTCCTGTCTCACAGAAAATTTTATCTTTAACACACGCCGCCACGCCGAATATCCAGGCTGGGATGAATTCCTTTCATCTCATATATGCATTTTTGAGCAGCATTAGGAGACCGGGAACCTCCTGACTTGATTAGCTTCAGGGCAGTGACAGCTAAATGGTTTGGGTTGGCTAAGATCTCATTCATGTTTTATGGCCCAGGCTACAGAAAGTGGAAGGTCGCGGTGTCCCATGAGATGTTGGAGGGGGTTTGCTGTATTTTACTGCTGTAGCATCCTATGGAAGGATGGGGTCTCGCACTTCCAGGTGAGCTCTCCTTTTCTTGACTGATAGAAACGATGTGTTTCTCTCAAATTCAGTGATTCAAAAAGCGAAAAAAATCCCCAAGCTTTATTTCTTGGATGAAGATCCGCACCTATTGCTAAGGAAACATGTCTAATACTGATCACGATTTATTCCTGGATAGCATTTTGCCATGTTTTCTTGCCTCCCAGTGTTCGGAGGGGGTGGATGGGAGGCTAGGAATAGTCCTGCCACGTAAGCAAAGAGACAGCAGCCTTATTCAGACCAAACTCAGTCCTCTTGGAGTCAGAAATGGCTGTATTAACTTTGATGTGGTTGATTTATTTTTTTTTTCCTCACGTAGTCATTTGAGCCCGTGCGAAGTTAGTGCTAAGTGAATGTAAAATTCTGCCAAATCACAGTAATAGCCTTTCATCCACTTAGGTGTCACTTCGCACATGCCTTACTCTGCGTGGCTCTAAGTAGTGGGAAATTGGGCCCATTAGGGGTAGTAGGATACATTTCAAACTCCGGAAAGTTTTAAAAAAAATTTCAGTCTTAAGGACTTGCGTGAGGCGGAGGGTGTAGTCCGTATCCAGTTGTGTACAGGGATGCTTTTGACTGGAGAAAAGGCAAGCTGAGCTTTGTTTTTGGCTGTGATATGTACTTGCCTTTGAAATCATTCAAAGGCTGGGTTTGAAGCGGACTTTTGTGAGTGTGTTGATCAGAAAGAGGCCTATAACCCCTCTGCCACCTTTTAAAATGCCTTTTGTAATGCATTGGTGAGGTCCCACCTCGAGGGCTGTGTCCAGTTTTCAGCCTCTCGCTCCAAGAAGGGCCTTGAGGGGATGGAGGGTGTCCAGAGAAGGGCAACGGAGCTGGTGAGGGGTCTGGAGCACAAGAGAACAGTCTGGAGAACTTCTGAGGGAGCTGGGGGTGT
>JAOTQQ010000015.1:1438418-1451008 GCA_026546715.1 Gallinago undulata | reverse complement strand
TTGAGGGTTGGACTCCATGGTCTGAAAAGGTCCCTTCCAACTGAAATGATTCTATGATTTAATATTGAGGAGCATTGATTTTGCTCTTTGTGGAACTACCGCAGTCTCTGTAGCCCTTCAAGGTCGTATTGCTGCACTCTGTGTTTCTCTCCAGCTCTGAGAACGGATTTTGAAAGTCGAGAGGAAAATGAATCTGGTTGTTACCCCCTTGTAATTACAGCTGGCCAGGCCGGTAGGTCGGAAGGGCACAGCAGAGTTGAGGTCAGCTAGAGATCCGTGAACAATACACGGTTTGGGATGAATAAAGGTCCATCTGTAATCGGTGAAGTTTTACTGGATGAATGAAGGATGGTTGTTATTAGACAAGCCTCTCTTGGGAGGAGGCTGGGACCCCTTATGAATTATTGCAGTAATATTTGCATTTCCACAAAGCCCCAGGTACTGTCTTACATGGAACTGGGAGGTGCGTTCAGATTGATTGAGAAGGGAGTGTGGTGTAAACCTAAGGCCGGCTGGAATACGATAAGCAACATCTTATCTAACCTCTTTAGCAATGATTTGGACAAGAAATTGCTGTTTCTGAGGAGTCCGAACGCATAATCTTAATGCAAGACCCTGCACTGAGGATTTTGTTGTCATCCTGGATCTATCTTGTAGCAGGATTTTAGCAAAAGATCTATAGATAATTGTTCTCCTGCAGCCAAACAAAGGAACTGTTTGTTTTGTTAATGGCAGTTACACAGTGTGAGTATCATTTATACCTCGGCCTGTCGCTTGGGTCAATGGATTGATGTACCTGCAGCTATGGAGACGTCGTGAATCGAACGTATTCTCCCAAATTTTGAGGTGCACGGCTTGTTTTTCATCATCCATTTTGCATCATCCGGTCCCTTCATTTTCACCAGGTTTACTCCTCTCCGTAATTTTTAGAGGATGGCATATTTGACCAGCGTTTCTCAGGTTCAACAACAATATTAGAAGGAAATTATGAAAAACTTTTGATGAAGTAAGGGCCAATATAGATGCCAGTCTTCAAAAGAATGAAAATGTTAATATTTAGAGGACTGAAGAATCTTTCTTTTTGATCGCAAATCGGGGTTTACAGTTGGATTTTGTCAAAACCAGCCCTCGCCCGGGGGTTGGCACGCACAGTCCCTACAGTTGCACCCCCAGATGCAATTCCCACTCGGACCCCATCACCAAGAGCTCCTGCTGATTTCAGGTGTCGTTAAGTGGCCAGTGATTATAAAATCATAATAATAATCTGTAGTTATGTTTTTTTCTGTTTTTACTGATATTCATGGACTACTTTTTGTCTTAATCCCAGCTTTCTTGTCCTGATTTGTTTCTGAGCTGACCGGTTGCAGTTCATCATAAACAGTCGTTCTGCTCCATAAACTCAATTGCTTGTCTAAATTCTCTTCCTGGAGCCCCACTACCTCGTTAAAGACATTAATGTCTTTCCGAAGGCCTTCCGGTGGTTCCGTATGGAAACCACAAAGCGGTTGTTACCATCTGACTCGCTCGGCTGCCTCTGTCCCACATCGATCTGCGATGTCTACGTGCTGTCAGGGATGTGATTTGGCTTTTCCTGCCCTCCTGGCCACCGGAGCATGCGAGCTCGTTAGGCAACGTGATTAACCTTTGGTAGCCACGGACGCCTCCTCCTCGGTTCCTCTCCCCGGAGACTGTGTACAGTGCGTCGGAGTCGTGTGTGTTGTTGTTTAATTAAGTTATATAGGGATGGCTGATGTGGCAGTTTCTACCTTTGGTTGCCTCATAAAACCATCTGCTGAACATCTTCTCAATTAGTGAAAGTAAGGCCAGAATGAGTCTCTCCCTTTAATGTTATTTCAGTCCTAACATTAGTACTATTTAGGTGCAGGGGCATCTTTTTAGTGTCTTTTAAAGTAGTATTTGGTTCAGTCTTTTAATTATCTGATGAAATTGCAGTGTCATCTCCAAGGCCAAATATGACACTGTAAAGGTTCCTGCATAATACATCCAAATGCCTTCTTCAACGAGACCGAATCTGTTCTCATCTTAACTTCATTGACTTTGGTATAATTGTGCTCTCATTCCTGGTTGATGTTAGTGTGAATGAGGTCCTTGTTCTCCTCCGTGGCTTTGGTAATGAGTGATGGGGATGGTGCCTGAGGGCTGGTGAAGAGGGTGGCTCTGACTCCTCAACAGTGTGCGGGGTGTCCTGCATCTTCTCACCCTCTGCTCTCAATTGAGGGGCCTTAGTGGACCTTGTGTTGGTGCAGTGTAGCTCCAAAGGTGCTTTTCAGGTCTCTGCTCTGCCCTTGGACACTCCCTGCCTACTTCGGAGTTATTCTGACTTACTGCTTCTTCAGATCCAAATCCTTCCAGACCCAGTGGCTGGAGTAGATGCAAAACTCCCTCACGCAAGGATCTGGCTCGCTCCCTGGTCCTTTGGCACCTCCTCTCCATCCTCCTCCTCATGGAAACGGAATCGGTCCGTTACAGGAGCACGTTGCTGGCTGTTCCAACAATTAATCTGAGGCTTTTGATCTGAACCTTCCTGCCTTTTATCCCGTGAGCCATGTAGAAATAGATTGAGGCAGAGCATTTTTCTTAGCTGGATCTGGCAGAACTCTGACACCTGGAAGGAAAAATTAGTTATGCATGTGGCATGTTTCCAGGAAAGGGGACAGGGCTATTAAAGGTTTGTACCCTTTGGGAGATTAGCTCCTCGTTTTATTTAATATTGGCTTGTTCTACACCGCACAATGGCACACAGATTAATGGTTATAACAGGTATGTAGATACAGTTAATATCCTCTTGGTTTGTTAATCCACTTAATACTTGAAGTAAATAAGGAAGTGGCTTGAAGTGTACCATGCTCTTAAGGCAGCAATGGGCCCGGGGGGGTTGTTATTACAAAGGAAGGGAGGAATATGCAAAAAATGGGGAATTTTTCATCCATTCTTTTTTTGTGGGAGCAGTCATAAGGCATTCTGGAGTGTTAGAAAACAAAGATGTGTCTTCATAGAATCATAGAATTGTCTGGGTTGGAAGGGACCTTTAAGGTCATCGAGTCCAACCATCCACCAACTCTGATAACACCCATCACTAACCCATGTCTCTAAGCACTATGTCAACCTGGCTTTCAAATCCCTCCAGGGATGGTGCCTCCACCCCTTCCCTGGGCAGCCCATTCCAAGGCTTAATAACCCTTTCAGTGCAAAAATTGTTCCTAACATCCAATCTGAACCTCCCATGACACAACTTGAGACCGTTTCCTCTTGTCCCATCGCCTGTTCCTTGGGAGAAGAGATGCGCTCCAGCACCTCGATGTCTTTTTTTGTGGTAAGTGGCCCAAAACTGTTGAATGAAAAGAGTGGGATCTCCAAAAAGCAGAGAAGGTGGCACCATTGCTGTGATCGTTGGGGATTTGGGTTGGTTTTGGATGGCAGTGTCATGTGTGTTTGTTTACAAGCCCCAGAACGGAGCCAAGCAGGGTCCCGGTTGCAGGTGCAGGCGATAATTGGGCAGCGCTGAACTATGTCTGATAAATGCCAGCACCTTTCATGCTCTGACCTCACCCCGTGCAGCTGCAGGATGGTGTTTGCAGATGACAATGAAGATAACGGATGCTGTTTCTCTCTCTAGCTGGATGGCACATTTTTTTTTTCCTCCTAAATGTATCAGCTAATGAACAGACTCATAATTTAGTTGAGACGGCTGTTGCTGCAGGACCCGATAAACAAGGAAATGTTCCGATATTGGATTCTGCTGCTGTCAGTTTTGGATGTTTCCAATTCTGTTATTGACCTTAAACTGGCTGCTTGGGCAAATAATATTCTTAGAGTCTTCAGCACCTGCTTTTTAGATTCTCTTCCTAGCTCAGGGGAGGGAAACATTGGGAATACTGTTGGCTTCATTAAGTTTTAATACATTTCCAAGTATATTGGCTTGAACATTTTCACATTGTTATGAAACGTTTTCTGATACTTTCTGGGTCTCAGTTGACCAAAATATGTTTGAGACCACCCAAAGAAAATCTGATTAGCTTATTGCTGATGTTTTATATCGATCATTACTTTTGAAATTAATCTTCAGAATTTTGAGTTAAAATATCTTAATTGTTTTCATGGAAAATCAGTGTGACGTTCCAGATTTTGACAGGAACTCAGGCTTGCATTATTCAGCAACCTAAAGGACTGAACCCTGGATAAAGAAATGTATTCCCAGCACTTATTTTGTATGCTAAATAATAACTAATTCCCAAGAACATTATATTTAAGCAAACAAGAGTGATCTGTTCTTATGCACCTTCCTCCAGATGCATAAAGATCTACTGAATAATTGGCAGTGCTTTGAGATGGGAAGAATCACAGAATTGTTTTTGCTTTGATGTTCAGTAGTATTAAATCTGTTGACAATGTGCTACTCGAAAAAAAAAAAGTGCTTTTGGGAGTTGGCCACCTTTATTTACTACCGAGGAACTCCAGGAGCAATCTGCCTGTGGTTTGTGGGTAGTTTAGCGTTAGGCATCGCGTGGGAGGGTTGCGCAGAGGAGCCACCATCGAGCCACCACATCAGCAGAGCTTCCCAAAGCATGATTTAATGCTTCTAAACAACACATGAGTTTTATGCTGGGAGACTTAAGCAAAATACCAAATTTTGGGGTTTTGGCCACTTTCATCAATGTCAAATGCAACTGACTCCTTCCTTTTCCACTACTGAGATTCCATCGGAGTTATTTCAGATTTTTACACCGAGACAGGAGATGGGAGCGGGTGAATCTATATAAGGCTGTACTGGGAAGTAAAAAATTTGTGGTTAGGATACTGACTTGGGAAGCCTGGATTTAATTCTCTGTGCTGTTGCGCATTTCCTGGAGGACTAGCATTGCAAAACTCCCACAGATTGACCACATCTCATTTTAGGCACTAAAATTGCCTATGGCTGGCAGAGACAGGCAGCTCCCGAGACCAGTCCATGGCACTGGAGTCAAACCCTCCTCTGGGGGTGCCTCTCTGGGGTCTCTCTGCAGGTTTTCCATGTGGGACAACTCTTTTTCCAGCCAGGACGGCTGCTGAGTTTCACATCACTCTCTCTCTTCTTGAGTTCACCGTCTTGAAAAACAGCGTAACAGCTATTCTTTATCTTACTGCGGGCACTTGGGAAGAAATCTATTACGATTATTAATTTTTGCAGCGCGCTTTCTGATTTGCTTTATTTGTTTAAAGGCAAGCAAGTAAACAGAGAACTCATTAAATAGTTGGAATATTAAAACTTTGCAGCCAGACCTGACATTTAACAAGTACATTATGAGTGTTGCATTAGGACTTCATCTTTTATATAGCACCCTGTTTTGAGGGATAATGTAGTGGCATCGTTTGATTAAATGTTATGTTCCCTTTTTTTCTCCTGGAATGCGCTGCTCCATTTTCTCTAATAAAGGTGTTTTTCTGCTCAGAGTCCTCTCGCTTTCACACAGGCTGAAATGGTTTCCCCATCCCAAGGGAAAGAATGTAATTAAGCATTTTGGTTGTGTTGGGCTTCATATCAGGGCTGTGCTTTTGCAGGGAAATAATAAACAGATTAGTAACATTGCCAAGAAGAGATTTAGAGTATCATCTCTGATTAAGCTTTTCAAAACCAGCCAGGCAACAACGGAGAGAGGTTAAAGCTGTGAAAAGCACAGTGGAAAAAAAAAATGACACATTTAGTCAGTTTGGTTCAGCTTATTCTCTCACAAAGCAATTGTTAAAGGCAGTGTGGTAGAAGAAGCTGAGGGCTGGGGTTAAGGCCTTCTGGGGGGTATTCCTTGCGTTGTTACTGGGTTACGGAAATGGTCTGGGGAATTTATTTCCTCTTCTGTCACCTATCTGAGATTTTGGGGAGTACAGGTGGTCTTTTTTGTTGTCCTTTTTACAGCATCTCCTGTCAGAATCTCAGATGTCCTCTCTAGGCGTTAATACATCTCTTAGAGCTTGCTGAGTCCTACAGAGCAGTCCCAACGCTCTTACCCATTCTTGCTGACTTTGTTCTGGTTGTGCTTGAGGTCCCTCAGCTTGGGTCTGCTTCATCCCAGAGCGGGGACTGAGCCCTCGACGTTACATGGAGTAGAACTATGGCTGCAGCGCGGTTTCTTTCCTCTCTCGCACAAAAAACCCCACAATAAACCAAAGCAAAGCAGATTCTTTCTTGTGGGTTTGTGGTGTTCTGCTTCAGCTGGTCTTCCTGTGAAGGTTTTTTCCCCAACAGTGCAGACTGTTGCCTCCAGGCAGGATTGCTGCAGTGCCCTCCCCTCTGGGCTCTTTTTGAAGAAGACTTGGATGCTTTGGCTGGTGCAATGTGAGTTTTCCTGGTCACCTTTGAGTTTGCATTTTTTTTTTTTTTTGTTGGAGTAAGATGTGTCCTTGCTTTGTGTCATTAGGAAAGACTGTCTGGTCCCCAGACTGGGGATGGGCTGTGGGCAGCTCACAGCATGGTACCTTCAGCAGATCTGGGGATTTTTCAGTGCCCTGCCATATCCCCAGTGTCCTGCTTTGCATCCCCAGGTCTGCAGGCTTTCTCTCTCTTCCTAGCAAACTCCAAATACAGCTCGTGCAGACCCCGTGACATCTCACGTCCCGCTGGAGACTCCTTCCCCTTCCATTCCAGGGTCAGAAGAGAGTCTGGAGAACTCCCTGCCTGTCTCGTTGCCAAAGAGCAGCAGAGTTTTAGCTTCATGTCACATCTATGAGTACAGGACTTGCCAAATGATCTCAGTGAAGAACTTGGAGCCATACATGGAATGTTGTAGGTCTTTATGGAAATCATAAAATCATAGAATGGTTAGAGTTGGAAGGTACCTTAAAGCTCATGGAGTTCCAACCCCCTGCCCTGGGCAGGGACACCTTCCACCAGACTACGTTGCTCCAAGCCCCATCCAGCCTGGACTTGGACACTTATATGTGTTTTTATATGAAATCTTACATGGGTTGTCATCACATTATACCAGCCTCTTCTATAAGATAAATCTCATTAACTGCAGAATTTTTCCACTCCTGCGTCGGGAGGTGCGATTTATCTGCAGGTCCCGTTTTGACTAGTTTGCCTAGTAGCAAATTTCAGTCCAGTTCCCAGTATTTAAGCAAATCGAACAATGGTTTCTTTGATACTAATATTACTGGGGGAGGGAAGAAAAAAAAAAAAAGAAAGAAGGCCTTAAAGAAATACTCTGACCTCTTTCTCCCCTAGTTCCCTGCCCTCTCATCTCAAAAGATATTTCTTGATTGTTCTTTCCAACACTGTTATAAACTTAGCTTAAAGGGAAGGGGAAAAGAGCTTTCTTTCTGCTTTTTTTTTTTTTTTGTCTGCTCCCCTGAGTGCTTCTGTTTTCAGTCATTCAGCCTGATCTCTGTTCAGCAGGGCTTCTTGGATGCTGACCACAAAGAAAGGAAAAGAAACGCTTTGAGTTGAAGTTACTCGCTAACTTTTTTTTTTTTCCGTTGCCTCAGAAAATTTCCTAATGGCGGGGGAACATCAGGAGTTCAAGGTTGCGCACATGCAGCTTTGACGGCTTCTCGCAGCTTTGAAATCTTGTTTGAAATCACACAGACTTGTCCACACAGACCTACTAGTAGTTCTGAACCATTTACTGCCAAAGATGAGTGCCCTCGAGGAAGACGGCAGCACCAAGTTGTGTGCTGTAGGGTAGGTGGAACAGGCCTTTAAGCAGCATTTATTTAGAGGTCGTTGAGCTGCATTGCTTTCCTCAAATAGAGAAGCCCATTTGTGTGGGGGGCTACATAGTCAGTGGCTGTGGTGGTCATAAATGAAACCTATTCCTTCCCCAAGTGTTCTTGGATATGTTCTAGCATTGCGTGGGGAATGGCGTGGCAGGGAAGAATCGAGTTAATCATATTTAATCCTCACATCCATTGCTGTCTTCTATTTATTTTTTTTTCCCATCTCCATTTCTTTTTTTTCACTTCTCCTCACTTCTGCAATACTTTCACCTCGCCTCCCTCAGTCTCTTCTTTTTGTGGTTTACAAAGAAGGAAGGATAATGCAGCCAGGATCAAAATGTCAGACACAGTGCTTTGGCTGGATTTAAAATCAAACAAAAAGATAGTTCTGAAATCTCGGCCCTCTCAAAAGATACACATTAGGTGTCAGCGCCTTAAAGAGTATAAATTAATAAACCTGTGTGGACTATGCCAGTTTATCCCAGCTGAGAATCTAACCCTGGGTTTGGGTATTCCCAGCATTTAGGATTCAAGGTTTGATGTTCCAGGGTGGAGCACGGGCAGAACTGAACGTGGGGTCGATGCAATGCTCTGAACTGCTTTTTGTATGTGATCCGTGCTTTAATGGAAGGAAGAAGGAATCTGGGAATGACAAAATAGCTTTGGAACATTTGAGGTCACCTCAGCGGAGAATAACTTATAGGAAGAGTATATGAGATAATATACCAAACATAAACTGCTGCCCCGATGACTGTGTAATTGAAGACATATAGTCCTTTTTTATGCGTGTGTACAGTTTGTCTTCTGTACAAGTTTATAAGCCAGGCAGTAAGTAAATGCTAGACTTGCCTCTCTATTTCCTAGCAGCTTGGCTGTATAAAGAAGATTATCCTCAATTCCCCTCTGCCTACCTCAGGATTTTAGATTTCTCACATTCTGGGTCAGATATCTGAAAAAGCAGCCTTTTTCTCTGGCTCTTTGACAGGTGCTGAGGTAAGGAGTGAGAAATTAGCACTGACTCAACGGTGAGTTGTGACCATTGTAATGCCTTTAGAATTTTAAGTCGTGGGCTCGTGGAAAGTTTCAGATTAGACCTCTGCAGATCAGTTAATTCAGCTTCCTCCTCAAACCAGAGCCCAGGTTGGCTTGTTAAAGGTTGTCTTTGACAAAGGCTTGTCCTCTGGCTGTCTTAAAAATCTCCTTGAAGGCGGCAAATGCAGTAACTTTGATGCAGAACCTGTTCTGGAGCCTACCCACTGTAAGTAGTAAAGAAGTCTTTACAATTCAGGGCACATTACCTGCCTGCCCTGTGCGGGGGTGTGTGGATAGACCCCGTTTCACAAGGTCGTGCTCTGAGTAACAGTAATAAAATCCCTGGTTTTGCTATTTGCTTTGGGTTTGCGCTGGCGTGGCTGAGATGGCAATCTGTCCCAACTATTACAGAGGATCAGATTATTGAAAACGTTCTTTTCGCTCCTCTCTCCGCTTTATTTGCTTGCTGACATTGCCATGTGGCTTCTGTCTTGCTCGGGGATCTTCTGGTATAAACCCCCTGTTTCTGTTGCTGGATTGGGGTCAGAAGGTGGTTTGAAGGAATGATTAACTGAAAACGTGCAGAAGCAGATAAACTCTCATAAAAATCACTTGTGAGAATGAAGCCAAGAATATATATTTAGAAATCCATTTAGGTCTCACCATCTTGCTTAAAATGGAATTGGATAATAATACCTGGCTGGGCAATACGGTTAATGAAAAGCACCAAATGTAAAAGTTACCAAATGTAAAAGTTGAAATTTTTTTATGTGAGCTTTGCTTTTCCAGTAAGCTTTTAAAACCCTATTCTCATTTTAAGCAATCTACTGATACATTTAACAAATGTCAAGATGAAATGCTTCAGCAGAGATCAAAAAGACCGAGGGTTTTATTGTACTACTCTTTCGGCACTGATAGCCTGTATTGAACTTTCATGCTAAGGATCAATAACTTTATTTGATCAAATATGGTGAGCTATCAAAGTCGTGGGGCTCTACCTAAAGGACACTTCAGATTGAGCTGTCTCCCTTGAGAGCACTCGGACTCTGAATTTGTGCTTTGATATTTGCTTGTGCCCCTGCTTATTTCGAAGTTATTTTTTAATTTTTTATTATTTTTTTTTTTACAAAACACTTGTACGGTTGTATATTCATGATTATTCTCCGTGCCCTGGCATGTGGAGATCAAAGCCACTGCTTGCGACCGTGAGGACCTGGCAAAGTGTTTGGGTTTATCCCAGTGGCGTATTTTGTGCTTAATCTCTCGAAACCCAAACTCGGTGGTGTTAAAAGACTTAGGATCACAAGGAAATCACAAGAAGGGACGTGGCGGGGCCGGGAAGTTCAAAGAGACCCGTCGGTTGGGGGTGAGGAGGGCAGGAGCCCGGGCTGAGCTCTTTGAGCCCATGGGGGCAGAGGAGGAGGAGAAGGGGGAAACCCAGGAGGCTGAGAGATGAACAATTTGCCCCGCAAACCCCTGAGCCTTCCCTCCCTCCCACCTCCACGATAAGTGGTTAAAAGCTCTCAGCTGGTGAGCTTAAAATAAGCATTTGGTGTTGTCAGCCGAGCTGCCGAAAGAGGAAAGTGGTGGGAGCCGGGTGGAGGAGGCTGGGGGAGAGGAGGAGATCGACGACTGGAAGGATGCAAGGAAACAGAACTGAAAAATACCAGAATTAGGCTTTCCAACTGTGTTTTAGACCAACTTGGCTAAAGCGGTATTTTAGTCTGAAGGAAAGGGATGGGAGAAGCCGGAGGAGGCTGTGGCGCCGCGGGGAGGGCGGTGGTGGCACCTTTGGGGTCTGTGGAGGCCTCGGAGCCGCCTGTTCCCTCCCCTCTGAGTGCACCCTCAGCCATCTACCTTAAGGCTGCTTCTAGGGCCAAAAAATAGGCACTTTAACTCTGCTAAGCCAGCTGGCAGGCCGATTTCATGGAGAAACCTGTGTGTGGATCCGGGTGGGATGAAAAATCCAGTGAATAAAACCTCTCTGCGGAGATGCAGCGGTCAGGGTAACCAGGCGTCCCTGTCACGGCAGCCTGTAAGGTGAATAAAGAAGAAAGGGGGGGGTCCCCACTCAGCACATGAGACTCAAAGCGGGGTCTGAGAGGAGTGTAACATCCCTAAAAGTGGTGTTATAAGGAGGAACATGGCTTTTCTCCTTTCTCGTGGCCCCTCTTTGCCGCCGCCTCAGCTGGCGGGGTTATGCCAGCGAAATGGCGTCGGGGCGCAGGGCGGGCGCGTCGCAGGCCGGGCAGGGGGAACCGCTCCCTTAGAGACTCCTGGGGGCCCAAAAGGTTTGAGGAAATATTTCAGTAGTGCATTAAGTTACTCTGCGGGGTGAAGCCGCTTTTATTTTCACTCATCAATGCGGGAAGCGCAGCTGCCCGTGCGCTAGCTTTCCCCAAAAAAGCGGTCGTGAGGCGCTGAGTGCTGTTCTCAGAGCCGCTTTTATTCCGAGCCGTTCCTGCAAGGCCGCGAACGAGACGTTCCTGTGGTTTTACGGACACGCACAGAGCTGAGTGTTTCCGAGCTGTGGGTTCCAGCTGTGCGGTGCTCTTAGATGTGAGGAAGCCCCGGGGAGCAGGGGTTGACCTCTCCATCTGAGCCACAGACCAGCCTCTTCCTCCCGGTGCTTCAGAGGAAGGAGGAGGCAGGAGCCTGGAGCGTGGATCCATCTTGACTTTTTCTTTTGTTTGCGAGTGCTGATGGATCCCGGCGATGATCCCTGGCTTGCTGCTTTCTTCGGGCCGTTTTGTAGTGAAATACAGAATGGGGGAATGCCACTGTGCTAACAATTTATGTGCTTCTCCTGTGTTTCATGGAGTTACTCTGTCTGCTGTGCTTTTTCCAGTCTCTTTTTTTCTTTTTTTCTTTGCCACTGATTTTCCTATCCCCACTCGAGTGAACGGCCTCAAGTTGCAGCAGGGGAGGTTCAGATTGGATATTAGGGTAAATTTTTACACTGAAAGGGTTATTAAGCCTTGGAATGGGCTGCCCAGGGAAGGGGTTGAGGCACCATCCCTGGAGGGATTTAAAAGCCAGGTTGACATAGTGTTTAGAGACATGGTTTAGTGATGGTTTTTATCAGGGTTAGGTTGATGGTTGGACTCAATGATCCTAAAAGTCCCTTCCAACCTAGACAATTCTATGATTCTATAATTTGGATAAGGAGCAATCTGTGGATCCGTGGAGGTCTTTTCAGTGGTCTCCTTAACAGAAGGCAGCAAGAGGAAAAGTTCTGTGTCTGCTTCTAGTGGAGGGGAAAAAAAAAATGCCACCCAGCCTGTTGCCGAGGAACTGGCCGTTAAAATTAAAGGATAACTTCACCCTCCTGTTTCTCCCTCCCATTTTTACAACACAGATGAGTGTAGTTGGATGGTCAGTCTGCAGTTCTAATGCCTTGCTCTTAAGGCTGTGCGGGCTGCTCCGGGGCCACTATTCTGGCCAACGCTGGCTACGGTCTCTTCACTTGGTTCCTCTATGGGTAAGATCTCACTTTATTGTGCAGGGAACTCCTCATGTGGCATAAAGTGCAGGAAAGGGCATGAGAATGCTGCTAGACCCCCTGAGACAGAGCCATCTCCTTCAGGGTGAGGAGGGTACTGATTTCTGGGGACACTGGGCAAGTAAGGTGCTGTTCCTTACTGTGTCACACTGGTGGGCCTGCAAGTTGGAAGGAAAAAAAAAAAAAAAGCTCTAAATAACTGGATTCCTAGTTAGGGTGGAGAGAGAATAAGAAATGGATAGAGAAGTGCTTCCTGGTTATAGCTCAATGATCCGTGGCTTCCCCAAGGCGACAGGCTGAATGTGCAAAGACTGCGAGGATCCAGATGGCCTTGCCAGCAGGCAAA
>JAOTQQ010000015.1:1413310-1428069 GCA_026546715.1 Gallinago undulata | reverse complement strand
AACCTGTATTTGTGCCTGGGATTGCCACGTCCCAGGTGCAGGACCCTGCCCTTGGCTTGGTTGAACTTCATGCCATTGGCACGGTCCCACCTCTCCAGCCTGGCCAGGTCCCTCTGGATGGCATCCCTTCCCTCCAGCGTGTCAACCATACCACCCAGCTTGGTGTCATCAGCAAACTTGCTGAGGGTGCACTCTACCCCACTGTCCATGTCACCGACAAGTCACAAACTTGGTGCTTCTCCCCCTGAAAAGCCACCGGGCTGCCCCGAGCCGTCGGGGGCTCACACACATCACACAACAGCTCTGAAAAGCTCATCGGGAAGAGAATCATTTTATTTTTTGGCATGGACCTGGCAGATAACGGGGTAAGATGCAATTGTGTGTAAGGGTTTTGAAGTCACCTCCTTTTGGTGGAAAACAGCACCACTGATGACAGAGGGTCCTTGTTAAAGGACTCTGGTCTTTGTTAAAGACTAGGATTTAAAAAAAAACAAAACCAAACCAGAGATTGCCTTCAGTTTTATTTCTTTAGCAGGTTCTCCTTTGTTTCTGTGTTTGTAGAGGACCTTTTGTGGGGTACTGGCCTGTGGTTGGAATTTCGACGCGACAGTTTAATAAAAGCAACATGAGCTCATTTTGTGATTTAATAAAATCTCAGAGCCCGGGTATTATGAAGATGACAGGACAGAATAATCCTCAGAATTGAGCTTCTGGGGGCTGGGAGAGCATTTTGCTCTGGTTCCACCAACCTAACCAGATTTTACAAGGGCTCCTGGGCTTAACGTTCTCCTTAGGCAGATAAAGGGAGCCCAAACCTGTGAATATAATTGAATCTTTGAGATCTTTATGTATTTGATTACTGAGGGAAAAACAAGTAGATTTGGGTAATTCAGTGCTCCCACCCAGGAATCTTTGCTGTTCCTACACATGCTTTGTTTGGTTTGTTTCTTTTTTCATTTAAGACATTTTCTGAGCAGGCTAATGGGAAGTCGCACGACAGCTGAGTAGGGATCCCGCTCGTTTTTAGAAGCCATGTCACAGGATAAAAAAAAACAAAACAAAAAACCAACCAACCTGTATTTGCAGTTGTATTTCTATTTGGATTCTAAAATGGATGCTGAACAAGCAGCAGCATTTGTTCTCCCTGAATTTTCCAGTCCCCGTAGAAAACCTCCGGGAGCTCGACAGCTCCATTTCTCCGCTGCTTCTCTCGTCCGAGCCGTGCCACGGGGAAGGGACCGCCTAGAAGATGAATTTAATCAGCGAAGCTTCCAGACACAAGTATCAGCAACACCATCGTTCTCGATTAGTTATTATTTCTTTGGGTGAAAATATACCCAGTGTTAGATAATGCTCTTTCAATAATTGCCTATTACAGAGGTGTTTTAAGTTAATGAATAACTACTTTGGGGTTAGTTTTCAGAAGGGTTTGAGTTTCTTTCTCTGCTAGCATCAGAGTGCTGCCCATTAAGTGCATCTACGGAGCGCTTAATGGCAAGAAAATTGTTTGATGGAATCATCCCGTGTAATGAGATATTTCAGCAATTTATTCCCCACGATATGTTAGCACCAAAAATTAGAACTCTGGGCAGGCTCGTGGGCAGGTGCGAAAACCTGTCGAGTCTCCCTGTAGACAAAAATCTATTTACCATGGAAAATTTTCCTTACGGGTATGTTTTTGTGACTGTATGAAACGAGAGCCAAATGATGCACATTCAGAAAAGGTCATTTAAGTGTAAGTTATTTGACAAGATAAATGAAAATTTACTCTTACCCTCTTTGACGTAAGCTAACAACTGGAATTTGAGGTCTAGTAGGTTATTTTAACTCGGAGAACAGACTGGTTTTGAGGTCAGATATCCTTTGGATTCTGTCCTTATTTCTAACAGAATTGCTCAAACTCCCATTTCCCTCAGTGCAGGAGGGGCTGGTTTCTTTGTTTACTTCTCCAGGCCTTTCTTCAGCCAGGATTTTACCCTAAAACAGCCTCTCCTCCTCTTTTTCCCAGAAAAGGGCCTCTTGGACGCTGCCAGGGCTTTTTTCTAGGACCGTGAGTTTCTCCCTGGTAGCCTAAAATTATTTCCATTGCTCACACTTGATACTCTGTTTGGGATTGTGTTCCCTGGTGTTTTAATTGTCTGAAACAGCAGATTTCTGGTCAGTGGAGGTTTTTTCCCTACGTTTCAGCCCATTAAAGATATCCTCTCCTCTTCAGACTAAGGGAATATGGCAACACTGTACTTTTCTCTTGTGCTCCTTGAGCTTGATTCATAATGCTTAACTCAAATTATTATTGTATATTATCATTTTATTTTATTATTTTATTTTCTCTTTTCAGTTCTTACCCTTTTTTCCCCTCTCAGGTCATCTTTTTCAGCTGGTCAGCCATGAAAAGCAGAAATCTAGGCAATCCTGCTTCAGCAGGGGAGTTGGACTAGATGATCTCTATGGTCCCTTCCAACTCTAAAAAAAAAATTCNNNNAGCAGGGGAGTTGGACTAGATGATCTCTATGGTCCCTTCCAACTCTAAAAAAAAAAATTCAGTGAAAATTCAGTGAAAAAATTAAGTCTTTGCCTCAGTAGTTTTCTGTATCCGCACGAATCAGCAGCTGGAGAATAAAGGCAGCAAATCCCACAGAACTCACGGGAGCCGGGGGCGCTGATTGCAGCTGCCTTTAAGTGAGGTTCAAAGTGGTGGGAGGACAAGGTAAAAGCAAACATAGGACATTTCCAGGAGTTAATAGTCACACTGGACTGTCCTGGGAGACGTCTAGCCAGTCTCCTTGAGAGAAGCTGTTGAAGAAGTGTCTGGTGATACCTCGTTAATCTGACACGGTGCAGAGCAAAAGCAAAAAATGTGCCTGTTGTGTAGAAAAGGCGGACTGAGGGGTGTGCAGCTCTGAAGGACACGACACTTCAAGTTTCTTTCTTCTTGATAGACAAAAGAGGGCATAATTAGACTCCAGGCAGGCTCCTGTCCTAAAGAAATCAAGGGGGAGTTTCTTTATACGTCAGGTTAGCGACAGTGTCTCCTATAGCTATAAACCTACTCGAGTGTTTCCAAGACCTGGTTGGCACATGGGCTTGTTGGGAGCTTTGTGTATCCACAGCCAGAGGCCTGACGTGCAAACGGAACATCCATTTGCTGTTAATATTCCGTTGTCATCTGGGTTTTGGTTGGGTTTTTTTTTTTTTTGTCTATTATCACCCCAGCCATGTTTTGAAATAAGCACTCCCCTCCCACCGACCGGTTGCTTTGCGGCGCGCGTTTGGAGACCGCTGGGGCTGCATATCAATGGGCTTGAGGAGGAAACGAGAGAAGTCCTGGGATTTTTATTTTTTTTGTAAGCCAATCCCCATCATCTTGTCTTTTTGTGAGCTTGGAAAGTTGTCAGTCAGCACAGGAAAAAAAAAAAAAAACTGTTGGCAAGCCCCGCTGTTCCCTCACTGCCGAACGGGCTTCTGGAAGGACAGCTGAAGGCATGCAGTGAATCCTTAAACAAGTCGATAATGTGGAGGAAAATGGTGCCGTCAAGGGGAGGTTCCTCCTACATTTTTGGGGGACCGGCTTCCTTTTTGGGGGCTACTGCTTTTAGGGCCATCCAGCTACAAAGGACAAAGTAGCAAAGGATGTCAAAACCCACTTTCTAGGAATCTGGGCAGTGTTTTCACAGAATCATAGAATGATATGGGGTTGGAAGGGACCATCTAGTCCCTCTAGTTGGAAGACGTTATCTAGTCCAACCCCACTGCCAGAGAAGGTCCACCCAGAGCAGGTCCCACAGGAATGTGTCCAGGGGGACTTTGAATGTCTCCAGAGAAGGAGACCCCACCACCTCTCTGGGCAGCCTCTGCCAGGGCTCTGCCACCCTCACAGGAAGAAGATATACAAGTCCATGGGACCTGATGAAAGACATCCCAAAGTCCTGAAGAAACTGGCTGATGAAGTTGCAAAGCCACTTTCCATGATATTTGAAAAATCATGGCAGTCAGGTGAAGTCCCTGCAGACGGGACGAAAGGAAACATCACACCTATTTTTAAAAAGGGTAGAAAGGAGGAATCTGGGAACTACCAACCTGTCAGCCTCACCTCGTGCCTGGGAAGATCATGGAACAGATCCTTCTAGATGCCATGCTTGGGCACATGGAGGACAGGGGGGTGATTCAGGACAGCCAACATGGCTTTACTAGGGGCAGGTACTGCCTGACTAAACTGGTGGCCTTCTATGGTGGAGTGAGTAGGTCAGTAGACAAGGGATGTCCTATGGATGTGATCTATCTGGACTTCTGTAAGGCCTTTGACACAGTCCCCCACGACTGGGGGGGGTTGGACTAGATGGCCTTTGGAAGTCCCTTCCGGCCCAGATGATTCTATGATTCCTCCTCATGTTGAGATAGAACTCATGTTCAAGTTTGTACCCCAAGTCCCTCAGCCTTTCCTCGTCAGGGAGACGCTCCAGCCGCTCATCATCTCTGTAGCCTCTGCTGTCCCCTCTCCAGCAGTTCCCTGTCCTTCTGGAACCAGGTTAATACCCTCAGCACTCCTTTAAGACGTTTCAGAGAAGCATGTGGCTACCATCTTACCAGCTCTGGCAGTTAAATAACCTGAATAAATGAAATTTAGTGTGGAAAATGGAATTTTGAGGTCAACTGTTAGGTAGGAGGTCGTGCTGTGTGGGAAAGGCAGGTATTGCTTTTGGAAGGTGGGCACCGTCACTTCTGGATCTGAATGGCTGAAGGTTTTGAGGTTCTGTTGAGGCCACAGATTCCTGTGTTTGGGGTATAGACTCATACCCAGAATTTGTGAGAACCACTGGTGAACTGTTCCACTGTGAGGTAGCATGTCTAAACAGCAAGACGGCAGTTATGTCAGTAATGGTACACGGGATCAGCATGAACCTGTAGCAAAAGGAAGAAAAAAGGTGCTTTCTGTCTTCAGGTGGGTACTGGGACATCTCTGTCTTGGTGAGACCCCAGCACCTCACCTGGTGCCGAGAGCTGGAGGCAGCGCCGAGGATCTGCGGGAGCTTTAGTGCCTCGGGTCATTCTGCTCCCCCATAAACCCACTTTCAAAAGGTTTAATGCACAATTTGTAAAATAGTCTGTTGAGCTAATTGAGGTTAACTTGCCCCAAATTCTAGCTGCAAGACAGGTCGTAGAAGCAGATGGAAGGTGGAGCTTTGTTCCCAACCTGACATCGTGGCCACAGCGCTGCTGATTTCATGGCTCTGTGTCCACAGGAGACTCGTTTGCAGAACACTTCATCACTTCTACAGTATGAAAAAAATACATGTAGAAAAGGGGGTTCTTATTTTTATTTTTTTTTTTCTGTCTGCTTTTCATGGCTACTTTTTGGCATTGTGTTTTCTTTGTCAGGGAATTTTTAGAGAGAAGGAAAGAAAGAAATCAAAACCTACCAGAAAAAATCAAATAGCAAGGAGTGTGACTTGCAGCCGGGTGACAATAGGCGTCGTTGCTCAGAAATCCCATGGGTGCGAGGAAGAGGCGCGCACTGATTTAGGGACAGCAATCTCTGGTGCTGGGTACGGAGAATCACGGGCTGGAAAGCCCAGAGTCCTCTCACTCAGATGAGCGAGCGCGGCAGAGGGGATTTTTGAGCTCAGCTTTTACTTCTGCGGTGTTGGAGGTGGTAGAAGCCGGTTTGGAAAACTCCCAGGCTCCTTTTGTAATCCTTTTGCCTGATTTTTGAGATGTTTCATGCAGCCCAGAATCTGGGCCAGAGCATTCCAGCGACTTCGGGTATCGTGGCTTTATTCTCCTGCGGGAGTGTTTGGAGCCTTGGGCTGAAGTCAGAGCCCAGCTCTTATCCTTGTATTGTCTTTTTCTTGTATATGTCTTGTATTGTCTTTTTCAAAGTCTCCTCTGCCAAGATAAGCAGCCTTGCACAAGGATCCCTGCTTTTACATACGCTGTACTCTTTCCTGCAGTCTAGACCGGAGAGGGAGGAAAAAAGCCTGAAAAGCTGAAATGTTAGGAGGCAAATGTAAGAATATATAAAAATAAATCTTTTGATGTTGTCTTGTGTTTTAACTTTATCCCTGATTCAAGCTTTCCTGAGAGTTAGGACTGGTAATACCCTCCATATGAGGCCAGTCTTTGCTGGAAGGTCTTGCAGACACACGGGACACAGAAACGAGGGAGCAGGACTGTCCTGAATAACGCTGAAAGTCCTTCCCTTCTGCGTCAGGGTTACAATTTTGGGGTTGTGGAGACGTGCATTGGTCACAGGCTCATCAAAGTTCTTCCCTTCCTGAGTCACATTCCTGTCAACTGCATTTCTAACCTTGCCTTATTTGGCCACTGCCCCGTTGCAGCGAGGAGAGGGGGAATTTGGGGAGCAAATCCTCCCCGCATCTCACGTCTTGATAGCTTTTCTCTTCCTACCAGTATAGCAAGAATTTCTGGAGCGGTATCTGAACATTATTGCTTGGGCAGCTGCCATGCACTTTTGATGTTAAAAAAGTTTGACTCACATCCTAAAGACAAGGGTAAAAGAGATTAGCTAATATATGTTAGATTAGGTAATGTATGTGACCGTGCTAATGTCAAAGAGGACCCTCGGAAGCGACAAAGCGTGTCTGCAGAGGCACTACGTCAAGTATGTGTTAAAATACGTTTTGCAGGATATTTTTCTTCGGTGTCCACAGTGAATTGTTCTAATTCTCCTCCTTTTGCTAAGAAGGAAAAAAAAAACTGGCTGATGTTAAATGGTGCAGCTCCAGTAAATGCGTTGGAACAGCTGACCTCTTTGACTTGAGTATTTTGGGGGATAAAGCAGTGAAATTAATATAAAAATAAGAAAAGCAGAGAATGAGAGGAAGGAAAGGGCTTTTCTTGGAATCTTTTACGCAGTTTCAGTTCCAGCGGTGACAATTCAGGCCAGTTAAACCAGTTCCTCTTGTCTTCCTTACAGGAGGGTATGGTTTATGCTGATATCTTCCAGTGTGTTATCCTTTGCTTTTTGTTTAAAATGTACATATCATTGTGTAGAATGTGAAATTTATCTCTGTGCAGCTGTGCCAGGTTAAATCCTAGTCTAAATCCTGAAGTGCTACCTTGACTGATTATGTATTATTCAAGTGATATCAACATCAATGGTTGTAGTGAAGTAGTAGAACATGAAGTAGTGTCCACATAAACAAAAACAAAATAAAATAAAAGCTTTGCACCATGCTCCAATGTTCAAGGCGTAGATTTCAGCAGTAAGTAGTTCTACTGAGCACCCGGCTGAGATGCCTCCAAGTGAGTGGGGTGTCTTCAACATCATTTTAATGCAAAAATTGGGCTAACAGAACATCTCTCGTGGGATAGCAGAGTGGCTGGTACTGTCCTTGTCATTGACCTCAGTTAGATGGTTGTATCTGGCAAATGTTTTGGCACAATTGGCTTGAAATGTTTCAGTGATCCTCATTTGGAGATTTCTGCTATTGACTCCTTCCCTCAAAATTATCTGGTGTAAGAGGAACCAAAAAAATCCTACTCTCATTCTTTTCCTGATTATATTAGAATAGTTTTCTTCCAGTAAGATGCTTGGCCTGGAAAATTATTAACTTTCCAAATCCAGCGCTCCAAGATGGCTGAGAAATTTGAATTCAAGCCTTGCATCCCTTCTTATTTACCGTGGCTCATACAGATGATTGATGAATTGCAAACAGAGAATAGCGTATGTTCTCTGGGACTCATTAAAACTTGGGACCAAGGTCCTGTTTTTATTTACCTCGTCTCCCAAATCGACAGTGCTTTAAATAAAATCTGATGAGAGGATTGCCAGCAACGTTGAGTGTTCTGGCATCCTAAATGAATGGAAATTGCAATTGTTTTGTTATTTTCCATCTAGCAAAAAATTAGGTCCGTGTCTTAAATGGAAGTTCATACTTGATGAACCTTTTTTTTTTCGTTTTGTCCCCCCCCTCCCTGACATTGTGCCCGTCACACGTTAACATTGTCGAGATCCACTACGGAGTTACAGCACTTTGCAATCAATCTGCATTTTTTTTTTAAAGCCTTGTCAGACTTTTAGCTCATCAGTATTCATGTAGGTGTAATCGCACCTGCAAAATTTGAATTACCATGTTGATAAGTCTGTGACAGAAATGGACTGTGACTGAATCTGGTTCAAAATTGATAAGCCCCGGCGGGGAAGAATTGGATAAAAGGGAGACACCTGCTAATACACACGTGCTTTGAACTGGGCAGCTATAGGACATGTCTCCTTGACATCCCTGATCCTGAAGCATCATTCAGGGACCATTCACATCAAGAGAGGGAACCTCCCTCTGGGCATCGGGTTATGGACCTGAGGCACCACCCTGATGAGGTTTGGCTGCTGCCAAGAGATTTTTGGGACTATTCAAAGGTTTTGAGGAGCAGGCAAGGACCTCACTGGTGAAGATATTTTCCCTTAGGAAAATCTTCCCTTCTTTAAACTCCTGCTTTAAATAAATGAAGAGTCTCAGCAATCCTGAGCAGCACCCAACCTCAATGATCAACTTAAGTATAGGATTTATTTCCTGAGTTCATTAAAACACATGGAAATACAGAGCCTTTCATTTACTTCAAAAGCCTTACAGTTATAAGCACATCAATTAACAAAACTTTCTGACCCAGACGAGTTGTGTAAGGACGTAAAAGATATGTAGGTCTGCCCTAAACCGTTAGCTGTTTGCAACAGGGATTACTTCTTTCATTGTTGTGAATGTTTAAAGCTAAAGAAATGAAGATTAGTACCAATTATGAATAAGGTTGTAATTTTTAATGCCCTGGTGTCTTTCGGCTCACAATGACGGGCGCAAACGGTGTTTTCCTGTTGTATCTCAAACACAATGAACTGTGCACAAAGAGCCCACAGGTATACCTATTATTGCTAATTATATACTTTGTGCTTAATGAAAGGGTCCTGTCTCCTGTCAGAGGGCTTAATGAAATGTTAATTTTTGCTACTAATCAACTTGAAACGTAATAGCAGCCACTCGCTAACGAATCAGTGAACTTTGTGTTTGCCCTGTGCTCTTCTGGAAGGTTTCCAAGGTTCTTCCTGGGACAATTCATCTCTCTTGCAGGCTCCAGGAAAGCAGCAGCTCAGCAGAACACATGTAAATCCATCACACATCAAACAGTGTGTAACCAATTAAATACCCACCCTAGTTTTATTTTAGCTTTAGAAACGCGTTTTATCATTGCAGGTTTTCTTTCTAACCAGCCCTGCAAAGGTTATTATGTACTCTTGAATTCTCTCCCGGTAAATAAAGATGATTAAATGCTCTGTCAAATGTAATAACTCACCTCCTCTCGCAAGTCACACCATCTTTCTGAGCACTGCTCAATACTTGGAGTTCTTGCGGACCCCAAAATCTTCTGAGATCCTGGGAAATATTAATGTGAGGTCTTTGCGTTTCAAGGAAGCTGCAGTAATAAGTCTGTATAAAACCCCCAAATGAGCAAAAAATGTTTGCTTAGAAGTGGAGTGCCTGCCTTCATGTGTTTCAGCCCAATTTAGACACATCACCTCGGAGTTAATATTTGTTTTCAGGATCCTTTGACACCACTGAAGCAGAGTCAGTGTTATCTGGGCAGGGTGGAAGAAGGAAAATAATTGTTTGGTTGTTTTGGTTTCTTTCCTCCAGAACTTTGGGTGTTACATTTCCCTGGATTGCTGGAGGAGCTCAGGCAATTTTTTCTTGACTAAACATTTTGTAGGAATATCTAATTGAGGGTTTTCTGCATGCTCCAGCAAACTTGAAGCACCAGCCAGTTGATTTGATCCTGAAAATTTTGATTCTGATTTTTGATCCTAAAATCTTGCATTTGGGTACTGGAGCTGTTGTGTGGAGCTCTAACTGGAGGCAGCGTCTCCACAGCCCCCTACCATGTGCAAGAAGAGGCAGGCTTCCATTATACCTTGGATTTACAGCAAGAAAATGCAAGGTAACCCTATGTCAGATCAGTACTTCTTTCTCGGCGGAGCCGTATTTTGCTTTTTGCACCCTGTGTAAGGCAGTTCCCCGACCCAAGGAACTTGTCACCGAGTGACGTGGTAGTTCCCGGGTGACAAATACGCAATAGCAAGCAGCTAAGGCTGGGAATGGTGTTACCAGGCAAAAATCCTTCCACCTTGGGATGGACATCACGTGAAGTTATTGTTAATTATCTCAGGTATAGCTTATACCAACGGCAAGAGTCTGGTTTTTATCAACCAATTATTCTTTGTTCGAACAATATGTTCATTTTAACATGTTCTTCGTTGATTATACTTACTGCTTTTCAAAATCTGAACGGTGAAGTGGAATTTTCAGCAGGCACACGTGGGTTTGCTCCCCATTGACTGAAATTTCAGCCAGCCTCTGATGGGAGACTAACATAAAAAGCCCGGCTTCTTGGCCGCACAGCCCTTCAAAATGGGGTGAAAACACAGGTTGGTTGGATTTTCAAAGCTTATTTTTCTGAATAACATGCACGTTACTGTAACTTTGAGGTGCAAAGTCATGTTATGTTTTGCTCAGTACCCTTTTTTTTTCTGGAGTCAGAATCTTACCCGCTCGTGTTTAGGGTTTGGTTTTTTTTTCACTTGTTTGAGCAAATGCTGAGATTTGTGTCCTTCTGGCAGCTGGGAGAAGCTTGGAAATGCAGTCATAGAATCATGGAATCATTTGGGTTGGAAAGGGACCTTAAAGATCACTTAGGGACAGCTTCATAGTTGAAGTTTTTCGTGAGTGTGATTCCCAGGGGCTTTGAAAATCTGTCCATGTAGTTGGGAGAAGTCTTTCTTTGAAATGCTTTGAAGCTTGTAGGTGAGAGCTGAGTTTGACCAAGTCCTGCAGGTGAAGCATGGTGGAATTTAAGGCATTATTTAAAGCTGTGCCTTCTCTCTTTCCCCTCATTTCAAGATTTTGAATCAAGTATGTCTATTTGTTTTGAAAGCAATTATTACATTTAGTATCTATTTTCTCTTGGACCTTTAATAAGCCATTACAGTGAAACAGAATGCCCAGAAATACCGGTGGGGTTTATTAAATCCAGTCCTTGTGTGTGTGTGTGTGTTTTCTCTGCCAACCAAGCACTCAGAGATAGAATAAAATCAGGAGGGTGACTGTTGAAGACACTGAGCAGTCGAAGTAGGTGAATTTAAGGCAAGGAGTTGGGAAGGGAGACGGAAAACTCGGGTTTTAAAATGTCAGAGTCTTGAAAGGAAAATTGAAGCCCTAGAGATAATGATTGATTGACCTGATATTATTTAAGAGAGAGTACCACAAACTGTAGGAAGCTGAGAAATGGAATAGGTGACCTGGAAAATAAGCTCAGATTAAGAAATATCATGGTGATGAGGTTGCTGGAGGCCCGAAGATGAGTGAAGCTGAGGTGCTGCTTGTTTTTTCCACCTCTCCTCCTTCTTGCATTATGAAAGAGGCCTAAGGTTGGATAATTCTGAACTCTCTGATGTGCTCAGCTGCCTTCTGTCTCTGTAGGAGGACACGGGGTGATAAAGGAACATCACCATGAGTGTTGCTGGTGGCATGTGTGGTTGAAAACAAAAAGGGCATTGTTTCATTTTTTGTTTCCTAATTAGCATGTAAATACAAGTCTCTCGTCTATGGGGAAAATATGATTGTGCTATAGAAACCCAGGTCTGTCCTTCAGTGTTAGGAAATCATGTTTATTCAGGCAAAGCTGAAAAATATACGCCAGACATCTGCTCCACAATGTATTTCCTGGCTGTTTGTCGGGAGGCTGGTGTCTGAGCTGGCATCGCGTTTGGCCCGATCCTCAACTACTGCTCTAATGCCTGTTTGGAAAGGGGGAGTAGGAAGCAAGCACAGTTTTGGGACATCTTTGTGCTTCCCAAAGTTCAGAGCCATGGAATTTTGTCATGAACTCGGTGCGGCGTTGGCCTTGGCAGCCAAGGGATGCACGTGCCACCCTTTATAATCGGTTTCTCAACATCTCCTTGGTTTGCTCCTCACTTCACCTGGAAAGCAGGAACGGAACCAAGAGGGAAGTCCTTACATTAGCTGGAGAGGTAAGAGTTTCTGCAAAAAAAAGAAGTTATTTGGGCCTATTTTTCTCTTGTTTTAAGGCTGAGTGCTACAGGGACATCTCGGTGTAAGTGGAAAACAACCTCCTTATCTGTCATCATTCTCACCCTTTTCCTACCGTGTCCCATTTCTAATTCTCCCTGGGTTCAAATAATTGGACAAACGAGAAGTTGCCCCCTCGATGTGAGCTTTAAGCTTTTGTCTTGGCCTCACTTTTCTCTCTCTGGCTGCTTCGTTTCATTTTAAAGGTTGGAGCGTGGTAGAGTGTTTGCAGGGGAAAATCGAGCCTCGGTGCTTCGGTTCTTTATCATTTCTTCTGGATCTCACATCGATTCGCTGAATGTCTTTGGGCTTCTCACGAAGCCTGTTTTCAGTAATGCTCCTGTGACCATAAAAACTAGACCACTCATTCTGCCCTGGAAAGCAATTTAAGATTTAATTAATACTTGAGAGCCACACTGCTTCAGTGAAATTAACAGTAAGGTCTGCTAATTTCAGTAGGTGTGTCCTACATTTGCTACTGATTAAAACACCAATTTGATATTAAAAAAAAAAAAGAAAAGAAATCCAGAGCTAAACTAATGACTAAACAGCCTTCCATATTCCTCGGATCTCTTTTATAGTTAGCAGTAAATGCATATTATGGAGCTGCAGAAATAGAAATAGGTAATGAAAAACCAGATATATTTTTTTCCCTCTCACCTAAAAATACCTGTGTGTAGGGAGAGTTTTCTGTGGAATGATTAAATGTGTTCATCAAGGTAATAATAGTTGAGGAGAGACAGGGAAAACAGCGCTGGAATGAAATGGGTGTCAGTGTTTGCGTGGCTTCTGTGTGAAAGCACTATTTCTTACCAGTTTTTTCCTTTTAAGATTATTTGATTTTTTTTGAACTCCTTTAAAAAATCAAAAGCGGATGTTTTCCCAGGAAACGCTGCTTTTGTTGGGCAGTTCTCTGTTCCTGCTCCATAGATTTCACGGCGACTTGTGTGCTTCTGCGCGAAGGGTTTGAGCTTTTGGGAAGTCCCAGGCTCTGCCCCCCCCGGCACCCCCAGGACAGATGGACGGTGTGTGGTGGGGCAAAGGGCTGGGCGTCTCTAGTTTTGATGACAAACTTATACCAGTGATGGATATTTTATTTTTTTTTTTCTAAAATCAGCCCTCAAAAATTCCCACTGTGATATCCGTGGCCTCCTTTTGAGCTTCCTCGATTTTTGTTTGGTTGAGTTTCATTTCTATTTGTTTTTTAATTTGGCCGTTTTAGTGCCTAACAGGGAATTGACTGCTTTAATTATGCATGACTTTAAATGTACAAGACGGGCTATTTCTAATTGTCTCATTTCTCCTGAAGAACCTGCTTATCTTCTTCTCCTGACCCACTTTCCCCGTTGCTGTTGGGAATCAGGGCTGGAGTGTCAGGAGAAGAAACGCCGCCTTTTCCCTTTGGCCACCTCCCCACAGCCATAAATCAGGCTGTGAACTTCCTATAAAGATTACTTTAAAAACAATCTGAAATATGACATATTTATGGGATCATGACCATATTACGCTGATAGGAGAAGGAGTTAATTTCCTTCATTTTCATTTTTTTCCCCCCTTGGTAAATGAGAGTGGGTTCTCCTTTCAGTAAAAGTAGGTTTCATGATGTATGGAATGAAGCGGGCCAGTAATTTAGTTAAGATGATTTATAGGAGCCATACATATAACTATTCCCCCCCCCTTTTGTCTTACGGTGCGGTGCCAGGAAGGCTGTAAACAAATCACTGACCTTTCTGTGAGTGTGTGACCGCCGACCCCGGCTGTGATTGATCCCCTGTTTCCTGGCAGCGCGGAGGGTCCGTGGAGAAGGGGGGACAGGGCTTTTGTCCCCGTACCCTCTGCCCCCTCCGCGGGGGCTGTTGGCATCTCGTTCCTCCTCTTCATCCCTCTTCACCACCCGCGAGACCTGCCTGTCCTTTTTGAGTGAATTGCCTGGGTTTTAATAGGGGCGAGTCAACTTCCCATTGAGGGAGAAAAGCTTTATTGCCGAGCAGAGACGGTTACGGTCTCATTAATAACACTTCTCATTTCATGTGTGGCCTCGAAGCGCTTCACGGAGTAAGAGGAATATCCTAATTGCCAGGTTACGTACGGTGACTTGTCTGCCGTGACCCAGCACATCCAGTCGTGGAGCAGAACTCGATGTTCTGCGTAAAACGTCGGGGAGCGGGTGGTTCCCACCCTCCGTCCGTCCCCCTCCAGCAGCGCGGGGATGTTGGCACGTGAAAGCGGAATGGAAATCTGTTCATGACCCCAAAGTGAAGAGATGGAGCGGCAGCAAACACCGAGCTTTAATTTTCAGAGGGACTCAAAGCACAGCTTTAGACTTAGTGGGAGTTTCAAGTGCTCAGGAGCCATGAGGGTAACCCTGCTGTTCCTCTGAGGCGCCGTAAACATATTTTGGAAAATAATATTGGGAGGGGGTGCTTTTCTCCCTCTGTCTTCATGCTTACTGTTTCCTTAATTAAATCACCCACTGGTGGAGCAGATTTGCTCAGCCCTGGAGAGTTACACCAGCAATGGCTGGGAAGGGATGGCTGCATGTGCCTCCTCCTCCTCCTCCAGCTTCAACCCATTGCCCATCATCCTGTCACTGCAGGCCTTTGGAAACAGGCTCTCCCCAGCCTTCCTGTAGCCCCCTCAGGGACTGGAAGGGGCTCTAAGGTCTCC
>JAOTQQ010000015.1:1401911-1412865 GCA_026546715.1 Gallinago undulata | reverse complement strand
TTCTGGGCTGCAAGTGCCCACTGCCTGCTCATGGCCAGCTTCTCCTCCACCAGCACCCCCAAGTCCCTTTCCTCAGGCCTGCTTTCTAACCCCTCATCCCCCAGTCTGTACTGGTGGCCAGGATTGTTCCAACCCAGGTGGAGAACCCTGCACTTGCTCCCGTTGAACTTCCCTGTGTTATTCTCTCCTCCAGCCCTGGGCATGTCCCCCAGTGCCATGACAGCAGTGCGTTACTGGCCTATGACAACTGTGGACACACCACCAGCTCATTTCAAAAACCTTCTTGTAGCTTTTCCCTCAGCCTTCATATTTCTAAATTACTAGCACATAATTTATTTAATACCTATACTTTTTTTCCCCCACCATAATTAAAGCATGTAACATGAGTGATCTACTTCCACAAATTATTTATCTTTTATTCATAGCCATTCACAAAAATCTTCCGCCTTAGCCAAGTTTCTCCTTCAGTCTTAAAGGTTAACTGCAATTATGAATTTGTTTCCAACCCACTATATTGAGAAATTAATTATAAAACATATATTATCTTTTTAATGGACATTGACGGCTCCAAGTTTATGGGATATATTGTTTTCTCCTACTTTCTTTGCTGTAAATAATCTCTGTTTAGGTGTCGGGGTGGAGTGCGTGGAGGGTGAAGAGACCTGTAGACACCCAAATCCCATGTCTTTGAACTGCAAAAAAGGCTTCAAGCTCCACGGCTTGTTTGGGGGCACTTTGGGGGAGTTTGGCTGCCCAGCCATGCCCTCTCGGAAGCAAAAAGGATGCAGGGGGCTTGTAGGAACCAGCCCAGACCTTCTGCTCCTCTGAAAACGCTTGATTTCTGAGTGATTGGTCAATTCTAATGGACAGGATTGACCATTGAGAGCGAGATCGCACAAGCCTTTTTCTATTCATGGATCAGTCTAAGCAAATAAATTATTAAAGATACTGATTGAGTATCCTATTGGCAGGAAAGGCTGGAAAATCCGGGAGTTAAGGTGTTCAGTGACCACCTTTGCTGCTGGCTGTGCAACCACATGCAATTAAAGTAGTTTTTTTTAAGAATGTGGGACTTAACTATGTAGAGTCACCAAGAGTCTGAGAGTGTCTTAATGGTGGTCCTGAAAAATCTTTCTTACAACATCTTCTAGATGCAGAAAATTAAAGTTCTTGGATTTTCAAAAGCATGTGTGATTCTGTGCTATTTGGAAAAATTCTTGCCTTTTGCACCGTAATGATTCCTTCCGCGGTTGGCGAAGGCTGAAGGTGTGAAAATCTCTCCTTAAAACTGCAAGCTAACTTTTAACTTAACTTTTAATTACAGCGCTTCCTGGTTGTTGGTGGGTTGTTGTTTAGTTGGGTTTTTTTTCCCTAGAAGACTGTTTTTGTTGTTTGTCTTGCATCAAGAAGCATGCATTAGACGGAGCAATAAGGGCAAATGCCGCATTGAAATCAGAAAGGCCAAGGTACTGAAGACATTTCTGCATTGAAATCAGTGGAAGTAAATGTAGTCCTGTCAAGATAATTAGTATGATGAGTAAAAGTGACCTTTATAGCAGGGAACATAATTGCATTGTCATGGCCCATTATTTGACCTTCTATAAACCATCCTTCAATACTGCTAATGAGTACTTCTCTGTATGCGTGTTGACAGCCGGGACATTGTGGGGAAATAAGTGGCACCTAGAAACCAAGCAAAATATTAAGTACACAGTATGCTTATTATTTATAAAAGATCTCTATTAATGTAGTTCCTCCACGGTGCAGTAATTGGTGAGAGCTTTGCAGGGCTTGCTCCCCCTGTCTCTCTTGGGGGACCCAGAGGTTTCTTCTTCGTAACATCCTAAAGCCAGTTATTTTAGTGCGTGCTACTCAGATCTTAAAAAAAAAAAAAAAGGAGAGAAAAAAAAAAAAAAAGAAGTGAGCCCTTAGCCTTCATGTTTTTCAAATTAAAAGGAAGTCGGTGAGACTTAGCTGCACGCTCCTGCCTGAAGGATTGGCTTTGTGATCTTATTTTTTTTCTAGCTTACGAGTTAATGGTTTGTTCGTGGACTTTGAGTAATGTTGTAATTTACCTCAAGACATGAATGTTGATGCCATCTTTCTCAAATTCATGAAAGAAGCCTCTCGTCAGATTTTTTTTTTTTTTTCCTCCTCTGCAGCTTCCTATTGAGAGATACTCCTTTATTCAGGCCAGAAGGAATCATTTTCATAATTTGATAATCACTTCTGCGTCCCGTGAAACGGGGACTAGAAAACCCTCTCTCCTGAACATCTGCCTTATGCGTACTTAATGTCTCCGAGAGCTTGGGAATATAATTTTAGAAAGAAATAAAGCCTTGATTTAGGACTCCAATTGCCAGGGAATTTAACGTTTTCCTAACTACGCTGAGTCATTGATTGCCTTCAGAAACCATGTGTCTTTTGGCTAAATTTATGTAGCGTGGTCTTCCAGGCATTGGCTTTTGTTTTCCTTAATTTGGGGGTTTCAGCTGTCGTGGTGGAGCTCTCATCAGAGATTCTGCAGCCTCAGAAGCAGCAGCTATTTCGGTGCCTCCTCAACAGAAAGAGCTTGTGCTGCTCTCTGTTTTGGGTGTATTTCAGTATAAAATAAGCTCTATGTATGGGTCTGGAAAACATCTTTTTGGGGGGCAGCGTTTTTTGACATTTATATTTGTTATTTTTATGTAGACGTATCTGAAGGCTGTTTTGCTGCATTACATCAAACACAGCTTTGTTCAACTTTTCTGAAGGAATTGTGTTTTTTCCATACTTGAGATGATTCTTGTGACCTTCCTGTGAATCTAATCAACCGGCCACTGGCTCTTTCCAGCTGGAGCCAGGTCTTGTGAAAGCTGAGGCAAATGCCTTCCTTTAAATAAATCCTTATAAACGATGATCGAATCACTAATTAGACTCTTCTTGAATAGGGACCAAGCTCCTCAGCTGTCCGTAGGAACGTGGGCAGATGATGGAGCCCTGAGCTTTCCATGGACACAGCTGGCAGTGGCTGCCTTGATGTCAAAAATCATTCCCGGTTCTGAAGTTCGGTGTCAAAAAACGTGGAATTAGAAACAACCCTCTCCATCTCCCATTTTAGACACCACCATGTTAGGTGGCTTAGATTTCATTCTGAACTAAGCAAAATAATGCCGCCGGTATACGCACTTGCCAAAAATTGTATTTATCCTGTAAAGCATTAAAATTTAATGGCTGTTGGATCTATCTTGCCAGGGCAGTGACGGCTGTTGTACGAACCAGCCTTCTGTTCTGAAAACCTGCTAAATCCAATTATTGCTAGCAGTTGTCTTCTGTCTTGACTGTGTGTCACAAGCACCTCTGGCCCTTCAAGTGACCCCACAGAAAGAGCAAAGAGGAAATCAGAGGAGTAATTAGAATACGTTGAACAGAGGTTGCTGAAATTCCTACTTGTCTGTTGTGAGGTCGCCTTGGTTTTATTCGTGCGGTTTTCCTAACTCTGACTCTTCTGGTTTACTTAAAGTGTTTCCAAATTAGTTGATGACCACGCGGTTGATGAAAAGATCTGCGTAGCCTTTGTGAGTATGGATGAAGCCACCGCTTACTCTCATTATAGGGGTTTACAAGACAAAAAATGTTGTGTAAGACACGCAGCAGAAATTGAGGAGAAGTGACTTTGGTTCCTCACTCTGCTGCAGGGTCAGTGGCCATGTTACCGAATCCCTTGGTGCTTCGTACAACCCCTGGAGGACCTGGAGAAATGGTTCTTTATGTGGTTGGACTCGATGATCTCAAAGGTCCCTTCCAACCACTAAGATTCTGTTCTCATGCCTACTGCTTCTCCGTCTTCTCTAGGATCACTTGGAGACTGTGGTTGCTTTCAGTCTTTTCACATATAGAAAACCTGAACATCTTGATTCTAATTATCCAAATCTTGATGACTTTAAAAAATGTGGAATTCATTCCCTACCACTTCCAACTGGTTTTGTATCTTTCTCTGTTGAGAGCACCTCTTATTTTCTGGCATGCTCTTAGAGCATCCATTCCACCTCTGCCATTGTTGTAATAAACTTAAACATTTTAGGCATTTGAATTATGAAGTGTTTTCTTCCATTTCCTCTTTTTTCTTCCCCTCAAGCAGTGAGGCTCTGTTTGACTGAGTTTTCCAGTATATTATATGGCTTTAGAGAACTTTGTTTTTCCTGGCTACCACCTTTGGGAAGGGTTTTTTGTGCTCAGTACTTCAGCATTTGCAGAACTTAAGCTGTGGTGGGCATCGCAGAGGGGATACAAAAAATAGAAGTTCTCAAATTCTTTACACGTGTTTTATAGCTGCTAAAATGAAGGATTCTGGTAATCCTAAGCATTTTTGCAGAGCACAGAAGGCTGTTTCCACTGAGGAGGCTGGAATATCTAACTTTCATTGAGTCAATGAGACCTGGGATTCTTAAAATCTTCATGGATCTTGGGTTAGGTAATTTTTAGAGGGGAGGAGGAAGGTAGTGCTCAACATTGACAAGTTATTTCCTGCATTACACCTGTTTTTGGCATTCCAAACTCTTTATTGACTCCTTTTTACAGAGTTTGCATACCAGACTAATTATACCATTCTTGTTGACTGCATGCCTGAAGGAAAAGAAACTCTCTGTGCATTAACCAGTGCACAGTCCTAAACAGAATGCCTGGATAAGACTACAATATGAATTTTTAGAATCAGAGAATTGTCTGGGTTGGAAGGGACCTTTAGGATCTTCTAGTCCAACCATGAACCTAAGTCTGATAAAAACCATCCCTAAAGCATGTCTCTAAGCGCTATGTCAACATGTCTTTTAAATCCCTCCAGGGATTGTGCTTCCACCTCCCTGGGCAGCCCGTTCCATGGCTAAATAACCATTTCAGGGTAAAAATTATTCCTAATATCCAATCTGAACCTCCCCTGGTGCAACCTGAGGCCGTTTCCTCTTGTCCCATCACCTGTGACTTGGCGATACAGCTAACACTAACCCCAGGGTTATGGTTTTCTAGTCCTGTTCATTTATAGCATGCCTGTTCCATCTGAAAAAGACAATAACGTGGGCGTTGAAAACCTGTCTCTATTCTTTTTAGCATCAGGTGGCCTGGAAAAGTCATTAATTTTTTAGTGGTACCTGGGATTGTGGGGGTGGCGTACTGGGAATTTCAGTTTTCTCGCCTTGCATTGAAAGCGAAGGCTGGCATTTAAAATGTATTCTAACAGATTCAACAGTTTTCCCTCTGCAATCAAAGATATTAATTATTGAGCCTATTTTCAGAAAAGTGGTTTTTAATGCTAATTTATAGGGATGGTAAATGATTTTGATTCCCTATCTGTAGAAGATGCCAAAAGATAGGTTGCTCGAGGCGTGAATATTCAGTGTAATGAGGCCCTAGGGGATAAACAGCAACAGTCTGAGCACCCTCCCTATGAATTGGAAAACACACAGGACGTGCCTGTCAAGAGAGAGGCCAATTTTGATTTATTTGCCATCTTGTGGCTACTCTGCTGACGGAGCAGTAGCAATATTCCACATTGATCACACGGAAGTTACTGAGAAGCGGCCAGGAAAACTCATTCCTCACCCCCGGCGAACTCTGCCTGTCTATAAATGTTGCCTTTCTTGCGTTTGGGCTTCTGTCAGTCGTGGTATTGATGCTATTTTACTAACAAAGCTCCTGTAAAATGGGCTGCCACTCGGAGAGATTGGAAGGGATTAGACCCTCTGCCATCACCAATTTAAAGTATATCCAGCACTTTCAGCGATGTTTCCATACTTAGGGTACGAACTAACACGAACGCACAATAGCTTATATTTTATATGGTTTTTTTTCTGCTTGTATTAGGTGATTATTGCCTCACAAGGCAAAGAATTCAAACAGGAAAATCAATAGACCTGCCTTTGCAGGTGTGTCTAGAAGAGAATTCGTTGCAGTCGGGGAGTCAAGGAGAACTTGGTCTGGTGCCCTTGGACAGAAAGAGTCTCAGTCTGGAGACTGAAAATATCCATCCTGTGGTGCCGGAGGAAGATGTTATAGAAGAGGTATAAGCCCTATGGTTTGTCTGAACCACTGACATTAGCAGGTTGCAGCTAGATAAATATTTGAAATTGCCCAGCGTGAGGATATCGGAGCTCTTCCCACAGCTACCATTAACTTTGAGGGAAGAGAGGGTGGACTCTCACACCGGTTACCAACTGGTATTGCTGAAAATCATACACACTTAGACTGAAAGTGGTTTTGAAACGAGGAGTTTCTCTTGATTCTAGAGCTCTTAGCCCAGCAGGCCTCTATTAATGCAGTAACAATGTCAGTAATTTCTTGTTCAGTTTGCTATAAAATTCCTACCAGTGACGTAAAATTCCTACCGTGGTTATTTTCCGTCTACATTTATATGTCTTTTCTTTCTGGATGAAAAAATTTCCCAGGTTTCTTGGCTGTACTGGTGAGCCTGTGGTGACTTACGAAGCGCATGAGAATACAGCTGGGGGCAGACTAAGGGTCTAAACCCAAGAAGAATGAAAAAAACCACCTAAAATGTCAAGTAGGACGTGTTGTGGGATTGTGTGGTACCTCAAGGAACTGGGTTTATGGCATCTTGATCATATCTAGAGAAAGGAGTGTTTTGTACAACAAAATTGCCCCTCTAACAACATTTTTGTTTGTGAGGTTTTTTTACAGGGTAGCTCACATTTGGAAATTATCTTTTTCTACTGGCAGCTGCAGGTTTTGTGTTTTCTCTCTTATTCCAAGCAAAATTTACAACACTAGTAGTAACAGGTTGTCCTTTGTCATCAGACTTCCATGGTCGAAAGCAAAACAGGCTTTAATTCTTCGGGGATATTGCTATTTCTGAAGATCAGGATGAGAGAAAAGGGGTGGAAATACCCCTTGCAACAAAAGTATTAAGGAGTTCAATTTATTAAGTTAATCAACATACTGCTAAAGGGAACTTGATCACAGTCTGTCCCCATGGGGAGAAGCTACCTGATTATAAAGGGCTTCTTGTTCTGAGAGATAATGAAATAAAAAAAAATTTTGATAGCTGGGAGTTGCTTAGGAAAAAAAATCCCATCTGTGGTAGAAATCAGGTGCAAATTCTTACAAGTGAGTGTTTGGAGAAATTCATAGAATCACAGAATTGCCTGGGTTGGAAGGGACCTTTCAGATCATGGAGTCCACCCATCAACCCAACACTGACAAACACCCCCCCGACCCATGTCCCTCAGCACCACGTCTACACATCTTTTGAATCCCTCCAGGGATGATGACTCCACCACTGCCCTGGGAGCCTGTTCCAGTGCCTGATAACCCACCCTTTTGGTGTAAAAATTTTCATAATATCCGATCTAAATCTCCCCTGGAGCAACCTGGGGCTGTTTCCTCTGGTCCTGTTGCTACTTTTTTTTTTTTTTATTGCTTGTTATCGCTGCAGTTGGAGTTTATCCATCACTTGAAAGAGGCAATAAAACCAAGTGCCCAGGCTGTAGTTTCCTATTTGGTAAGTCGTTTAATGTAATTACCAGAGCAGAAGGAACCCAGAGATGGAGGTGGTGGTGTTGCTGTCTCTGCCACTGACCTTCTACCTTCACTCCCTCCCCTGCCTCAGTTTCCCCATGTCAGTGACATCTGTCAGAGCCCTATGGTCCGTGGATGCACGGTGTCTTCAGTGCGCTGATACCTTCTGCACTGTCTGCTGGCCCCTTGGCATTGTCACATCTGGGATGTTGACCTGTGTGCTGGCTTTCAAGCTGTGTTTTTAACATTTAGTGGTGAAGTTCTGCTCCCACGTTTCCTCCTGGACCTACCATGGATCTTGAACTCTCACCGCCGAGTTTCACTACTCGCGCTGCCACCGTGTCCCACTTTCCTTTTTGAGATAAAAGCTGCCCTCAAAAGCATCATCGTTTTCATTCTCCTCTCCACCCCCACGTATTCTCCTTCCAAAACACTTTATTCCTCTCAATGAATCCTTGTGTGTGATTGTTGCCGTAAGTTCCTGCTTTAAAAAAAATATATATATAAAAAATTTGAAAGCCTTCAATTGAGATTTCAGAAGAATGAAAAGTCGTAATGAGAAAAAAGAAACCATAAAGGCAAAGTTACTGGATGCAGACACACAAGCACAGGTCTCTCTGCAGGTTCTGGGACATTAACTAATGCAGAGATAAAGAGATGTGCTGAGGCTGTTTGCCTTTTTTTTTTTAAAGCTGCTGTTCTTCTCGTTTCACTTGGGAACGGGCCACGAAGGGAAACCCAGGCACCGGAGACGAGGTTTGGAAATCCAGGAGCTCTAGGTGTCTGAAGAACTTGCTTGAACTTCAGTGTCTGCCTCCTTTCTTAGCTCATTAATCTGCCCAACACCGAGGAGAGGGGACACAAGGTGCTGTCCCCAACCTTCTCCTCCTTCCAGCCCCGACACACTCTGGTGTTACCCATCACAGCAAGCTGCTGCCTCTACGCGGCGATATCAGCTCCAGTCCCAGAAGCAGCATCATTATGGTACTTTGCCTGGGATAATTATCGTCTTAACATGGGTAATTAGGCTGGTTGCCACACTGTGCTGACTCAGCTGTGCTGGGCTTGCCGGTGGATCGTGCTCAGCTCGGAGCCGAGACGTAGCAGGATGAAGCATTTGAGAGCTTAGGGCTGGCTGCTGAAGAGGTCACCATTAGGAAATGCCACCCAGAGGGCTCCTGCCATGGAGGCACCTTGCACGTGCATTGTCCTCTTTCAGTTGTCCCCAAGATCAGGATAATCTGGACAGACCTTATGGCAACCAAATTATTTTTCGTGTTTATAACATTAATTGCAGGTGGGTGCTTTTGTGGCGAAGGCAGCTGATTCTGAACATCTGGGTCCATTTCTGATGTCTACCATGGCTTTTGTAGCCTTGGCAGATATATCAGAATCTTTATTCTGTCTCTGTTTCACTATTTTTTGGGAGAATCGCAGAATGATATGGGGTTGGAAGGGATCTCTGGAGATCATCTAGTCCAACCCCCCGACCAGAGCAGGTCCACCTAGAAATAGCTCTTCTCATCCCTAGCTGCCTGCCTTGTCTATATTTTTATTTAATATGCTGTTGGAGACTGGGAGTTCATTTTATTTTTCATGAGAATGGTCCAGAGTCTGCGAAACTTTGTAGTTTGGGTTATACCTGGCCCCGTGTCAAAACCCATACGCTGATTTTTCCAGGCAAGGATTCTCGTTAGGCAGGAGGTGATAGAGGCAGTTGGAGTTTGGCGAGGGTTCTGGGGCCGTTAAAGGCCATCGGATCTCCTAATGAGGGTGGGTGCTCAGACGGCTCGTGTTGTGCCCCGTCCAAAACGCAACGGCCAGGGGGATGGTGGGGGATGGGACCGTGCAGGTTGGAGGACAGCTGGTGCTAACTGTTGGGATTTATTTTCTCAACAGTCGATGAAAATCTTACTGTGACCTAAAAGCACGCGTTTCAGCCCCAACCCTTCCACACCTAGAGGTCCAGGTACCCACTTAGCTGTGTCTGGGAGGCAACTAGTACCTCTGAACCTATTACCCTGTTCCATTTTGCAGCTGAAAGACCCATTTTCTTTCTGGTGAAGAACTTGCTTGTGGTCAGAAATGCTCGTTTTCTGCGGAGGTGACCCAGTTCTACCCTCGCCATTAATAAGAGCTTGGAGTTACCGGCTGTTGGCTGCACACCTCGGACAACGACAAGGAATTAATGGCAGCCAGAGGAAGCAGACAGCTGGTACCATCAGCTGGAAAGGGTTTTCTTCTGTTCTCTGAATGGGTCATTTAGATTTCACCTTGGTTTTGATTCTCAGCTGGTGTCGGTGAATTCAGTTCTGCTCCTCTAAGGGACCACTCGGTGCTTTGCTGGGGTGAGCATCCAGCCCTCTCTTCCCGTCTCTCCGGTGAAATGCAATCAGCATTCCAGCTAGATTCTTCTATCTATTTCATCCTGAATATTTTGATTTTTTCCCTTCCTCACAGTAGGAAGAGCTCTGTTAGACTCAACCAAGTCTCACCCAAGGGGAAGAATAACAAAGTGAAGTGAATCGGGGCTCGGGGTCCACTGGGATTGAGCAAGTGCAGTTTGTTCAGGAGCTCAGCTCCCGTCTCATGAACTCACCAGCAAAGAAAAGTGCCCTTCATGGAACCATAGAATGCCTTGGGTTGGAAAACACCTTCAAAATCGAGTCCAACCATTAACCCAACACTTCCCAAACCACCACTAACACCCATGTCCCTAATTGCCACATCTACGTGTCTTATAGCTGATCTCAGCTGGTAGAAAGTCACCTTCTCCAGAGCTAAATTAGTCAAAGGGTTGGTTTATGAGGGATGCTCAGGAAGGTGCGAATTCAACTTGACCTAGTTTAATCTGACCAAAGTTAAATTACATTGAACTTCTGCGTAGACCCCCTAATTCAGAAGCGAGTAATTTGCTTCTGTAATTGTTTAGATTTTTCAAATGTTTTTGTTACTGGTTGTAGCTTGAGTACTTTCCCTGCTTGCATAGACATCCCCACCACCACCCTTTAGCCCCAAAGTCCAGCTCCATCGGAGGTGAGGACCCAGAGAGGGCTCCTGAAGGGAGATTTATCATAGACTGATAAAATCATCTGGGCCGGAAGGGACCTCCAAAGGCCATCTAGTCCAACCCCCCCCCCGCAGTCACAGGGACATCCCCAACTAGACCAGGTTGCCCAGGGCCTCCTCGAGCCTCACCTTGAAGGTCTCCACGGAAGGGGCTCAACCACCTCCCTGGGCAACCTCTGCCAGTGCTCCACCACCCTCATTGGAAAGAACTTATTCTTAAAATCCAATCTAAACCTGCTTTTCTTCAGTTTAAACCCATTGCCCCTCGTTCTGTCCCGGCAGGCCTTTGGAAACAGACCCTCCCCAGCCTTCCTGTAGCCCCCTCAGGGACTGGAAGGGGCTCTAAGGTCTCCCCGGAGCCTCCTCTTCTCCAGGC
>JAOTQQ010000015.1:1376549-1386686 GCA_026546715.1 Gallinago undulata | reverse complement strand
TGGAAGGTCTCCCCGGAGCCTTCTCTTCTCCAGGCTGAACCCCCCCAACTCTCTCAGCCCCCCCTCCCAGCAGAGGGACTCCAGCCCTCCCAGCATCTCCGGGGCCTCCTCTGGCCCCACTGCAGTGGGTCCATATCTTTCTTGTGCTGAAGGACATCTCTTTAGTGGATAGAAGGGATGAATCCAATTTCAATCCTACAAATTCCTTCCTTTGTAGAGGACAGACCTCATTGTGCCGTGCTGACTCATCCTTAAAATCACAGCCCCGGGACTTGTTAGGAACTTAGCTGTGGATGCAAAGCTGTGCTTCCCCGGGACACCTCTGGCGTGGGGACAACGAAACCTCCTCCTTAGCTCAGCAGATCAAGGAGAAGCCTTTATCAGCTGAGAGGAGCTTGAACCAGTAGATTGATGGTGGATCTCCAGACCTGTTCCCGTATATGACATCGATTACAGAGGATCCTCCTCTCTTTCTGATCCCACCCCAGCTACCTGGAGGTCTCCATGGCCTTTGGGGAAGGAGGCAGGAAGGTCTAACGCAGTCCTGGCTGTGATTTGGTAGAAAGCACAGCGTTTAACCTGTAAGAACATCCCTCTGCCAGCAGACCTGGCCGTAGGGAAGCTGTAACGTGGACTTAATCAGCTCGGAAAGCCCTGCTAGCACAGTGTATGCCCCCTCTTCAGCCTGTAAATAACTGGGAGTGACTGGGCCAGCAGCTGTTTTAATCATCAGCACAGGGTGAAGTTAACCCCTGTGCCAAGGTGCCAGCGTTAAGGGGGAATTGCAAAAAAAAATAAAAATAGGCTTTCTTTAGGTTGTTTTTGCTCTGGTTCTTTTCAGGATGCTCTAAACACCCTTTTTACACTTCTCATTGCCTTTTGTCTGAGGGTTTCAAAGCTCTCCACAGCAGGAATCAATTAAGGCTCAGAACATCTCCAGGGGGTGGAGGAGGGACATCAATTCGGTTGCTGCTGAGTGGGAAAACCTCTATTTCCCAGAAGAACTCCGTGGGCAGGGGTTGGAAGGGCTGCTGGCTGCTGGGATACTGCCCCAGGAGCGGTGTGGGCAACCAGCGCTCCGTCCGGCTGGTCCCGGTGGTGGCCATCGGGCAAGAGGCTGCAGGGACGAGTGTCCATGGGCACGTGGATTCACGAGGTTGAACTTATGGAGGTCACGATGGGCTCTGCACCAGGGCAACACCGGCCCCTCTCCCCTGCCCAGTGGTACCGGGGGTGATACATTGGGGAGACCCCTCATTAGCGCTAACGACCGACTAAAATATCATCTATATCTACTTCATGCCTTTTTTTTAACCATTTCACCGCTTCTCACGCTCCACTACCTGCAAAAGGAGGTGGTTCAGGTTGAGAACGTTTGCTGGAAAAGGCAGCCAGAGCTTTTTAGAGCATCTCACACAATAGGACCCAACTTCTTGCTACCGTTGGGCTTATTTAATGAAAATCGGTGGGTGTCGGGGCACCGCGTGACGCCCCTGGCAGATGATGCGCTTTGGCTGTGAAAGATAAGGAATTGTCGGTTTATAAAGAGGGGAAATTGGGAAAAGAAAACGAAGCTGTAGCGAAACGTGCTCTTTGGTGTGTCCTTCCATTTTCTGCTGGAGGATCTGGCCCTTCCTCCTTTTCTTCCAGCGTTCCTTGTATGAGTCCGGAAGGAAAAGCAGGGGATTTTCCTTTTGTTTTTTTAAGGAAAGCTGCGTCCCCGTGGTTCCCTTTAATATCCAGCCTTTTTCCAGCCCGGCGGGGAGGGGTAAGCTCGGTGGGGACAGGGGACAACAGAAGCCATCCCACCCCCCGGCTGAAGGGATGGGATGAAGGATGCAATTACTCCCCCTGGTTTTTGCAATCCCACAGCTCCGGTTCTCGTGCTGGGATCCAGCCTCTCCGCCTTTGACAGCGGCAGCGGGAGAAATAGGCACCTGGGGAGCCTGGAAATAGAGCTTAAAGCTGAATTTCATACGTGTTAGCAGGAATGAGAAGGTGAGGGGGTGGAAGGAAGACATCACAGAGCCTCTCATTATACCCTGACGTGCTACCTGATCTTACCATCGAAAATGTGCTTCGGGAGGGAAGGATTTAATATAAATATGTGAGATATTTACACATATATGCATTTACACCTGTGTGTGAATACGTGGGTATCTTTTGGGTGGGTGAGCTGCACATATTATTATCAGGGGGAGCGATCTATAAATATTTTTTGTAGTCTGTATCTCCATACATTTTGCAATCCATAAATCAGAGTTCCGGTGACGTGCAATCCAGCTGAATATTCGAAATAAATGCAACTTTCAGGCAATGATTTCTAAATCAAAACGAGGCGTTTAAAATCCACTGGCAGCTTTTATAAATCAGTGACCCAAGATGTAAAACCCCAAGCACTGGGATGTGTGTATTTTTAATTTCACCTTGTAAATCACGGTGGTAGGAAGCGAGAGAGAGGGAGAGAAGGAGAGGGGAAGAAAGATTGTGTTTCTTAAATGTTTATTTGTAGAGATGTCCTGTGCAGAGAAACACGAGGAGAAAGGCTGCATCGTTCCTTCGGCTGAGCTTGAATTTAACTAGAAAAAAAGCTTTGAACAAAGCGGTGATACCTGAGCCTGCTTAACTTGCTTTATTTTTTACTTTTTTTTTTCTATCCTCTTTCCAGCTTGCAAATAGGATTTGGTGGTGCTTCCGTGGGTTTTGGGGTTGGTTGGTTTGGTTTTTTTTTGTTAGTGGTCCAGTGGTTTTTGTGTTGGAGGAGGGAAGTGTTTGTGAGATCCCAGGGCTGCTGTGGGTCAACAACAGCAAGAGAGAAACGCAACCTCAGCCCTTCACTCGCCCGATTAACGCCGGGAAGACGCGGCTTTCCCCGGGCTGGAGGAGCTCCCGGGGAGTTCTTTGGCCAAAAAACCATCATTCATCTCCCCGTCTGGGATTAGCACAACGTTTTTAGGTGCACACCCAGGGTGCCCGTGGGCCACAGGAGGCCGTCAGACCGAAAAACGGTCAGGACTTGGGGAGTTTATCTCTCAGCCCAAAAATAACCGGCTTGGCTGGCGTCACGCGGTGGTTTTTCCGTGGGGAAACTTCGTGGATTCCACCAGTCTAAGTGGCAGCAGAATTAGGCATTTTCAAATGCGCTTTAGCTTCGGCAAGCAGTGTTACTAATTAATATTCAGCAGTTTAAAGAGACGAGACGAGCAAACGAAAGACAAATGGGTGTCACTTATTAGCGAATCGAGCAAATAGACGCCACGGCCAGGACTGAAAAAAACGAGGCCAGAATTCTTCTCGTGGAACCAATATTTAGGCATAGAATATGGAAATTCAAGCTTTGGCTGAATCATAGCAAGGCTCTGTTATAAAATAGTTACTCCATATTTCCCGATAGCAGTGGAACTGGATGTATACTGAGATTGGCAGCTGCCTCCCTTGCATATGCTGGGGAAAATTCAAAAGGTTTGGAGGTTCATTTCAGATATTCAAGCTTGTCCTTGGCTTATTTGAAGTGTGAGAATTTTTGAGGCTTATAAAGCTGAGCTGTAAATTGAACAGAAGACAGATTTTTGTCAGAAGATGCCGCGGTTTCCACCTCTTCCTTCTTTTGCAACTAATTGGCGCAAAGAAATGAGCAAAGGTGAAAAGGCGGCGTTTTACCCAAACGCAGAGATAACCTTAAAAGTCCGTTTCAGTTTGGGTTTGACTTCTGAGCCTGGGAATGGATTCATTTAGCTTGGCCCCGATACCGAGCAGCTCCACAGCATGTCACACTAGGGGAGCTAATAATTCCTTTCTGTCCTAAATTCTATTAATTTAGCGTGAGCCAGAGTCCAGCTGACTTTGGGCAGGGGCTTTTGTCTTGAAATATGTTCAGCTCAATTATCCTTGAATAAGAATAACAGAGATGGGCCATGACCAGCCTGTTACCCAACGTTGGCCTCTAAGCTTGGGTGGTGTCTTTCTTTTCGTACGTTTATCTCCACGGAGAAGTAACTGATGGACTTCCTTGGTTTGGGTTGTCTCCTGGAGATGCACAGGTTCCCAGAACATTAGCAGAAGGGTGAAAGCAAACACTCTTTTGTGCGTGGGGGTCTTTCTAAGAGCTTCAAAGCGGCCGCTTATTAAGTGGGATTTCTAATAAAGAAAGGGGATGCAATCCTTGAAGGCCCTCTTGCTGGTGGCAGAAGGTGGCCAGGAGATGGAGATGCTTAGTTCATGGGTGGCTTTTTGTACCGCTGTCCCCCACGTGCCGTGCCAATGTGGGACCTGAAAAAGCCAGATTATAGCTCACCGAAACACTAAACTTAAAGTAACCATGGCTGCCCTGAAGGAGGGTAGTTAATATTCCCACCTCGAAATTGCCTATCCTAATTTTAAGCGAGTCCGCCCTGGGATGCGGGATATCCAGATGGTGTCTTTTACACCTCCTCTTCACCAGCTTGGGTGTATCTCACCACGTTCTCCCTCCTCGTCCTCCCTGCCTTTGACAAGACTCCAACCCTGGGTTTTTTTCTGCAGTTAGGTCTGCAGATGGGTGCGATGTGCTTTGAAAGGCCAAAAGATGGCAATTAGTACTATTTAAAATTAATGACCATGGTGATTAAGTGGAGCGAAGGAGGCAACAGGAGAGGGGAAAGTAGCTGCTTCGTAAATAATCAAGTTGGGTTTTAACCATCTCTGATTAAAATATTTTGGTTTAAATGTTGTCGAGAGGCAGATAAAGGTCAAGGTGGAAAAGGAGGGAACTTATTTATCATGTTTCTGGTAGTTGGTGGTCCACACGCGTTAGTGGCTCATGAAGGATACGGGAAAAATTGGAAAAATGACATTTCTTGCTGACTGCAGCTCCTGGCCTCGGTGTTAAGAGCAATGGACTCCAGGTTGTGAAATCCCAACGGATGGGTTTCCCGGTTTGTTGGCCGCCAGCAGCGAGCTCCGTGGCTGCTGTCAGAGCCGTGGGATCCCGAGGCCCTAAACGAGAACGAACACTGACCAAACCCGGGCTGGAGGCACCACTGATTAACTGATGGTGGAAAACTACTTCTGCCTCTTGCACTAGTGAGAATATCGCCTCTAGAAGGGTGGTGGGGTTTCTTTCAAGTCATGAGAGGGTATCCGTGGAAGAAACTGAGATTCAATTTGTGTTCCAAAGCTTTTCTGAAGTTCTTTCTTTTCCCAATACCATTTTGTCATCTTAAACTTCCCCACTGAGAGCCCTCTAGGGTCCCTTCTTTCAGGGTGAATTAAATGGGCCTGAATTAGAGAGGGAGGAACTGGAAACCTCAGCCAACTCAAGCTCCTGAAGAGGAAGAAATCCAACGAATGTTGCTCTCTCTGCCCGAGATCTTTGAGACCTTGCACTCCAAGACTTGCCTGAAGCCCCAGCTGCACTGAAGGTGGTGTAGCCAGTTGGGAGGTGGAGACTCTGGTCATGAGGACAACTGGAAGCTTGTACCCTCTGGCAGCAAAAGCTTTGTTTTCTTTACTGTGTGGGTCAACACTGGAAGAGGTTGCCCAGACAGGATTTGTGGAGTCTCCATCCTTGGAGATATTCAGAACCCAATTGGACAAGATGGTGAGCAGCCAGCTGTAGCTGACCCTGGGGGTTGGACTGGATGGTCTCTGATGGGGCCTTTCCAACCTCAGCCCTTCTGTGTGTGAAATGGTGACGTTAGCCACCTCGTTAGTGCAGGGCTCAGTGGTGTTAGCTAATTAAAGATGGCTCAGAACTCTTTTATGCATTATATTTAGTGGATTAGGTTATCAGAGTCAGGTTGCCCTGCTATGCTAAAGGAGTACGGGCACCAAGGAGAAAGCAAATAATTTTTATCAGCTTAATTTCCGTAATAAATTTCCTGTGATTTTTTTTTTTTCCTTGCTGCTAGATTTAGGGGCTGAGTTTGAAACAGAGGTTGACTTTGAATTGTAAGTAATGCTTGTCTTTCGTGGATTTTGGTTTTTTTTATACAGCTCACAAAGAAGGAGGAAAGAAAGAAATGCATCTGGGCTTATATCCAATTGGATTACTGTCAACCACGTCCAGCTGAGAAGGGAAGAGACAGATGTATTGATGGTCACCGAAATGAGATGGAACAAAAGACGACAGCCGGAGCGGGGAAGAAAAGGTACTTTTAAAATGGTTGTGTTTTGATGGTGCATTATTGTGGCCTTTCAGAACTTCCTGGATGCCAAGTAATCCTCCCCACCCCCCCCTTTTCTTTTTTTCCCCTTTTGACTCAAGGACTTGGATTATTTTTATTTTTTTAAATCAAAAAACAACGGTACTCCTTTCTTCTTGCTGTTCTTCATCACAAGTGGCACATTTTTAGACCTTTGCAACTGGCAAAAACCTGGTGCTCTCTCCTTTTCATGGTCTGGAACCTACAGGGTTTCTGGTTGTGTTGATGAAAAGGCCTCTCGGTGACTTCCATGTCTCTGTTGCGTTATGTTTTCTGTGTGTACTTTGCCTTTTGGATATTTTTTTTCCGCCGTTGTGTGAGCCGCGCTCAGGTACTAGGGCAAAACCACAATTTTTCCTCCCCACGGTGTGTTCAATGAGTCACCCATCACACAAAACTCTGACCCGTAGGTGGCTTAGCTGCTGAGGTGCAAATGGAGGTAGGTCCAGGAGGGACCTGAGGGACTTCACGTAGCCCAAACCTACCTGTATGTCTTTCAATTAAATCCTTTTGGTCCAGATGAGCATGAGTATTTTGGTACCTAATTTCTATCCAACCCGTTGGCTAAAAACCTTTTGATCTGTCACAAGTCCTTCCTCGTTTTGCTGTAGAGACCTTCCAAAAGAGTGTGCTTTCTGGATTCGTACAGCCTTTATTTTTCCATCTATCCATTCTTATTTCTCTCCATCCATGAAACAACAACCCATCCCAATGCTACAAAAAAACCTCTCCAAAATACACAAATTCCAACCAAAAAGGCTTAATTTTAGCTACAGTCTGACGTCCCTTTGGTTTGAGTAGATCATGAGGACACATCAAAGTACTTCAGTCAATAAAGGTCTATGGGGAAATTTGTCTCCTGTGGTTTAACTGGTGGCTGGTTATTAGTCTTTGCCTTGATTTACCTAATTTTGTGTAATGGAGAAATTGATGCCTGCCTTTCTGATTAAGGCTCGCTATTTTATTTATGGGTGTCTCTCAACTGCAAGGTGCTGTACAGAAGTGTGAAGTATTATTATTATTTCTCTAAAGCATGTTGTCCATAACTCACAGCAAGTACAGTTTGTGAAACATGGTAGCTATGCGGTTTTCATTTTTCATCCTCATTTATTCATGCCTTTTCAGAGCACTTTAGATAAGTATTTGGAAACCTGGTTATGGGAAAGTCGTATTTTGCACATTTCGCTTTAACTTGGGAAGAACATTGTTTTCTGATTTTAATCACAAAAATGAAATGCTCCTAATAGAGTGGAGAAACCCAATTTCCTCAAGAAGCATTTGCAGGCTGATCTGGCTCAGATATTCCCCCGATCGCAGGAGAGCAATATCTTGGGCCTGAGAGAACGTTCCGCGGTGTGTACCTGAGACCAGAGCTGGACTGGACAATTATGCGTTTAGCATCATTGACTTTCAGCTAGATGGCTGAGATAGTCCTTACAGCCCACTCTTAATTATTAACCTTCACAGCTAACGGCGCTTTTTAACGCCAGAGATGGACCGCGACCGTCTCAAGCACCCCAGCACCTACAAGGTTCCCCCACCGCCTGGCTTCTTCCTCCTCGCCTCCTCTTCCTCCTCCTAAATTAATTTCCTCCTAAAATTTCCTCCTAAATTTCCTTCCTCCTCGCCTCCTCCTCCACCCGCCTGAGCGGTCTCATGACTCGGAGGGGACAAACCTCGTCAGCTCTTCTGAGAGCCAGGGTTTGCTGATGAACTTAGACCGTGGCAGCGTGACGAGAAGTCCTGCCGCTCGGGTCCTTGGCTTGGAGCTCTCCTCGATAGACAATAAACACGGCTGGGGGCAGGGGGGTGATCCGTCCAGATTTACGACGCGGGGGAACTGCTGAGACCGGGATTTATTCTCCACCGCTCCGGAACGATGAGCTGATGGAGCCAAGCAGTGGCTCGTAATGAAGAGTCCCCATTTCTCATTCTCTCCTGGGTTGAGTTCTTTTGTTCTCCTTAGCGTTTGTCGTTCCTGGCCTCGTATTGCGATGTTGGTGCCAGACCCTGGGTTGGCATCAGCTACGCTGATTTACACCCGGGCCCTTTGTGTGTGGAAACAACCTGGGAACGGAGGGGATGTGATTTAACGAAGGGTCGGGCACAAGAGCATCAACTTCTTGCGTGTTTTTTTCTGGTTTTAGACTGAAATTCAGCAATGCCATTCTTTGACCTGTTCTTTGACCGTTTCTTTTCTACCTGTAGTCATCTTGCCACTGCCTTAACTCAAAGTTTACCCTGATTTACTGGATTTTGCTGCGTGAACCATAAACAGATACAGGGTACGAAGAAAGCCCAAGAGCCCCCTGCCACATTAAGCAGCGGGTTGTTCAGTTTGTGGATTATCAGCAACAGAGATTTTTTTTTATTATTATTATTTTTTCCCTCTTTTCTCTTCCCGCCTCGCCCCTCCTTCGCAAATCTGAACTTGATTTTTCAATATATATGCAAACAAATCACAGCAGCTGATTTCATGGTCAGCGCTAACGGAGATCGTTTGGAGCCGCGCGGCAGCGCGTTTTGAGAGCAAAGGGGGGATCAAACATCAAATTATATTGGCAACTCGCAGCCGTAACTGCTCGAGGATTAGGAAGCTGCCGTGGGGACGGGGAGTTTGCATTCTGGGATCAGAAGCAAACAGCAAGCGCTGCAGGCAAAGCTTTTAAAAGATGCCTAAGTAACTTCAGGAGACTTTGACTTTCAATTAGAGCTGTGGAAGGTTTTCCACCTGTGATTTTTTTTTTATGGTTTTTTGTTTTTTTTTTTTCCTGGGAAGGGATGCGAGTTTGCAGGCACTGAGACACCTCCCGAATTCATCTCAGCTTGAGCCAATTTTTCCGGTTTCGTTGTTTTGAGGTGGGTGTTTTATCTGGGTAACCATGTGATTTCTTGGGAAAACTTCCCACTGATGTCCTTCTCAGTTGCCCAGGGTCATTCTTTTTTCTGTTTTCTCGTCTTGGGAAACTCCAGTTCCCCCGTGTGCATTCAGGGTGCTTCTGTATTGAGGTTTTTTACTGAGAAATTTACCACGGTTTTGAGATGCCTCAGTGTTCTGTTGATGATGTCGAGCACAAGAAGTCCTGTCTCTTCCCAGATGTTTAGTGGTACCACTTTCTAAGGTTTAGTTTGGTTGGTTTGGTTTTTATTCCTTTCCAGAAGTCTCACTGCAGGACGCTGGGAAGGGTCCATCTGACTCCCCTTTGGGACTTTTTTCCCCCCTATTTTTAGGTTCTACTTTTGGATCTGTCGTTGACGTTTTCATACTTGGGTCATGAGCTCTTTAAGATGGGAACTGGCCACTGCTACTGGTTTGTTTGTACGCTGCCTACCGGGAGGGTTTCTTATTGATCGCTCTTAACACTTCCTTCCAGCAAAATTATTATTACCAATTATGATGATTAGATCCGTGTGTGTTCCTGGGTATCTTTCACGAAAAATTGGATTATTTCAATCTATCATAAAGAGCTCAGCGATTAAAATGAAAGAGTGACTTGTCACTGCAGGGTATTGGTATTTCCATCCCTGTTGGCATGCACCTCTTGCAATATTCACAGAGACTGCACTCCATCTCTTTCCCATGCAAGCGTTAAGTGCTAACGAAGCAAGCGTATGTTCCAATATGGGATGGGATCTTGGTGGAGTACTCTACTGAGAAGATGAAATTTGGCTAAAAGTAGCACGCAGCACCGTCATTTTGTGCGCCTTTAACGCAGTAAATATTTACCCTCTGTTTTTAAAGTAACAAAATCCCAAAGAAAAGGAAGATACACGTCATCAATATCATAGAGTCATAGAATCTTTTGGGGTGGAAGGGACCTTAAATATCATGGAGTTCCAACCCCCCCTGCCCTGGGCAGGGACACCTCCCACTAGAGCAGGTTGCTCCAAGCCCCCTCCAGCCTGGCCTTGAACCCCTCCAGGGATGGGGCAGCCACAGCTTCTCGGGGCAACC
>JAOTQQ010000015.1:1235406-1250996 GCA_026546715.1 Gallinago undulata | reverse complement strand
GCCCCATGCACAAGGTGGCTGAGAATCCCTTTCCTTCCTTCCTCTGGGGACAGTGAGGTCCCCATGTCCATCCTGGGCATTTACCTTGGTGGCACCAAGCACCTGGGGAGGGACGTGATGGGTCCAAGCTTCCCCACTCGCCAAAAATTGTGGGGCTGCTCCTTGTGTACCCCACAAATCCCCACAAAACCTCCCCCCCCCAGGCACAGAACAAAGTGACGGGGGTGTTGGCGGCCGCCAAGGTGATCGAGACCCCGAGCGAGGAGGAGCTGGAGGACTACGTGGTGGAGATCGAGATCTTGGCTTGCTGCGACCACCCCAACATCACCAAGCTGCTGGACGCGCTCTACTGGAACGGGCGGCTCTGGGTGAGCTGAGGAGGGTGATGGTCCCACCACCACCACCCTGGGGTCCCACCGCCTGCTTGAGCAGGGGGAGAGACACTCTGGAGGGGACACGCTTTCAGACCAGGGTGGGAAACCTCTCCCTGCAGATCCTGGTGGAGTTTTGTCCCGGAGGGGCCGTGGATGCAGCGATTTTGGGTAAATAAATGTGGTTTTTCCACCTGGCGCGCAGCCGTCGGAGGGTTTGGGATGGGATGGTCAAATTTCCACACCCCGGGTTTGTGCGGAGGGAGGGTGGGTTGGGGGTGCATCTTCCTTTGGGTACCACCACCACCACCACCACCACCTGGATTTTGGGGGGTGCTGGGCAGGAGGCCTCGTTAGCGGCGGGGTTCGTTTGCGCTAATGGCAGAGCTGGAGAAAGGGCTGACGGAGGAGCAGATCCGGGCGGCGTGCAAGCAGCTGCTCCTGGCGCTGCAGTACCTGCACGGCTGCAAGATCATCCACAGGGACGTGAAGGCTGGAAACGTCCTGCTCACCCTCGACGGGGACGTCAAGCTGGGTGAGTCTTGGGGGGAACTGGGTCTCCTGGGATGGAGGTGGGGGGCTTGAGGGGACCCCCCAGGGATGCTTCGGCCCAAGGATCCCCTCTAACTGCTGTTTTCTGCTTTGCAGCCGATTTCGGTGTCTCGGCCAAAAACTCCAGCACCGTCCAGCGCCGGGTGTCCTTCATCGGAACCCCTTACTGGTAAGCGTGGGGCAGGAATCCCCAGGGATGGTGGGATTTGAGAGTGCGGGCAGGCGGGACGGGGGACCCCACGTGTCCTGCTCCTCCTGCAGAACCTCACAACTGGCTCCTCGACACCAGGAGCACCTCAAGAGACCAGATCTTTCGGCCAACACTGTCCCCAGGATGGGCTTCTCAGTAGTATGGAGAGGACGTGGGGTGTTGGTGGGTGCAAGTCCTCCTGGGGTAGCGTTGGAAGAGTTGAGGTTGCATTTTACATCTTCTGCCTGTAGGGTTGTCTCCAGAAGGTTTGGTTTCAGGGGGAGAACCCAGCCCAGGACAGGCTGGACCTTTTCCCTTCTGTCCCCTTGCTCAGGATGGCCCCGGAGGTGGTGCAGTGTGAGACATCCAAGGAGAGCCCCTACGGCTACAAGGCTGACATTTGGTCACTGGGCATCACGCTGATCGAGATGGCCGAGATGGAGCCCCCCTACCACGAGCTGAACCCCCTCCGGGTGCTGCTGAAGATCGCCAAGTCCCAGCCGCCCACCTTGCGTCACCCCAAGAGGTGGTGAGTCCCCATACAGAGAAGTCACCCCAGGATCGGTGACGGTGGGAGAAGTTGTCCCATAGGGCAGTTCTTGCTCAAAGCCACATCTGGGCAACTGGCGTGGGCTCTTGGACCACAAGGGATGCTGGTCCTGATTCCTCCAAGCCCAGCCCCAGAGGTGGTACCATGCCACCCATCACACCAGCCTGCAGAAGGTGACACCCCAACACTGGGGTGGGGACCTCCTGCCTGGGTGCCCTTAGCATCACCCCAAGGTCTGTGGGGTCCCTAGTGGGGGTGACAGGGAGCTTCTGGCCCCATGTTCACAGTGACCATCCCATAGGTCTGAAGACTTCAAGGACTTTCTGAGGAAATCCTTGGAGAAGAGCCCTGAAGCACGGTGGTCGGCCAGCCAGCTCCTGCAGGTGGGTAGCACCCATCAGCACCTCCCCGGGGTGGTGGGACCCATCCTCGGTGCTGGCCCTGCTCACCTCCCTCGCCCCCACCCAGCACCCCTTTGTGGCGGGCATCTCTGACAAGCGGCCACTCCGGGAGCTGGTGGCTGAAGCCCGAGCTGATGTGCTGGAGGAAGAGGATGAGGAGGAAGGTCCAGTCCCCTTGGTGCGTGAGTAGTGGCTGGCTGAGTGCAGGATCCCTCCAACCCTTTCCACGAGCTTGTTGAGCCTCACCTCTTCCCATGTTGTCCACCCCACAGCCTGGGCAGGAGAGTGGAGAGTCCTCCTGCCCCCCAACTCCAGGGGGTCTCCTGGAGCATCAGCCACCAGATGAAGTGGAGAGAGACAGCAAGGAACCAGGCATCCCATCTGATGTCCAGGTGGTGGAAGAGCCCAGGACCAAGAGAGCGTCTGACTTCTTGAAGCAAATGAGGAGGAGGTCCTCTCCTGAGTTTGTGGGCTCCGTGAGGCTCACTGCGAAGAGATCCTCTGAGTTTCTGAAGCCGATGCGGCGCAGGTCATTTTTTGGAGGGATGAAGTCCCAAGAAACAGCTATGGAACAGCATGGGGTAGAGCCAAGTGGGTTGGAGACTATGGTGCTGGATGCTCCTCGAGGGACACCAGTCCCAGCAGAGGCAGGAGGAGAATTTCAAGGGTATCAAGAGGAGGAGACCAGCCCTCTGGGGACCCCCTGCCACGTGGCTGAGCTCCCCTTGGGGCCACAGAGGGCAGGAGACCTTGTTGAACGGCAAGAGCTGAAGGTAGACCAGGTTGGACCCAAGGGAGAGCCCCAGGAGGAAAGTCAACGTGCTAACGCATCACTGGTGGCCGAAACGTCCATGGAGGGACAGCTTGCAGCCCAACTGAACCCTGTTTTGACCCCCAAAAGTGACACAAAAAAGGAGTCAAGCAGAGACCCTACTTGTAATTCGCTGGCCCTGCCTGCACCCACGGATGGGGACTGGCGCAGAGGCTCGGCCATGGGGCAGCTGGTGGCAGCCCTGGACCTGTGGACCATGGGGACCAAATCCCAGAGCTTCAAGCCACTGGCAGAACATCCACATCGGGTTACTCAGTCATTGCTAGACCTGAAGGTTGAGGTTGGCTCCACTGGGGCTGAAGATGGCTTTGGGAAGGATGGTGATGGAGCAGGGAAGGGACCTGAGGGTGCTGGAGAGCCTGGGGAGATAGAGGAGGTTGAGGTTGGCTCCACCAGGGATGAAGATGGTCTTGGAAAGGATGGTGATGGAGCAGGGAGGGCACCCATGGGTGCTGGAGAGCCTGGGGAGACTGAGCTGGTGGAGGAGAGGGTGCCATGGGGTGAAGAATCACTGATGCCTAGTGTGACAGAGGAGACAGTGGTGGGGTCAGGTGTTCCAAAGGGGTGGCAGGAGCCCTCAGCTGGTCCAGGAGAGGCTGGAGAAAGGAACAATGGGGAGAGGAACTTAGACATATGCGAGCCCAGTGCTGACCCCCTGGACCTGGCTGGGCAGGAGATGGGGAGGAGTGAGGAGGAAGCCAGAGGTAACGCTGAAACTGGGGTGGAAACCTCTCCTGAGGAAGCCCTGGTGGCAGCAGAAGTAAAATTGGAAGAGGATATTGTAAAAGGGTGTTTGATGGGAGACCATAACCCAGCAGGAGATGCAACCAGCCCAGGGAAAGTGATGCTGGTGGGAGAGGAACTCAAAGCATCCTCTGCAGCATGTGCAGGAGAGGGCCCTGCAAGGGAGGAGGCTCAAAATTCAGCCGAGGATTCATCCCCCATGGAGACCCCAGAGCCTGTTGAAGAAGAAACAGAAGAGAAAGTGGAAAACAGCCCCAGAGACAACCAGCCAGAAGCTGCTCATGGGAATATCCAGAAGGGACAAGATGGAAATGATGGAGAGCTTGGAGAAGATGGGTTGCAGGTCGCTCCAGCTCTTGAAGAGCCATCAAAGGATGGACCTGGAGAGGAGATGGGTGGCTTGGAGGGTCATGGAGCAGTGCCTGAGCTTCAGGAGGCCCTTGGTGGACATCCAAAGGCCACAAAGACTATGGGCTTTGACGCTGCCCTTTTGCACACCTCTTCCCAGGCACAGGCAGCGTGGGAAGCTGGGAACACACCAGATCCATCGATCACACCAAAGCAAGAAGAACCATCCCCCATGGAAAACCCTGCAGGTGTACAAGAAGGTCCAAGTGTCCTCCCTGCTGCAGCACAGCCTTTCCCCTCTGCTGGAGAAGCCCAGCAGGTGAGGAGCTTGCAGGTAACATGGCCACGTGAAGCTGTCACCCCTTTCATGGGCTTCCACGTTGGGTTTATGTAGTTTTGGGCCATCTGAGCTCAAAGCATTTGCTCCTGGTCGCAGGAACCCGCCTCATTCCAAAGGACGATCAAGAAAACCCGGAGGTTTGTTGTGGATGGGGAGGAGGTGAGCGTGACGACCGCCAGGACCGTCGGGAAGGCTGGGGCAAGGGATGAGATGGTGCGCTCGGCTCGGTGAGTGATGGTGGTAGAGGGGGGGGGCACCAGCCATCTCCCACCCGTTTCTGGACAAGGAGGACCAGGGGCAAAGAGGGGAGGGTGAAGGAGAGAGGATGGGTCCAACAGACCCATTGGGCTTTGCAAAGCACAAGTGCTTGACCTCCAGGCTTGGACAACCCATCTGCCTCCCTGGCTGGGGTCTACTCCACCAGGAGAGCATGAGCAAGCCCTTCCCTGCATCCTCAGGGCTGTGTTGCAGGGAAATATGAGGAGCCAAAATGTTGCCCAGGACCATTTCTGGGCAACCTAAGGAGGCAGCTTAAGGAAAGGAGAGGGGAAAGCATCTCCCATAAGCTTTCATGTCACCCAAGGAGAGCAGGAAAGGATAAAAGGGGAGAGGAAGGGGCAGCAACATCAGCTGAGCTTGGAAGCATGGCCACCATGGACCAACAGGCAACTCAGCTTCCTTCCTGCTGGAGAAAATCTTCTCCATGATGTTGCACCAGGGCTAAGCTGCTCCCTTCCTTTAGCCACAAGTCAACCATCCTGGGAGAGAGAGAGGTGTCTCCAGGGCCTCCTCTCACCCTGATCCCCCAAAACCTTTAGGCGCCAGGAGCTCCGCGAGCTGCGAGTGCTGCAGAAGGAAGAGCAGCGAGCTCAGAGCCAGCTGGAGCAGAAGTTTCACCAGCAGCGGGAGCAGATGTTTCGTCACATCGAGCAGGAGATGATGGTAACGGGAGCATCATCCCTTGGTGCCATGATGTGGTCAGAGAGGGAGATGTCCAAGGGGGTGGTGGGGTCCCACTGCAGGAGATGCCAGGGTCTATGGAGGGCTTTGGTGGCCACTTCTGGTCCCTGCAGCTCCATTAACCGTATCCACATGGCAGAGCAAGAAGGAGTTTTACGACCGGGAGGTAGAGAGCTCGGAGCGGCGCTACCGGCAGCTGAAGGACCGTCAGGAGCTCGAGTACACGGCCAGGCTGCAAGAGGAGGCCAAGCGCCTCAAGTCCCTCCAGGAGAAGGACTGTGAGAAGAGGATGCAAGAACTGAAGGGCGATAGGAAAGAGGTGAGCGGCTGGGACGGTGGTGGTTCCCCTAACCGTGCCACCAGGAGCCTGGGGACATCACCCCTGGGTGCTGGGACCAAGCTCCTCCATTGCTGACCACAGGAGCAGCGGTTCCTGCAGCAGCAGCAAGAGGAACTCAACACAGCCCTGCAGAGGGTTGTCCAGGACCACAAGAAGAAGATGACATCCATCGACTGGGAGTGCATCAACAAGATCCATAGCCTCAGGAGAGGTGCAGCGGGCTGGGAGGAGGAGGAGGAGGATGGGAGGGTTCTTGGGGAGGGGAGCAGGGGGTCTGGCTGGGAGGTTCTGGAGGTGGTCACGGTGCTGTGGTCTTGCCCGGCAGCCCGCGAGTCGGTGGTGTGGAGCATGGAGCAAGGGCACCTGCAGGAGAAGTACCAGCTCTTCAGGCAGCAGGTGAAGGAGCAGCACGCGCTGCAGAGGCAGCAGCTCCGCAAGCGCCACGAGAAGGTGAGGTGGGAACCGCCGGCCACGGTCCCCCAACCCTGGAGGCTCCCCACCCCTCTCCTGGCTCATCTCCTGCCCCTTTCCCAGGAGAGGGAGAGGATGAACCGCTTCCACCAGCTCTTGCTGGAGGATCTGAAGAGCCAGCAGGCGCAGGAGCGGGCTCAGCTGCTGAAAAGCCAGCGCTGCGACGCCAAAACCCGCCTGGCCCTCTTCAAGGACAACCTGAAGATCCAGGAGACCAACGGGGCCAAGCAGAGGGAGAGGGCCAAGCAGGTACGAGGGCATATCCGGGGCCAACGAGGTTGCCCAGGAGGAAAAAGTACGGACAGAAGTCCCCAACAAGCTGTTCCCCGCGGCAGTTCGCGCAGCAGGAGGAGAGGCGGCAGCGAGCGGAGGCGCAGCAGCAGCAGGAGCAGCAGGCGCAGCAGCTGCAGCGGTTGCAGCAGCAGCAGGCTGAGAGCCTGGCAGAGCTGGAGCAGATGCAGGTAGAGGGGACCACTGCAAGGGTGAGGGGGGGGGAGCTTCCCACCTCTCCTCCAGCTCCTCCTCCTCCTCTTCCTTCCCCTTTCCACCTCCCAGAGCGAGAAGATGAACCTCTTGGCAGAGCAGGAGAGGAGGCAGCTGGGGCGGCTGGACCAGGAGCACGCCATGGAGCTCAGCGAGTGGAAGCACCGGCTGGCTGCCCGCAAGGAGGTGAGTGGTCCTCTGGCCCGAGCCATCTCCTCCCCGTTTTGGCCCGGTTCATGGTGGGCTGCTCTCCTCCACCCTAACGGCGCGGGGCCACGGTGGTGCTGCTTCTCTCCCTCCAGATGCTGGAGGAGGAACTGGGGAACTCGCTGCCGGTGCAGCGGCGAGGAGGACTGCAGGGCACCCACAGCAGCAGCAGGATCACCCGTTTCTTCCACTTCCCCTCCTGACGCTCCACTGGGGAGTACTGGGGAGTACGAGGTGGGCAGCTGCCTGGGGACCAGTCCCATGGCTCTTCTGGGAGATGGGACCGAAGGATCTCAAAGGTGACACTAGGGGCAGCTGCCCCCGGGGACGCTGAGCAGCCGGGCAGGACGTGGTACGGGTCCTGAGGGTGGCAGCCATGGGGTGTGCACAAGCCCACCCACCCTGGCTGTGCTGGAGGGACCGGGGTGACGCAGGTGCTGCCACCCCCCAATCACCCCAGAAGCCCCTTGGGGAAGTCACCCTGCTGGTCTCGAAGATGTGGGTACAGAGGGGTTGGTGGCACTTCCCGTGGGGACGTCCCCTCAGCTGAATTGTACCTCAAGGAATTACAGCCTTTTTTGAAGAAAGTTCCTGCTTGTGGCTATTTTATTTAAAACCCCTCATTTTGCACCCCACTGGTGCATCCTGTGCCTCCAGGCTTCACTCTCAGGGAGGGGGGGTCCCATGTCCAGCCTCTGGGCCAGAGATGGCCTTGGGGACAGAGGTGGCAGCACAGGGTGAGCACTGGAACCAAGTCTAGGCTCCACTACCCTGCATGGAGCAGCACCCACCTCGTCAGGGCCCTGAGGGCACTAATGAGCCCTAATGACCTTGACCTACCTCCTGAAGGGCCTTGACCCACACCCATGGCCCAGAAGCTCCACTGAAGCTGAGCTTCAAGGGCTTCAGTCCCTCCCTGAGCTGTGCTGGGAGCACTGGTCTCCCTGCCTCATCGCCTTGGGCCCAATCCTGACCTGCAGACTCCCTTCTTGCCTTCACCTTGGACCTGCCCCAGCACCGTGAACTTGCCTGGTGACCTCAACTCTTGGTTGAACCTGGCCAACATCTCCGGGTTGGTCCTGCTCACGTCGTTCAGGTACTGGAGCACTGGTGATGCTCTGGCCGTGCGATGGCCCCACAGCTCCTGGTTGACCTTTCTTTAGGGAGCAGCCCCGCTCCTGTTGCTCCCCAACACTTGGGTGTTTGTATTTTAATCTCTCTCCTCTTTTGAAGTCTCCTTCTTCCCCATCTACAAAGTCTGTAGCAATTTATTATCTTTAAGCTCAGTATAAAAACAAAATCATTTCAGGGGACGAACAGGAGGAACTGGTGACGTAACAGTCAGTCCACACACTGGGAATTACAGACAGACAGCGGGTGACAGGCGGAGGAACCTTTCGGTAGCAGGCACTGGTGGGGTCACAGTAAGACAGAGGAACTCCATGGCCCAGGAAAGAGCTGATGGATCAAAGACAGCAAGAGCCAGGCAGGTTGAGTTGCAACCGTCCATCTGCACAGTTTCTACGTTTAGGTAGGACATCCTTGATTTAAAAGTCTTCCGGAGGAGCAGAGACCAGTGGGATTTCTCAGCGGTGGTGCTGGGAGGAGAAAAATCTGCTGTTGGTAAGTCCAGAGTGAGCACTGGTCAGCTGGGGAGCTGAGCTCCGTCCTGTGGGTCAGCCCCAGGGCTCTCCTCCGTGCAGGGCTCAGTTGCCTTGTTTCACCAGGACATCAGACAGGTCCTCTGTGCCCTCCAACTTCAGATTCTGGGAATAGTAACAAAAAAAAAGGCAAGGTTTGACAAAGCCAGGCTCTTCCCCTCTGAGTCTGAAGGCCTGGCATAAAAAAAACCAACCATGTGATGAAGGTTCAGAACAACCCCAGCCCCTTCTCTCACCACCAGCACACACAAGCCCAAAGCTTTGGAGCCTGAAACGCAACGCTGAAACACTGGGACTGAACTTGAGAAGTCCTGATGTTGTAGGAAGAAAACAGCCTTGTTCTTGGTGCTTTTGACCACAGGATTGACCTCCTGCTCCCACCACAGCTCCTGTGTGCACTGCGCTTACCTTCTCGTTGGCCAAGTGCAAGAGGCAGGCGAAGGCCAAGGGGACAGAGAGATTCTTAGCCATGACAGAAGGCAGCCTACAAGAGAGAAGGGAAAAGTCAGGATGGAGCTGAAACCCGACGGATGGAGCATGCCTGCAAGGACCAGGTCACCAAAGATGAGCTCCTCCCAAGGGATCTGGTTTTCTCTCCCTTTACCCTCCCTCTAGCAAAGAATTTGCCAAGCTGAATGCAGCCCCTAGCTCCCCCAGGCAAAGGCAGAGGGCAAGAGAAGGGATTTTTTTCCCCACTGGGGTCCATTTAAACTGGTTGTAATGGACACAGAAGGGTCAGCGTTTGCCCAAGCTCAGCTGAAGTCTGGCCCCCAGCTTCAGTCCCACCTTTTTTTTTGGGCCTCTCTACCTGTGAAACAGTTCCTTTGTGATGCTGCTGAAGACCTTCTCTCCTGCTACCACTGATACGTCCTCCTCTTTCTCTGCATCTTCCTATTTAGCAAAAAGAGAGATGTTGCTGAGACTGGCTTTGCCTTGTGTTCAGAGAAAAAAACACTGCAAAGTTTCACTCAGTCCTTACCAACCATCCCATGGGAACAAGGCTATGAGGAAGGAATTGCTGCTAAACTTCCTCATGATTGTCTCTGTGGGAGCGAAGCAGTTACCTGCACTCACCTCTGCTGCCTTTTCTTTCTTCTGTTCGTCCGTCAAGAGGTCCCACATGTTTTTCTTCAGCCTCCTCATGTCCATTTTCTTGGCTGTCTTTGCATACTGAATTGCTATCTTATTGACCTGAGGAAAAGTTGTCCAGGGTTAGCCGAGAGCAACCGAGCAGAAGCAGGAGCTCTATCCTCAGTCAGGACCCTGGGGACAATCAAAACATGGGTCTCCTTGGGAACAACAAGGAATGCTATCTTACTACTACACTGTTCCTTTTTCATTCCTTCCTCTTACACATTTGGGAATAAAGTATCCAGTAGCAAACCCAGGAAGTCCTGCACTAGAGAAACCACTGTCTCAGGACTTGTAACCACCTGAGGTGTTGAGAGAGAGGCTTTACTCCAGACCCGGCCACTGAGGAGTTAGCAGCTTAGAGACAACACAAATCCTTACCTTCTGGGGTTCAGCAATGAGGTTCAGCTCTCCGTACGTCGTGATATCGGCATTGCCGACAAGCCCGTTGAGCTCTTGAACCTCAGGGTGGGCAGTCAGGTTGAACTCCCCCATCTGGCCCATGAATTGAACGGGGTCATTATCATCATCGCTGTCTGCAGCCTGATCAAGAAGAGATACAGCAGTGAGGCCAGCTGGGGACATCTTTGAGGAGCTAGAGATGTCCTGCACTGAGATAACAAGAGCACCCGTGTCTCAGGTACCTTCCCTATGGAACATGTTCTTATTGAGCCTCTCCCCACGGCGCTTGGGCTGAGCTAAGGCTGAAGCCGAGGGAGATCTAGGGTGCAGAATATCAAAAGACTGTTCTACACAGAAAGATGAGAGCTGAGGGCTCTCCTGCCAGCATGGGACCAGCTGAGACTTGTCACAGACACAGTCAGGAGGCCTGGCAGAAAGCTGAAGCTTTAGAAGAAATCTACTTCAACTGCTCAAAATGTCTGAGAGCAAACCCCGCTGTGCAGAGATGACTGCAGGGGTGAGGAATGGCATTTCTCTTCTGCTTTACTTCAGCTTTTACTTCTGCTTTAGGGCACAGATGTATGGGAAAGGCTGGAATGGAATTTCTGCAGCAAACTGAGTGGCAAACACCAAAGGCAGATGGTTTAGTTGATGGCAGAGTGAGGGGACAGAGCAGAGACTCCTACGGCTTTGTCACAATCTGCAGCCGCAATTCTTTTTCCCTAGTAATTAATTCTGGACACAGATTCTTCCTCAATTATACCCATCCCATATCAATCACAGGCAACAGAAAGAAATCTCCTTGTTGCAGTTACCTGTAACGCAGGGCAGAAGTTGGAGGTGTCATTGGGGTTGTTGTAATCGTACTCGCCGATCTCATCTTCGTGGTCCAAGGGGCTGTTTGTCTTGCGTGTCCTGCAGAGCTACAGGGACAGGACCAGGGGGCAGGAAAGGAAAAACTCTAAATAATTTCCTAATCAATGCCTGCACCTCGTTCCTTCATCACCTCCCCTTTTCCCAGCCTGCTGGCTCTTCCTCCTCTTCACACCCCGGCCCTCTAGCAAGCCCCTGGTCAAGCACAGCTTCTCCGGCACCCACAAGAGGGTCAGTTCAGCAAGAGCCACACTGGCCCGTCTCCAGCCCTGAGGAAGATCCCGAAGGACTCAAAGCGTTTGGTGGGGAGTGTTCTTCTGCACGGAATCATTGCCAGCAGGCTTTTAGAGAAGACTCTTACCTTAACAGATGGTTTGAGGAACAGTTGGAGAATGTTGCTAGGGTCATAGTTGAAGTCTGCGGGAAGCGTGGTGCTCTTCACATTCTCATTTTCAAGAATGGATTTGGCAAGAGTTATGGAAGCCTGGGGAAGGGAAGAAATACCATTACACATGAGCTATCCGCTACTCGGAAGATTAATTTGAACCTGCTTTGAACACAGGTCTTTGTCTGAAAGGGCACAAGTTCTGAGATGCCTCCAAAGAGGAGTTCCACAATGGTCCAGTCAGTGCACCTGGTGGTTTCTGCACAGCACCTGGGGACAAACAGCTGGACCTGCAGGGTCTCTTTGACTGACGGGGCATGAGGCAGGAAGAATCCAGCCCGATTCTCCATCCCAAGGTTGGTAAAACTCTTTACTTGTAATGTGACCTGGAGTCAGAAGACCCCACATCACATGGCGTTGGAAGGGACCTCTGGAGGTCACCCAGTCCAACCCCCTGCCAGAGCAGGTCCACCCAGAGCAGGTCACACAGGAACGCCTCCAGGTGGGCTTTAAATGTTTCCAGAGAAGGCAGGTGGGACAAGACTCCCCCACCTCTCTGGGCAGCCTCTTCCAGGGCTCTGCCACCCTCACAGGAAAGAAGGTCCTCCTCATGTTTAGGTGGAACTTCTTACACTGAAGTTTGTGCCCATTTCCTCTTGTCCTGTCACTGGGCACCACTGAAAAAAAGACCAGCCCCATCCTCTCGACACCCACCCTTGAAGTATTTATAAGCATTGATCAGATCCCCCCTCAGTCTTCTGTTCTCCAGACGTAAGTCCCTCAGCCTCTATGTGATGTTGGATTTACAGGGCCAGTTTCACAGGAGCAAGAGATGAGCCATTTCCAGACGACAGCTCCAAGACAGAGTGATATGGCAAAAGAGAAACCAAAAAGAGGCAGAAACTCAGCACATACCTTGGTCTTACGGAAATACGCCTCAAAGTCAATATCCTCATCAAAGTTCACTTCAAACACCTTCTTTACATTCCTTTTCTTGGACTCTTTTTCAGAGTCGGCATTTGCTGCAGAAAGCAAAGAACCTGTCAGTGCTTTGTGACAGAGTAAGGACAACAAGCTCACTCCCAATCTGAGCATCTGCTCCACACAGAAACATCACCTAGAAGGAGTTTTCCCTTTGTTATGGGAAAGCAATAGTTGTTGTTCTCAGCTTTGTGTTTTAATGGGATCAGCATCTTTTTATAGAAGTAAAGTGTAATTTAATCTTCAGTTTTTATGAGAAGGTGGGAAACAGCAGCTCTATTAGTGCTAGTATCATCTATTGCCGTGGTGAGAGACACCCCCTCAACGCTGAGCATCGTTAACAAACCCAACCAATAGAGAATAAATACATTAGACACCAAAGGATCTGAGAGCTTTCCCGCTGCCTGAACTCCGCACTGCTTCCCAGCTGGTGAGAAAAGAGCCACGCAGGCTCGTCCCCTTCTTTACGACTCAGATGCCACCCACCTCCAAAGGTAAGCAGGACCTGGCAGTAGCTGCATTTGTTGTGCCTGAGCTGCCGTCTCTAAATACGTACATTTGTGTCGAGGCTTGAAACGCCAGTGGTCAGGGCCAGCCCACATTGACAGCGTTCGGGGACTGAAGTAGGAGTATTCCCCTGGTTTCATGGAGAGATGAAGGCACATGGACCCGATGTCTCCCTCTCCGAAAGGATCCACATCAGTTCTGGAAAAAAGCACACACGCTGCTGGGTGAAATCATTCCTTTTGGCTCACACCAGGCTTGAGAGGGCATTTAATGTCCAGATCAGCTCTGTATGGACACCACCCGCTCCCTCTGCCGCTGTCTGATCGGTGAACGGTAACTGGGGCCATTGTGTGTCTGGAGTTTGTGAAGCTGCTGTAAAAAGAGAGGTGGATTGGCCAAAGGGCAAGCTGGGAACTGAGGAGCAGAGAAGCAATCCCTCTGGGGAAACGTGACCATATGGAAAGGTCCTCTAGGAAGGTAGCGATATTCACAAAATCACAGGATGATATGGGGTTGGAAGGGACCTCTGGAGATCACCCAGTCCAACGCCCTGCCAGAGCAGGTCCACCCAGAGCAGGTCTCACAGGAACGTGCCCAGGTGGGTTTTGAACATCTCCAGAGAAGGAGACTCCACCACCTCTCTGGGCAGCCTCTGCCAGGGCTCTGCCACCCTCAAAGTCAAGAAGTTCCTCCTCATGTTTAGGTGGAACTTCTTATATTCAAGTTTGTGCCCATTTCCTCTTGTCCTGTCCCTGGGCACCACTGAAAAAAGACTGGTCCCATCCTCCTGACACCCACCCTTTAAGGATTTATAGGCATTGATCAGATCCCCCCTCAGTCTGCTCTTCTCCAGACTAAAAAGCCCCAAGTCCCTCAGCCTTTCCTTGTAACAGAGATGCTCCAGGCCCCTCATCATCATATTCCTGTAATGCATTCCTGGACGTACCCAAAACTCTAGTAGAAAGCAAGCTGTAGCCAGATGGGAGACGTGTACACAGTAAATTAAAGATTCCTCAGAGAGCTGCCAGAAGTTGTTGCTTGCATCGAAGCAACGCTATAGATTTTCAGTGATCATCTACCTCTTGCTCTGGTGGACTGTTCCAAAGGAGTTGAGGTTTTCTGTGAATTCCCCAATTTTGTCTGCTGCTGTACTCCTGGGGGAGGCAGAAATGAAGTCGTCATCTGGTGGAGCGGGAGCACAGTCTTCCACATCGCTCTCTATCTCCGCATTGATATCGAATACTTGGTCGCTCTTCTTAAATTTATCCAGCAGGGCTGACACTGACTGGAGGAGAAGAAAATGCTGGATATCAGCGGCCCCGCAACGCAACATCCCAGTGCCCTGAGATGGCTTTGGAGGCGAGCAGAGAGCTCAGGTGTCCCACCTGGCACAGAGCTAACAAACATACCTCATCGTGGGATTCGGCATCCCACTTTGTAAACTGGAAACCAGCCAGTGAAGAGCAGATGGGGCGTTTTTCAATGCACTGCATTAGCAGGACTAAGAGAGAAGGAGAGCAAAAGGGAGAGATTAGATATAGGATGAAGCAACCAGCAGCTAAAACAAGTGCCAGGCATTAAATCATTCTTAAAGCCACATACGTAGGCAGCTCTTCTTCCCTGTAGGGTGGCTCAGGGCTCACTGCAAAAGCAGTCAGGCTGATTTCTCAGGAGAAAGTGAGAGTTTAATCACTACCTTAACTCGAGAGCGGGCATAATGCTGGGAATCTTATCAGAGCCTGTAGTATGTACAGGCTTAAAACACTCTGAGGTCAGTCCTTAACCTGGAGCACACTAATCTCCTCTGCTGCACAGCTCAGACCATGCTGCATGACAGGTCTGCCAGAGGTTAAGCTACACGTAGTGATCTAAAACCTACAAAGCTCCTGTTTTTCCAGCAACCAGTCTCTACTTGATCAGGTATGAGAGCAACGGTGCCATGGGGTAGCTGAACAGTGACCAAAAGCGCAAGTCAAGGTGGCCGAGACTAAAATGAGGAGACACTTGGGAGATGAAAAGGGTTAAAATGTGTGGATGGGCTCCTTTTGCTCAGGGGTTACCAGCACTCACGCTTTAATTCCATCACGTTCACGGGATCAGAGTTTGGCAGCGTGACGGTGTCTGAAGAAGGGAGAGGCACGATCTTCGAGTCAAAGAGGAGCTCACTGTGGCAGTTTTGGGTGCGCAGCCCCGTGAGGAAAATGCCGGCTATGCTGCACTCATCGAAAGATGCGGCTGTTTTCTGGAACATGGGATCAATCTACAGGTATGGAATGAAGGAGAGAATCAAGGAATGGAGTAAATGGAGGGGGTGAAGCAGTTCCTGCAGGAGACTTTTGAGTAGAGATCTGAAGGGTAAATGACCCACGCGTCTTTTTCCAGTGAGGAGAGAGCTCTCACAGCTGCCTCATGCAGGAAGAATACACACGACTAGGAACAATCTTGCCCTAATAGCTGATTTCACAGAATATTAGAGCCCAAAAGAGGAATGCACAATAAGGAAAACAATAGAAATGAGAAAGATGAGGCGCCACTCCTTTCCTCTACCAGAACACAGCTGCTAGAGCAGCCTCCCTCCACCCACCTCACATCTGCGATTAGCCTCCGACACGTTGATGTTATTCAAGTTCTGCTCGATGGTTTTGAATGAGTGCTTTTTCTTTGTCTGAACTTTCTTGACAGGCTCAAGATCTGAACTGTCTTCTGAAAGGAAAAGAGGAACAAGTTACACTTAGAAAAACTTAGAATCATAGAGTCATTTAGGTTGGAAAAAACCCTTGGGATCATCGAGTCCAACCATCAACCCTACTCTACAAAGTTCTCCCCTACACCATATCCCCCAAAACCACATCTAAACGACT
>JAOTQQ010000015.1:1213562-1232045 GCA_026546715.1 Gallinago undulata | reverse complement strand
TGCCCTTGAACCCCTCCAGGGATGGGGCAGCCACAGCTTCTTGGGGGCAACCTGGGCCAGGCTCTCACCACCCTCACACCAAATAAGTTCTTCCCCACGTTTCAGCTCCATCTCCCCTCTTTCAGGTTAAAACCATTTCCCCCTGTCCTATCCATGCTCTGCCAGAGCAGGAGCAGGTTGCAGCTCCTGCTTTCGCTGCGGTGCTGGAGGCAGAGGCACTGATAAGTGAGGAGACAATAATGCTTCCTAAATCCAGTCCCTTCTGCTCTTGGCCTGACCCCAGGCACTCTGCATTTGTGTGCAGGACCTTGGGAATGCAGGAAGGTTCCCCCATATCCCCACTTTAGCTTTTAACTTGTCTCCCCAGTTCTTAGTTAGCAGGTGAGCCCAGGTTATCTGTATTGTTTTGTTTTCCCTGCGCTTACCAGCAGGAAAGGTTTGCTGGGAAAAGCTGTTGCCCCTCAAATTTCCTTTTCCCAGCAGAGCCGTGCCCTGGTGTGCCCGATTCCAGCAGTCCCTTATGGCACAGTGCCTGGGCTGGGGGCAGAGGAGACCTGCTCCTTGTTTTATTACGGAGGGCAGTCTGGATTGAGGGCTGAGCTGTGTGCCTGAGGAAAGGCTGCGTGATGGGGGAAATATAGTTGTGTGTGATTTTTTTTTTTTTTTTTACCGTGTCCTGTGCTGTAGAAGTATTAGCAGAAACCAGGCAACCAGACCTGGACCTATGCCTGCCTCCACCATCATCCCGACCCCATAGCTGGTGGGAAGAGCAGCTTCTCCAGTGCCACCAGCCAGACAAGAAGCTTTTCCAGCCCTTCCAGGCCAGGATTCCCAGCTGTCATCCCCTGAGAGGGGTGAAGCAGCAGCTGCCCCCGTCCTTCTTGCAGGATTTAGGTACTGGGGACTGCAATGTTGCTGCAGTTTGATTTCTGAACTCTTCCCGACCGCAAAGTGCTCTTCCAGCCTGAACCACTGGATGGGGCAGGAGGAAAAGATGTGGTTTGATCTCAACCGCATTCCTCAAGACGTTTTGTTCCCTGCTGAGCCAACGCTGGCAGCGTTCCCCCCTCCCTGCTCCCCACTCGGAGCAGCCAAGGAATCCTTGTGCCATAACTTGGTTTCTGCACTGACTTCAGCCACCCCAAAAATGGCAAAAGAATAAACTCGTGGAGACTGGCGTCTGCTCATAAACACAGCTGAAACCCTGTGGGACTAAGTGACTTGTGGGGAGGGCAAAAACCCTGTAGGGCTTTTCTGTCCCCAAATAACTCAGGGTCTGAGCAAAGGGGTCTGGCCCCTTCCTTCCGTGGCTCCAGTTGGGTCAGACTAAAATGGAGAGAGACTGTAAAACCCAATTTAAGCTTTGTGATGTTTCTTACGAATAATGAAGCTTTTAATGGCTGTTGTAAACAAATCAGTATCTCCAGCTATACATCTGAAATGAAAGAGGCTGAAGGAGCTATGAAGGTTTTTAATGTCCAAATAAATTACTCCTGCCATGGCAATAGCAACGTGTGGAGCATTAGATTATTCCCAGTCATTAGTGGTGCTGGCGTGGACAGAAATATTCATGCTCTGTATTTAACTGAAAATTAAGAGAATGCATCATTTGGTGACAGGAACTTTTACAAATGGCTGCTCCCCTTTTGATCAGCTCCCCAGCTAATAAATCACCGGCGGGACTTTGGGAAACTTGATTTACAGCTCAGACCTGCCGTGGGTGTTTGCCAGAGGATGCATTCCAGAAAATCCCCCAGTAGATGGAGGTGTGCTGGGATTCTCCTGCTCTAGGAGGGAATGCTGGAGGCTCATTTAAGGTTTGCTTTGGGAGCTGGGAAAAATTATTTAGGAGGGAAAGCCGGCTGTCTGCCCACTGGCAACTGCTGCCTGCTGTGCTGCCAGTACTTTTCCGCCTGCTGGGGCTGTGGGGAGCTTTGGGGTGACACCATCTGTGGGGGGATGTCTTGTCTGCAGGCAAATGTTGGGAAGGAAGTTTAGGAGAAGAGAGGGGAGAAGGGAAGGGGGAGAGCGGTCCCGTGTGACCGCCGCAGCTGCTGTGACCGGCTTGAAACCTTGTCGGGCACATCCACGGGGCCACTGAGCTGGTCGGCGGGTCCCAGGGGTGGGATGTGCTGACCCCTCTGGACCCACAACATGGGTAGCGTAGCAACGGGGATCTTCCCCAGATGCAAGGCTTAAAAATAGAGCTGGGGAGCGTGGAGCTCGCAGCCGTCTGGGGTTACTGGGACCTCTGCCCCCGGCAAGCATTAGACTTTGACTTGATGGGTGCTCGCCCACAGCCATGGGGCTGCTGGAGGTTAGGTTTCTGCGTGGGTTGGGGACACTTCTGCATGCACCCGTGTCCCCAAGCCTCTGGAGACTCTGCTGCAGTGGCTATTGATGCCACACAAGCGATGTCCCCTCTTGTTGAGCTGCCGCACCCCTGTATAAATGACCTGTAAACTAAAGATTATCTGGTAATTTCCCTGTGCTGGAGCAGACACTGCAGGAGCATTTATTAACCCACTGCTACTATTCATACGCAGACGACTGTAGCTCATCTCAGTAATAAAAGGTGATTTAATACCTGCTTGGCTGCTGACGGTGACTGGGAAGGTTTTGGTGTTCAGTGCAGATCCTTTTTGCAGACAGACACCCTAGGGTCAGCCTCTCCATCTGATTTTCCCCTCTTAGAGCACCCTGTCTGCTTTCAGCCTTCGCTTGTTATTGCTGCAGAGCGACTTCTGGTCGTGCTCCTACCTCAGGGCACAAGGAAGAGGTTGAATCCTCGGAAGAGGTAAATGATTTGATTTCTCTAAGGTCTTATTAGGAAGTCTGGTTCCCAAGCAGCCTTCCTGTGCCCTGGCTCAGCGCTACGTCTGAAAAGGACAAACAAGGCTTGCAGTAATACAGCTTGGAATTTTTTTAGTCCCCTTAGAGAGTGTGGCTCTGAGTGGGGAGGCTCTGGAGGAGACCGCAGGGGTGAAGGACCATCCCAGAAGGTTTGAGAGCTCAGACCAGTCTCACCGACTTTCCCTCTGCAGGCGCCTGGCTCATTCATGATGAGTGGTGACCATCTGACCTTTTGTGCTCTCATTTCTTGTGTTTTATCACCAGGTATCACTTGTATTAGAAAATCCAGGATTTCACAGACCTGCTAATGGCTGCGAAATCAAATATAAAAATAACTCCTTAAGCGCAGCGATGTATAAATCACTGGTAGCACGGTCACAGTGTGGGCTCACAGCGTGGGCGCTTCCAGCCAAGGAAAAGTCCTCGAGGTCCTGACAGAGCGATGAAGATGAGATTGAGGGGCCGAAAGCAGCTGAGGGATGAGATGAGCTGTAAATCCTCTGGAGCTGTTGGGGCCGCCAGCAGCAAGATGAGGCTGTGCCTCTCCCCAGCTTCGGTCTGACTGTGCCCACGCAACGTCTCACGTTGTTCTTGGCAACTTTCCCTTACGAGCAAAAGGAAGAAAAATGGGCAGACTGGTCCGGACGCATCTGCCAGCCTGCAGCCCCTGAGGATTATATCGGCAATGGTTTCTGACTGCAGGAACCTGCTGCAGAGCTGCTAGATGGACTGGCTGGGTCAGTGGCTTCTTAATTGATTTTATTTATTTTGTAATTTAGAACTTTTGGCAGTTTGAAAGGAGCATTTCAAACTAGGTTGGTGCTCGGGAATGAGGGGCTGAGAGCAGAGCCGAGCTCTGAGTGAGGGAGAGGAGGAAGGACTAGTGTACATGCAGGACCTGAGTCCAAGAGGATTTCCCCACATCCCAGGGGAAGTCAGTGGGACTCTGAGTTCTTGCACCAGCTGCCAACTGGACCGGTGTTTTCAGAGGTGCTGACACCTTTGAGGAAAGGAAGAGAGTCTGCAGAGCGGGACAGTGAGCTTCGCCATGCTCCTCTGCTTGCATGGTCCTGGCCTCAGGGAGGATTTTGTTGACAAATCTGGAGAGAGCATCTCAGACCAGAGCTGCTCTGGAGGACATCACCTCCATCCTCTGGGCACGCCGAGTGACTCAGAAGACCCTGTAGATGTGCCCAATGTGCCTCTGCTGCCGGTTTTGTGGCCTTTTTTGTGCTGCTGCTGCTGGGTGTTGAACCCTGGGCAGGTTTTGGGGGGAGAGGTTTGTAATGCTCACAACCTTCACGTTGCAAGACACAAATCTAACTACAGACCCATAGAATGGTTAGAGTTGGAAGGGACCTTAAAGATCAGATTGAGTCCCAACACCCCTGCCCTGGGCAGGGACATCTCCAACCAGACCAGGTTGCTCAAAGCCCCGTCCAACCTCCAGGGATGGGGCTTCTTCTAGAGACTCTGCTCTCTGGAGGGTTATTTGCTGCAGAGCGGTTGGGACATGGATTTCAATCTCATCATTCAGAGCTGGGTGTCTTGGCGAAGGGTGGCAGGGTAGGTTTTGGGGGTGCTTCGGAGTCACACACAATTTTTGCCTTCCTTTGTGAAGGCTGTGAGATATCAGAAGCATCACCCAAGAAGGACTTCTCCTCTTTGGGGTATAGATTCCTAAATTCTTCAATTTAAATGCAAATTTGCAGCCGTTTGATTACGCCAGGCATCAGAGAAGCTTTTGGATGGTGAACAGCTTGTAATAATCAGCTACGCGTTCCTCAATTCAGATATTATCTGCTGTTGCGATCTCAGGGCTGGTGCCTCTGCAGAAAGCAGAGTGGTTGAGAACAACCCTCTTTTTCTCTCTTTCGCCTTTCACCTCCCTTGAAAATTGCTCTCATTACCTCCCTGAAACCTTTTTAATCAACCTGGACGGCACAATCTGCTTTGCAATACGAGGAATAATGTTTTCGGAGGTGCTTTGCATGGTAATGCTTTTCTGAGCCTGAAACACTGCTATTCAGAATGACTGCAGCTTCAGGAAGGGCTTGTATTTCTTCTCGACACCTTGGTCTTCTGGAAACCAGAATATTATTTTTTTTTGTTGGGAGGCTTATGAGGCTTGTAATTGCCCAACTTAAATCTTCCTTATAGGAAAAGAGAAGGGGAAAAGCAGGATCACTGTGGCAGAGGAGTAGGTGTGTTGATTGTGGCTTGTCCTGGTTGGGATCTCCATCCTGGAGTGTCTTCTAGGATGAAATTTATTAGGAAAAATGTCTACAGCAAAAGGGTTGTCAAACACTGGAAGGGGCTGCTCAGGGCAGTGGTGGAGTCACCATCCCTGGAGGTATTTAAAAGCCGGGCAGATGTGGTGCTGAGGGACATGGGTCAGTAGTGGTTTGGGTTGGACTTGATGTCTGAAAGGTCCCTTCCAACCCAGATGATTCTCTGATTCCCTGAAGCCCTGATGTTGTGTAGTGAGAGCATGGGTCACACTGGGTTCTCCTAGACCCTTCTGTGACACGCTTCCCTGCCCATCAAATTGCTCAAATTAATAATATTTGACTTTTAATCAAGCCCATTACAGTGGTGGCCACACTTGAGCATCCTATTTAAGCAATTGTTGCTCTCACCCGCTCCCTTCCTCTCCTCAGGTATTAGCATCTCGCCCGTGTGAAGGAAAGTCCTCTTGCCGTGGTTACTTGGCACCAAGAATATGAAACCTGCAGTTAATCCTCATTTCACGCTCGCAACTGGATTGGGTTGATTTTTTTGAATCGCTGCTGCGGGTTCTCAAATCTTTCATTAGCTACTGCTTAATTCATTTAGTTCCGTAATAAAAAGTAATTGCTTGTCTCAACAACCAGACGCCGCTTCACCGTGGCCTGTAATTCCTCCTGAAGTTGCCCTGTTTGTGGCAGGGAAACTGCAATCTGTAATCTGCACATAAATGGAAGTGAGGACCTCATGAAGTTGGAAGAAGAACATCAAGAATCCACTTTCCTTTCCCTTTAGACTCCAGTTGTTTCTCTTTAAGCTCTAACTTTGTCATAACAATCTAACAGACCGTTTAGTGCTATGGAAACCCCAGTTTACACACTGGTGCATAGCTGCATGCAATTAACTGGCTTTAATTTTCATTTTCTGGGGATATTTTTGACTTGTGTATTAAGCAAACATTTATGCAAAACACTGTGGAATCCATAAATGTTAATTAAGTTGAACTTGTGTCTTTGCTCGAGCAGATCATCAGATTGATGGGTTCGCTGAAGTCTGCCAAACTTGTTGTGATGGCTGGGAGCAGCTAAAAAAGGCACAACCGAGTGACAACAGGGCTCTGCTCTTTGGGTGTCACCTTTAGGGTGTTTGTGCTTTCACCAGGTGTGTCTGAACTTTCTATGTGAGGGTGCTGTGGCATGCAACGAGTGGCCAAGGCCTCAGCTAGGGAAGGAGGGTGTTGATCAATATGAGGGAGCTCATCAATACTTCACTAGGCTGCAAATGCAGGGAATAATCCCCTCTTTTGCTAAAAAAAAAAACAAACAAAACAAACAACATCTTAAATTCTCCCCAGAGCCTCAGCCCTGATCCAAACCCACCAGGTAGCTCTTAATTTTTGGGGGGGTTTCATATGGAGTTGCAGATGGAGGAAATGTGGAAACTGGGATGAGTTTGGACTTCTCTGTACCATTCCTGCTGTGGCTGAGGAGTATTTTTTCTAACCAATAAGCACACTCTCATCGCTTTTATTTAGTCTGTGTGTGTGCAGGTGTGTTTAGGAAGGGGCCTGAACCCTTCTGGGAGAGGTGATAGAGGGCTGCTGAGAAATAAAATGACCCCTCGTTTGGATCTGACGTGCCAAATCCTGCTGTGAAGCGGGCTCGGCTCTCGGATTCCCGCTGCCGGGAAGCTGGGCTGGAAGCAGACACGTGAGCGAAGCACGGCAGCCGTGTGTGACACTGTTTATTCCTTCTCCCCCTTTTTGCATGATAAAATAACCCATGAAAATAAATAACAAGACCTTAATAGTCACATGGGACAGGGCCTTTGGCAGCGATGCCAATCAGCTGTGTCGGTAACGCTCCTCTAATTAAAAACTGCAAATTACAGCCGTCTGGAGCTGATTGCAAGAGCTGGTTGGGTTGGGGGCTTTGCTTTGGGAGGTGAAGAAGGGCTGGTTGCTCCTCATATTGACATTTTCTCTCCCATCAGGTGTGGTGAGGCCTTGGAGAGTGGATCCCAGCATGTTCCCTCTGAGTTCCAGCCAGTGGAATAGGTAGAAATGCCAGTGCTGATGCACAATCCTCAAGTCTCCTGGATTCTTCAGCCTTGGGCAGAGAAGGTAAGTCCTGCCCGTGCTTGAGGAGACAGTCCGGCCTTTCCCATGCTTTGGAAATCAGTGACGTGCGGCTGGTTCCAACTTTGTGGAGTTTTTGTGGTCCATGCTTTTTCTTGCTGTGATTTTGAAATTTCAGAGCACAGCCCTCGCACTGAAGGTGCCCCCAAACCCACCAACTACTATTCACCTTTGTAACGTTTCACCACTTCTCCTCCCGCTCCTACCAAGCCACCAAGCACCTCTTATTGCACACTCCTTAATTGGTTGCAACATGATTCACAAAAGAAACATTTATTTATGAAAATCCATTCGGACAAACCCAACAACCAGAGAGAGAGGCCACTTTGGGGAGAAGGGTTGGACTTTTTCTCTGTAGAGATGCTACTATGGGAAGAACTTCACCCAAAGCTCCTCTCAGCCACCCCCCACACCAAATACCAAACCCCAGACGTATGTTGTGGCCCATTTTGTCCCCTCGGTCCCCTCCTGGCCCCGGCTGTATCACATTGCACAGAAGCAGGAGCCTTATAGTCTGGGGTGGAAAATTGAAGGGCAGAGACACCCGAGTGTCATCTCTCACCCTCAGCTGCTCTTGGGACTCACTGTCCCTTCTCTGGGTTGTGGCGACCACTACATTTAACTGATGAGTGTGATTTAGCTTCCAGCAGAGATTTTTTTTTTTTGGTGGATATACCACAGGAAAAGGGACAATTTGTGTATTAAACTTTGCATTATTTTAATTATTCATCTGGAGACACGTTTTTTGGCCAGGATGGTGCGTTCAGCAGGTTAGAAATAGATTGCGGAAGCTTGAGAAGTGTTGTTTATTTATTTTTCGTTTAAAATTATTGTTGTTATTTTAATAATAATTGGAATTAAGAGCTCTTGGGCTGGGCACTTTGGTTGTGTGATCTTGCAGAAGGGCTCTGGCTGGGACACAGCAAGATAAATGTGAAACGGGGTTGTATTTTGGAGCAATTGAGCAGACCTCGAGGTATGTATGGAGACAGGGATTTGCTGCTCCACGCTCCTGCTGGGAGCTGGGGGGGAAGAGCAATTTCTGAGTGCCAGGAAGCAAACCTGAGCTTCTGACAGTCCCCTGGGGGTCAGGAGGTGGCTTCAGGCTAGGATTTGGGGTTCAGAACTCCCTTCTGCAATGGTTTTGGCTTGGAGCGCGTTGTAATTAGGCTTGGGCAGCTCCCCTTAGTGATGGTGGAAGTTATCCATGTGCTTCCAAGGAGGACATGTGTGCAGACCTGCTGAGTGATTCTCTCCAGATTCTATTATTTTGCATTTCAGAGAGGCAGGAAAGAGATAAAGAAACTGTCTCGCTTTGCAATTGAATTTCTAATCAGAGATCTGCAAGCAAACCAGGGAAAAACAGGCTTAATAAAACAGAAAAAGCCTCTGTATTACAACTGACCTGTTTGGAAGGAGAGCTGGAAATAGCACAGAGACTGGGCTCACCATGCCCCAAGCCTGGGCCAGGGATGTCTTGGTTTAGGCTTTTCAGTCTTCCAAAGAAGACTTCTCTGTGGCTTTTGCATGCATGGAGCATCCCAGGGTTGGTGAAAACAGCTAATTTTTGCCTGATGAATGTCATACATGTGGACATAGACCTGACCCAAACATCCCATCTAGATCCTAAATGTGAAAAAAACCTCATCCCTGTTCCTGCCTCCCTTGACACTTGGATGTGTGGTGGGGAGGAAAACCTGGGTTTGGGCGTTTCGTACCCATTTTACACAGAACATTTTGGTTTTCCTGCATCGGTCTCCATCTGTTGAACGATCCCTTGAGACATTCCCATCAGCTTGGGTGTCCCAGGCAGGCTCTGCTGCTGTCCTTGGCGCTATTTATAAGAGGTGGGAATTTTTCCCACTTGATTTCAAGAGATAAGTTTTCCACGAGATGCACAAGAAGCATTTTGGGCTGTAAACTGTCAGCTTGAATCGAAGTCTCCCGCTTGCCCTTGGGCTTATCCCACATTTCAGGCTGAGCATGGCTTGTGAGAAGACAGTTGTCATTTCTCTGCATATCTCCTGATCACAGAATCCTTGGGGCATAAAACACGGAGGACAAAAGGGCAGCTTGGTTATATATATACACACACATATATCTCTTTTTTTTTAATTTTTTTTTTTTTTTTTTTTTTAGAAAAATGCTGATTTCTGTAGGCTCACAACTTGACACAAACTCTTGTGCACGGGGGGCGTATGAAGCAGATTGCTGCTTGCCTGATTCGGCTCTCCAGACCATTTTGAGATATTTGGTTTCATTTTAGTTTGGAATTTGGGTTGGCAACTGGGAGTAAGTGAGAATTTGGCTCTGGTTTGTAGCACCTTCTCGTGTATTGGCAGCACAGCTCCTGTGGAGTCAGGGGGTGAAAGTTTCTGAGTCCAACCCTTGGGTTAAAACCCTTGGCATCATCCATTCCTTCAATCCCTCCTGCATGGGGCTCATGGGGTTTTGCGCGAACCCAAGTCCCCAGGCAGGGTCCTGCCATTCCCCCTTCTCCACACCGCAGGGTTGCGGGAGGCAGCAGCAAGGGAATATGTCTTAAGGCGACAAGAATGGCAAGAAGTGGAAGTTTAAGCAGGAAAAAAACAGCGTATTCCAGCGTGTGTGTGAAGCAGTTTGTAACGCTGTGTAGTTGCGGCAATCGGGAAGAGCGTAGAAGTGGGTGGAAGAGCTGCTCCTCCCTGATGGCACTTGGCAGGATTTTGGGTAAAAATGAAGATGATCATTCTTGTCAATCCATTTTTTGCAGCCGTTTTGTTGCTCTTGGATCCATCTATTTGCCTGTTCATTTAATTTCTGCTGGAGTCATTGCTCAAATATATGTATTTTTATCTCCGAGAACCATTGTGGCTGGGGATTTATTGATGACTGGATCTTCCAACAGCCAGTTTGGAGGCTGAAGAGTTGAAAAGCTCCAATAGTCCTCTCTGCTTTACTTCCAGAAATTGCTGTGTGCTCAGCAGGGCCTGATGTTCCGCTGTTTTAAAATTAATGAATAGTTTCCTTGCCCTGTGCAAATCTGTCAGGCATCTCTCCAGCATTTCTGTCTTGCAGTGAATCCATTTTAGGAGTCTCATTTCTACACCAAAAGGGAGAGATTGAACCAGCAACAAGGAACAGTCGATACAGTTACCCCTGAAACGTCCCCAGACTTGTGGGTTTGTTCCCAACAAGCCAAGTTTGCCCACTTCTCATTTTATTTACTGTTTTTTTTTTCCCCTTTGAGTGTATGTTCATACATTTGTTGACCAAAGGAGCCCTTGGTATGAACAGCCCCAGTGGAAATTATCCATCATAACAAGCTAAAATATTAGATATATCCATGTACACATCATAAACTTAATGCTTTACGCAAAAGACAGGGGGATTAAAAGAATAAAAAAATTTTCCCTGATTAAAACAAAATCCAGAAAGCGGAAGTGAATCATTTCAAACCTTCTCTGAGTTAAAAATGTCTGCAAAATTCCTGTTTCCTTTCAAACCTTGTATACTGCAAAACTTTGTTTTTTTCTGATGGAAACCTACTGTGCCCCTTTCTGGGCAGTTTTGGACACTTGCAGGTTGTGAAAAACATCTCAGTACAGTCAGTCTCATCTTCTCCAGATCCCCATAGGTTTCCAAAATCTATCCAAGAGCCGTCACCTTGGACCTTTTAGGAAATCACAGTGATTACTTTTGGCACATACGGTTGATTGACAGCAACCAAAGGCTGGCTCAGTTCAGAAATCATAGAATGGTTTGGGTTGGAAAGGACCTTAAAGATCATCTAGTTCCAACTCCCCTGCTCTGGGCAGGGACACCTCTACTAGAGCAGGCTGCCCAAAGCCCCTTCCAGCCTGGCCTTGAACACTTCCAGGGATGGGGCATCCATGACTTCCCTGGGCAACCTGGGCAATCCTTTTCAAGAGCTCTGTTTTGGTGAGCTGTGACGTGGAGTGGCAACAGAAGACCATTGCACAGGGGTGCTGGAGGTGAGTGGAGACTGTAGGGAAATGCCTGGATCTGAGTTGAAGTGTCTGGTGGTGCTCCATGGAACATCCAGGTTCCTGAAGTTGAAAACCGCATTTTTTACTTGAATACCCCTCTGGATATTCAACTGGGAGTGACAGGGAGAATGAAATTAAAGATGGGAGGAGAAAAGGGACAGACTGGTTCATTTTCTTGTGGGGTGGGATGCACTGGGGGATGTCCGCTGCCTTGCAGAGAGCAGGGAAGTGCCTGCCAATGTTGTAGTGACGGTTCAGGAGAAAAATCCAGCTCTGTCCCATTTCTACACCTCACCCAGTACGTGGTGGGTTGGACAGGCAGCGAGCAAGGCGAAGACCAGCCAAACCTCTCTTGTGTTTGGACACGAGCCACGGTGGAGCACATGTAACTAATCCAAAGCTTTTGTTCTCGGGCTCACCCAAGGATGGGGAGTGAGGGTCACAGCAAGAGATGGTAAAACAGCACGGAAAAAAGCCGGCACATCACAAACCAGGGTGATGGTACTGGATGGATTGAGCGCCAGAACATCTCAGTGAGGGAAAGGGGATGTTGGGACCCTTGTGAGTGGCCAGTGGAGCCAGGGAGCCACTTAGGTGAGCGTGTTGGAGTAGAAGCTGAAGCTTTCGGAGACGGTTTTGGAGTCGCTGCGGGAGGAACCGTTGGAGGTCATGTCTATGGAGAGACGCTTGGCCTTGCTGCTCTCCTCCAGCTCATCTTCAGCTGTGCCAACCGCCGAGGACACAGTGGTCTCTATCCGGCTGACCTTGTACATGCTGCTCTGTGTCTGCAGGTACCTGGCTGACTTCATTTCCAGACCCTCGTACTCCCCGGCGCTGACAAACGGGCACCACCGAAAGGCATGTTTGAACCCCACGCGAAACCTGGGGGGATAGAAGAGTTGGGGAAATGCAGGGGTGAGGGACATTGAGACGGAAAAAGGACCTCGCTAGGAGTGGGAAGACAGTGCTAAGCACTGCTAAACAACAACCACCAAGAAATGCTACTTTCCACTAAGAGAAGGAAAAAAACACCAGTTGGGACTGTTTTGATACTTGCCCTCAAATTTCACAGGGGCTTTAGGAAAGGTTATGTAGGTGAGTGTTGTATCATCCCTTCATCTGCTGGAAGCAGCCCCTGAGAGAACCATCCTGGAAAAATTCTTCATCCATACTCTCCTCCATCAGATCCTTCTGCATCTCCCCCTTCTCCCCACCCTGTTGCACCAAGATGTTGCTAAAAGTTACTCAAAACCCACCTATCGTTGAGGCAGCAGTAGATGATGGGGTTGTACATGGTGGAGCTCATGGCCAGCCACATGATAGCCAGGTAGACCTGCTGGATGAACTTCTGCAGGTACCACTCGGGGTTGAAGTACTGCAGGGTGAAGTAGATGTGGTAGGGCAACCAGCACAGCGCAAACGTGCACACCACAATGATCATCATCTTCACTACCTGTGAGGAGAAGAGAGGGCAGGCAAGCAAAGTCATCCACTGGACACCCCACAGGTAGGGAGTCATCCTCCAGAAGGGGTCAGCACTTTTTGCCTTGGAGACCTTTCTAACCAGGAACACATGGTCAACATCTTAGTTTACATGGTTTACGTGCATGTTTATGGAGGTCACATCCGGAGGACCTTCTCTGCTCAATTAGCCACAACTGTGCAGCAAATTCTGACCTATTTTCCCCTATGGTGGATTTTTGGCCATGGTCAGTAGGGACTGGGTGTGAATGATGGCTCCTACCGTGCTCAAAGCTCCTTACCTTCCGCTTAGCTGAGACCTGCTCGTGGTAGCGGTCGGAGGAGTCACCAGGTATCTCGCTTGCCCAGAGGGTGATGCCCACCACAGTGTAGGCACATCCTATCACCAGAAGTGGCAAGAAGTAGATCAGGATGGTCATGCAGAAGTGATACCTGGAAAAAATAGTTGTTGAGTCCTCTACTTCATTGCAACCAGGGGAGGTTTAGATTGGCTATTAGGAAAAAATTCTTCACTGAAAGGGTTGTCAAACACTGGAAGAGGCTGCCCAGGGCAGTGATGAAGTCACTATCCCTTGTGGTATTTAAAAGCCGGGCAGACGTGGGGCTGAGGGACATGGGTTAGTGATGGTTTGGGCAGTGCTGGGTTGAGGGTTGGACTCGATGATCTGAAAGGTCCTTTCCAACCTAAATAATTCTATGGTTCTATTCTGTCTTTTTCTTGCAAACTGAGTTTGAAGGCAAAGCGCTTCAGAGGGACAAAGAGAATTTGGCACAACTGCTGCAGACACGTTGCCTGCAGACCTCAGGTCAGGAAGGACTCCCTACTTTCACCCCACATTTTTCCAAGGCTCAGCTGCCAGCCTTTGGCATCCTGACACCATCCTGGGGTGGGATGTAGAGAATCATAGAGTCATGAGTTGGAAGAGACCTTAAAGATTATCTAGTTCCATGCCCCTGCCCTGGGCAGGGACACCTCCCACCACACCAGGTTGTTCCAAGCCCAGTCCAACTTGGCCTTGAACCCCTCCAGGGATGGGGCAGCCACAACTAGAGGGAACTTGTGTCACCTTCCTAAGGCAAGGACGTTCTAGCTGAAGCGTCTCTAATCTCACTCCTGCTCTATTTACACCCCAAACTACCCTCGAGATGAATGCTTGCTCTTATCACACCTTCTACCTGGGAGTCCTGCAGGAGCAAACGGGGGCCTTTTTTGGCATATAAAGGACAGGAAAAGGAAGCTGAAGAAATAACAGCTTTCCCTGGGGTGGGGGGGAACGCTGGGGCTTGGATACAGCGCATCGAAATCCTGGTCTACCATGGGTTTAGCTGAGCTGGGGTGGCACAAAGCATAACTCCAGTCCTCCAAACCACAGCCTAAACCCTCATCGTGGAGGTTTATTAAAAGTTTTCTGTGAGTTGAGTGGCCGGGTCAGTTCTCCGGGCTCATGGAAAGGGCAGGATCTTTGTGTTTGTTTATAATGGGTATAAATAAGCGTAAAATCAAATGAGAGGGTCTGGATTAAACTGTTGAAACTGTTTTGTCGTGAAGTTGGTGGAGCCGTGGCAGGGATTGCAGTGGGCTCAGTGAGGGATTTGTGTTAAATAGTAGCTGGATTAAAAAGGAAAAAAAAAATAACACTGGATGGGGGTGGATGGTTTGACCTTGCAGGTTCCTTCCTGCCATCAGAGCTTGCAAAAGCCTCTCTCCCTCCAAAAAGACGAATGTCAGTGGTACAGACACGCGACTGGTTGCCACAGGGCCAGCTTGCAAAGCATCCCGTGTGCCACCAAGTCCAGAGGTCATTTTATTCTGACAATTTTAGGGTCTCTGCATGCATTTTTGGGGTACATGCTTGGCTCGAATGCATCCGCTCAAGGCGTCTCAGACCCCGTAGTCGTGCTCCGCTCTTCCTCGTCGTCCTTTGATTGAATAATATCCCCCGAGTGTAACGGATGGGTCGGGCTCGTGCCATTGCGAGTCCCGCAGGGAATGGGGTTGGCCCTGGCCCCCACGCTGCCACGCCATCTCCTCCTCATTTTGTACCTGCAATCTCATTTGGCCTCCTCTTTGCCTGGCGCTAATCGCATTTGAGCTGGATTTTGTAGGGCTGTTTTCTATTTTGCTAATTAAAGAGGCGTCTCTGTGGCTCTGCAATGAAGATTTGGTTGTGGTTCCCATGTAATGCAGGGTCTTAAGCCAGCTGCAAACAGCTGAGAGTGATGCAGAAATGCCCCAGAGCAGCTGCTCCATAACGTAAGCAAGATCAACCCTTATTTTCAGAGCTCCCTGGGCACGCCAGGGAGTTCCAAAGAGCTCTGGGAGATTTTATTCGGACTCTGGGTGCTGAAAAGCCATCTGTGTGAAACCATCCGTATGTTATTCTGTCTACAAGAACTGCGGGATCAGAGCACTTAGAGAAGCCTGGGATTTCTCATGTAAAGGTCTTCGGTGTGGGGTTTTAGGGTCTTGTATCGGATGGGGGAGCGTGTAGGGGCTATGGGGCAGGGATGCTGGAGGAGGGGGCTGCCATCTCCTCTTGCCTTGCCAAGCCCAGAGGGTGGCCACGGGCTGTTATCTCCCAGAGAGGGCGGTGAGTGGAGTGGCTTTTCCCCTTCCCTTAACAAACCAACCTGGCAGCTAAAGAAATTGGAATAGATCAGACATCCCTTTTGAAACCGAAGTTGGGAGAAGGAATCGGTGGGTAGCGGCGGCGAGCAGCTGCTGAATTAAATCGAGCTGAATCTCTGGCTCCTGTCACAGATACATCTCACCTGCACCGAGCTCTCCATCCTCTTCCCCCCGTATGAATGGGTGCATTTTCCCAGTGAAAAAAACCCTGATGTGCCCATCCCTGTCTCTGATACACCCTGTGTGCTGGGGTTGTGCTTTCCAGGCTCCACTTGCCAAGAGAAAGGACCCCCCGGTGTTGGGAGAAGTCCCTTATTTTTCACTCTGGACTGAAAAAATAATATTATTTTTCATCATGGCATTGCAAACAAACCAGCTGCTGCCGGCGCCTTCCTTAAATAACTGCTCCAGGGCCCTGCGAGCAGGGCAGGGTGTTTGACAGCGGCGCCGGCACCTGTCCCTGCAAAGTTATTTTGGGGCAGTAAAATAACATCCCGGGCTCTGCTCTGCGAGAGCTAGTTCACGCGACTTGGAGAGACGCTGCTGAGCTGCGAGTTATTTTCCGACCCCACCAAATATTTGGGGTTTGGCTATTTAAGAAGCTTCTGTTTTACATCTGCTTTCCTGGCTGCCCTCGTCTGTCTGCAGGAGCCCCGGCTCACCCAAGAGCACGGGATGCTCGGGTTTTGAAGCAGCGCCTGGCTTCCAGGGGCAGGTCAGCCATAGGTTAATGGTGGCATTTTTCTCTTGAATTAGATATTTGAAAAAGCGGCGGCCCCAGCGTTACAGCTGAACAGCAAATAATCTGTCAAAGTCAGGCTCCGAGCTTGCGCTGGTTGCTGCTTCGGTCCGAGGGGGTGTTCAGCCCCATCCCATCCCCTCCCCGTTGTGGGGGGGGTCTAAGCCAGCGTCGTTTCTTCACTCTGGCTCTATTTATCATAATTAAGGTTGGAAAACACCTCTGGAGATCAGCTGGGCCAGCCCCGGCTTAGTTCTTGCCATACCTGCCTTGTAATGCCAACAAATGAGAAGATAATTAAATGATACCCTCCAGCTCTCTACAACCTGCTGACTGGCAAACTCGTCTCACTTGTCTTACAGAAGGACCTTCTCCAGGCTCCGGATGGCTTCAAACACTTCTCTGTGCTTGTGTGGCGCTTGCTTTGGCTCCAGCACAATTTCACAGCCCTAATTCATCGCTCCGTGGGTTCGGAGATCACAAATGCCTTTATTTTCTGCTGCCCCCCCTCCTTTTTTCCTCAACGCTTGACATTTAGCTCACCGCACGACTCGTGGACTTCAAAGAGCAAACCACGGAGGACTGCTGCGCTGGCAGAGCAGCGGGGTTGCCCAGACCCTTTGGAAATGCCAGATTTAATTAGCTGGCACCTTAACGGGAAGGAAAGAGATCCCTGCTGAGCCCTCCTAGCCCACCGTTTGCCTCCCAGCCCGAGCTGATGCCACTGAGCCTCTTTTTGTAGCCCCTTTTTTAAGCAGTCGAGTGAATTTGGGGGAATTTGGACTCAGTAAATCTTAAACCAGGGTTTTTTTCTGTTATTTCCTGGCCAAGATAACCCCAGTAAAACCCTATTTACCTCTTGCAGGAATAACTCTTGCCCCAGGAAGCCTTTAGAGACGTGGAATGCAGGAAAGGGACTGCAAAAACCAGAGCCAAATCTTTGTGTAGGAATAAGCCCCTGGGGGCAATGAAGACCCCATCCTCACAGCCAAAATGTTGCATCTTCATAGTTTTACGTGAGTTTCCCATCAAAGATGAGCATCCAAAAAAGTCAGAGAGCATGGCACAGCATGGGGCAACGTCTGGCCCATGAGCAGCGCTAAATTCATTTTAATTAACCTGAATGTGCCCCAAATTATAGGGATGGAGAGTTTACAGAATCACAGAATCATACGGGGTTGAAAGGGACCTCTGGAGATCACCCAGTCCAACCCCCTGCCAGAGCAGGTCCCACAGGAACATGTCCGGGGGGGGGTTTGAATGTCTCCAGAGATGGAGACCCCACCACCTCCCTGGGCAGCCTCTGCCACACGAACAGGAAAGAAATTCCTCCTCATGTTGAGATGGAACTTCTTATGTTCCAGTTTGTGCCCATTTCCTCTTGTCCTGTCCCAGGGCACCACTGGAAAAAGCCTGGCCCCATCCTCCTGACACCCACCCTTGAAGGATTTAGAGGCATTGATCAGATCCCCCCTCAGTCTGCTCCTTTCCAGACTATAAAGCCCCAAGTCCCTCAGCCTTTCCTCGTAAGAGAGATGCTCCAGGATCCTCATCATCTTTGTGGCCCTTTGTTGTACCTTCTCTAACAGTTCCCTGTCCTTCTGGAACTGGGGAGCCCAGAACTGGTCCCAGTTCTGGTCCTGGTCCAGGACTGGTCCAGCCGGAGCCTCCCCAGGGCAGAGAAGAGGAGGAGGATGACCTCCCTCTACCTGCTGGTCCCAGTCTTCCTGTTGTCCCCCAGGATGCTCTTGGCCACAAGGGCGCATTGTTGGCTCTTGGTCATCCTGTTGTCCCCCAGGACTCCCAGATCTCTTTCCACAGAGCTGCTCTCCAGCAGGTCACCCGTAACCTGTACCTTCAACTGCGTAGCACTGGCCCTCACTGGGGCAAGAGGAGGATTTTCCCATCCCAAGGACCTTTGACCGCTTCCCATCTTTCCTCACGTCCTCCTTTTATACATATACTTATATATATATACATATTTTTTAATATATTTTTGTGTTTTTTTTTTTCTTTCTGTATGGTATCTTGTCCCTGCTGCTGGAAAGAATCCAACTCACGTTTTTCCGTAGATGTTGGTGCTGTGCTCCGGCCACTCCACCAGACACACCAGCCGGCCCGGCAGCACCTCCATCACCGAGTAGTAGCCCTGGGGGAACGCCAGCAGGAAAGCCAGCAGCCAGATGATGCCGATGACCACCTTGGTGGCCGTGGCCGAGAGCCGGGGTTGCAGCGGATGGATGATAGCCATGTACCTGCAAGGTGGCAAAAGGAGAAATCAAGGCTGGAAAGGGACTTGGGTCGGAGAGAGACGAGGAAGTGTAACAACAGGACAAGGGGCAGTGGTTTTAAATTGGAAGAGGGAAGATTTAGATTAGATATTAGAAAGAAATTCTTTACAGTGAGGGTGGTGAGGCACTGGAACAGG
>JAOTQQ010000015.1:1138948-1149390 GCA_026546715.1 Gallinago undulata | reverse complement strand
CCCCCAACTCTCTCAGCCCCCCCTCCCAGCAGAGGGGCTCCAGCCCTCCCAGCATCTCCATGTCCTCCTCTGGCCCCACTCCAACAGCTCCATGTCCTTCCTGATGGTGGTGACCCCAGAGCTGGAGGCAGCACTTGGAGTTGTCTCCCCAGAGCAGAGCAGAGGGGCAGAATCCCCCCCTGGCCCTGCTGGCCACGCTGCTGAGGATGCAGCCCAGGGTGCAGGGGGTTTCTGGTCTCCAGCACACGTTGATAGGTCATGTTGAGCTCCTCACCCACCAAGACCCCCAAGTCCTTCTCCTCAGGGCTGCTCCCCAGCCATTCTCTGCCCAACCTTTATTTGTGCTTGGTTTTGCCCTTGGCCTGGTTGAACTTCATGAGTTTTGACCCCTCATGAAATGTCCAGTTTAGAAACGTCGGTGTTCAGCCAAGTGCCCTCAGAGAATGATGCTGCACACCACTATCCACCCAGTTTGCTCCCACACCATCCGTTTTACCCGTTTCCCTGTGCAGACTTTGACCATTCAAATTTCATCTGGTTCCTTTTTTCAGTCCATCCATCCTTCCTTCCTTCCTGCAACTATTTCTCCAAGGGAACAAACCACCTTCCCTGTTAGAACCGAGATCTTTGGAAGAGATTTGCAGCTCCCCGGGGAGCTTGTAATGAAATGATCTGATTTCTAAGCGTTTCAAAGCAGCTTTGGGTTTCCAGGTTTCCCTTGCTGTGGTTAACCACTGAGAGAGGACACAGCCTGCCTTGGGGCAGGGCTAATCCTTCCTTTTCTCTTTTCAGTTCTTCTGGGTCCTTCTGGTGATTTTCCTCACGGAGCTGCTGCTGCTCTTCATCGAAATCATCTTTGAAAACAAGGTGGGTGCCATGGGGAAGCCTTTGGATGCTGCGTGGGCACAAACTGCAGCCCCACGTGTCATCGGGGAGGACAATTCCTCAAGTATCTCTTAGCGTAAGCTGTGAAAATTCAACTTTTTCCTTTGCTCTTGCTCTTCTGGGGCTGCCCATCGCGCTCCAGAGCTGCGATGGACCTCCAGCACCACCCACAGCCCCCGCCAGAGCTCCCTGTGCAGGCTCTTGGCCAAAAACCTGCTGGTTTATTTTTTTCCAGAGGACTCATTAAGCTCCTCGCCTCAATTACGTTAACTGCTGGCTCACATTTACAAGGACAGGTTTGAGTTATAGCTGAGCTGACGAGATGGTAAATGCTTCCAATGGATGTCCTTTCTGGCCGCCCACCTTCTGCTGAAGAAACCCTGCCATTTTCAATTTAATCTTGCCCTTGCAATCGATCAGACGATTAAATAGCTAATCTCAATCTCTGCTGGCTCAACGAACGTGCAAGGCAGGAGCGTGGCGTTGGAAATACCCACTTACAGGCTCTAAAAATCTATTTCCCTTTGCACAAACAGCTTGATACTCTCAAACCCGTTGGGAGTTGAGAGTTATGGGGTTGGTGGCCCCCAAAGAGAGGTTGGGGTTGGAGTTATGTGGTTGGTGAGTCCCAAAAACAGGTTGGGGTTGGGAGTTGTGTGGTCAGTGAGCCTCGAAGACAGGTTGGGGTTGGAGTTATGTGGTTGGTGAGTCCCAAAAACAGGTTGGGGTTGGTAGTTGTGTGCTCAGTGAGTCCCAAAGAGAGGTTGGGGCTGGAATTATGTGGTTAGTGAGCCCAAAGGAGAGGATGGGTTGGGAGATGTGTGGTTGGTTAGCCCCAAAGACAGTTTTGGGTTGGAAGCATGTGGTTGGTGAGTCCCAAAGACAGGTTGGGATTGGAGTTATGTGATAAGTGAACCCTGAAGACAGGTTGGGGTTGGGAGTTTTGAGCTTGGTGAGCCCCAAAGACAAGTTGGGGTTGGAGTTATGTGTTCGGTGAGCTCCAGAGACAGGTTGGAGCTGGGAATTTTGTGCTTGATGAACCCCAAAGTTGAAGGGAGGAGATGAGGGGGGAAACATTGCCTTTTGGAGCTACAGCCAACTCCATCCAGCAGCTTTCCAAAGCTCTCCAAACCCTCTGATCCCTGGAAAATGCAGCGCACTGGTGGAGACATGTGCTTCTCCGAGGAAAATCTTGAGTCCATCCCGTGTATAGGAAATCAATATCTGCTGCCGCGTAGAGGCTGTAGTTTTGTGAAATTCAGGGTGAAGTCCTCTGCTTTGCTCCACCTTTGAGCCTCGCTGATGATGCTCAGCATCATCCTGCACCCCAGGGATGCAGTGAGAAAACGCTGCTGCTATCAGGAGAGGGGATCGCAGCCTCGTGATTAAACTCCTGGTTGAGTAGAAACCATTAGTGCCTAAATTGTCCCTTAATTTAAATTTAACAGACAATATCGAAACCTAATTAAAAATCAAGCAATGAGAGAGAAAGAAAAGAGAGATCCGACAAGCGATGAATCCACTTGACCTAAAATTGTTCGGAGGCACGAATCTGCATTTGGAACAATGGTTGTTTATTAAACTTGTTAAAAACATATTTAATCGGATTTTGTGTTAAATAAGCAGGGACAAGGAAGGAGTTTAGTGGCCTTGAAGCTACTGAACATCGAAATGGGCTCTGTTGATATGCAAATGGGGTTTTTGGAGTTTATCAGAGATAACGGGTTTGGCGTCCTTGGAGCGAAGGGAAGGGAGAGGTCTCGTAACCAGAACTTAATGATTTAACCCCGCGCCATTTATCTCCCACCTTAAAATCAAGATTTAATTACAGGAGCTGCCCCTGGGCTGGCATCATCCCCGAGGGCAATAGGATCTTGGGGTGAGCCTGTCTGGGGGAAAACGAGCAGGAAACGGTAAAACCTGGGTGTTGCCCGTTGTGTTGGTCGTAGTGGTGGGCAACCCGGGAATTTACATTTTAATAAACTTCCACATGAGCAATTTCTTAAAAGCTTTTTCAGATCCCCTCACCTGATCCCTCGCTGTCGCAGGCTTTGTTTGCTGCTCTGACGTGCCTCCATTTCGCTTTTTTTACCGCGTTCTTCTCCCCGTTCCCGGTTTGCCCACCCTCTAATTTTCATGTCAGAGTGAATTATGAAAAACAATGTTTTCTTTCCCCGTTCCTTTCCCCTGCTTCTAACTCAGGGGGGAAAAAAAAAAAAAAAGAAAAAAAAAAAAGAAAAAGTCCCTTTTTCCTTCATTAATATTTCTTCTTGGCGGTTTGTCAGGAGTCAAATGACAAACCTGCGCCGGGCTTCGCATAGGACATTTCGAGCCTCCGCTCCCAGCTCGCTAATAAGCTTCCCAGGCTTCTGTAAAATACATTTTCGATTAGATTAGTGTTTAAGGTGAAGTGCCTGATGTGTCAAAGTGTCCCGGGAGGTGGGGCTGAAGGAGCAGCAGGGAGAGCCCCAGCCCGGCTGCACCGTTCCCTTTCAGGGCAGGATTGAATGGCGGGATGATTTGTTGGGATTAGGAGTGATTGAGGGCTCTGCTCCCACGTGTGGCTCATCCTGGGGATAAATCACTGTACAGCCAGCAGCGTTGTCTGCCACAGCCCATTTCACCTCCTCCAGCTCCTCCTAAACCAGCAGAACCCCCCCCCGCCAGTGGGTAAGATCCCATTACTCAATGGGATCGGGGAGAAGTCACCCTGACAATTAAATTTAATATGCAGCATATGGGGAAAAAATCCTGTGGGTCAATCTGCGTGGGTCTGCTTGGATGTGCGGGAAATGGAGAGGTGCTATGGGATGCTGCTGACCCTGAGAGCTCAAAAATGGGGAATTTTACCCCCCAAAATAGGCTTGTGCCAGCATGCGGGTTAAATCCTTACTCTGGTAGCAGCTGGCAAGGCTTGCTATGAAAAAATCTTCATGTTTTGCAGTATTTTCCTGGTGCCTTTTCCACATGTGAGCTGTGGGTTTGTTTTTTTTTTCCTCTCCCCAGATGAACGCAGTTTTCCACTCCACCATCCAAGAGGGCATCAGGCACTATTACGATGACCTTGACTTCAAGAACATCTTGGATTTTGTCCAAGAAAAGGTTCGGTTTTGGAGGGGGTGGGGGGGCGGCATCGGGGAGGTCTGGTTGTGAAGTTTTTCAAGGAGAGGTTAACTCTGTGCCTTCCTGGAGCAGAAGTATTAGTTTTCCCTGGATTTTTAGAGGTTATTCCCATCCGTAGGGTTCCTTGCTTGATCCACCTTGAATATCTTGATCTTTCTGGTTTCCACTGCTCGGTTCGCACAGTTTTATGCTGTCGTGCTCTCCAAGCTCGCCCCACAGGGGTTTTTTGGTGAGTTATTCTGCCGTCTGTGTTCCCTGTGAAGAGCATCTTCTGCTCCACACACGCTTGGACCATACCAGGATATTTATAATTCCCAGTCTTGATGGGAAACTGGGGCCTAATGCCTGAAAGCTTTTTGATAGCTCCCACAATCCGCATGGAGAGAGACGGAGGAATAAAATAACATGTGCTAAAGCTGCTCCAGGGCTGCAGTGACCCTTAGATGGGCCACCTAAGGTCAATATCTTTACCTGAGGAGTCACCAGCAGTTGGCCAAGCCCTTGACTCAACAGGAAAATTGCAGACGTGGTGTTTTCACGCAGTAGCTGGAAGGAGAGAAGAACTCTAGCCAGGGGCAAGCTGCTCCTGGGACTGGTGAGAGCTATGTCCAGTCCAATACTGGGGCTTGGCATAGCCTGATTTAATTTTTTTAGGTGTGTTGGTGCATATTCTGTCTGGTATCTAATGCTCAGAGCCTGCCAGGGGTTGGCAGGATCCATCCCCTCTCCTTGCGCCAACCAACGGGTCGATAAAACCATCCTCATAACTCCTTTGATTTTTTAACCAAACTTTTGATGCCCTGCTGCTATTGTCTTGCATTTTCTGCCCCATGTAGTTTGTTTGAGGCACTAAATAGTAAATTAAGTAGTAAATTAAAATATCTTCCTAATTCCTGCTGTTGAAGCCCAGCTGGATGTGTTTCCCTTCTGACTCTCGAAACCCAAGGTTTTGCTTCCCCGAAGGAACAATTCATCTCCCCCAAGTACATCGAGAAGCCAAGAACAGTCAGGGTTTGAAGTTATTACCCACGCCCTTAAGTGTGTGACCAGTCCAGAGAAACTTTAATGGATCATTTGGTTTTCCAGAACTGTTGAGAAGCCATTCCTGGGAATTTTGGGGGGGTAGGTTTGCTCACGTTTTGAGTGAGGATATTTGGTTTACCTTTTATTTGTGTTGCTGTGAGGAGGAACCACTTGGGTTGAAGACTTTGGCAAATGAAAAAAAAATAAAAAAGAGGAAATTAACCCCAAAAACTTGTGATTTAGTAAAGAAATTGCAATGATGTCATGTCTTTGGAGAGCAGAGCCAGGCCTTGCGAGCAAAACTGTTTTCAGATGAACTTTGAATGTTCTTACCTTGGCCTGGTTTCTCTCTTTTTCATCATGGGTTGAAGTACTGTAAATACGTGAATCTTATCTCATGCTTTGAAGAAAAGGAGACTGTGAAGCTCCTTCTTCTTTGATGTAGCTGGAATTTAAGGCTGGTGGTGCCTTCCACGTTCCCCTCTCTTGGCTTAAGTACCAGCTTTTGACTTTTGGAGTCATCGTCATCCTTAATGAGCCGAGCGCATTAAGACTGGGAGCCCTCTGAAGGTCTCAAGACACCACTGATTTTGAGAAAGATCTGAATCTTTTTCAAGTTTTATTCCGGCCTCCCTATGAGGATGCTGTAATTCAGATGATTCCGCACGAATGATAAACGGATGGAGCCACCAGCAGTTGGAAAGTCCGTGTTGGAGCCATCCTCAAGGAGCCTCGGCAAGGACGAGAGACCGCAGATCTCCAGATAAAGCAGATTTATTTGTGGGAAGGTTTCTGCATCTCCAAACAAGTGAGGATCAGGCATTTAGCGTTCAAGAAGTGTTCAAGACCAGGCTGGATGGGGCTTGGAGCAACTTGGTCTAGTGGGAGGTGTCCCTGCCTATGGCAGGGGGGTTGGAACTCAATGATCTTTAAGGTCCCAACTCTAACCATTCTATGATTCTATGATTGATCATATAATCTCACCCCATTTTTACACCATTTTTCCCCCACCTGCTTCTTCACCTGACATTTTATTAAAAATTTTCAGGGGGAGAACTTCAGCTCCAAGTCTCTCTTTGGGCTATCAGAAGTTGGGGCTGATGAGTCGTTAGCATGGGCCCATTTTGTCTCGTAGGGAGAGAAGGAGCTGTGGGAGAACGTACAGCTCATTGCTAAGGAAAAATGGCTTTTAAGAGAAGGCAAATTGGTTTTATGGAGCTTGAGCAGCCCAGTTCACTTTCGGAGGAGTAGAAACTGGAAGGAAGGATTGGATCTCCTTTTGGACCTACTTTTTGGATAAAATACAAGGTCAGGACAGCCTGTTATTGTTGTTTAGTGGTTATTCTTGCCACTTTCCTTATTAAAAACCTTGTTCATGCATAGGGGGAAGGGGCCTTTCTGATCACCTATTTAAGGTCAGGAAAGACCAAACTACACTCCTTAAAATTTAAATTCTGCTCAAACGCTCTCTCAAGTGATACTTTAACCTAGAGCCGACTGCCCTCACACATTTAAACCAGTATCATACAGTAAAAAACCCAAGTAATTATGGTCCCAAGCACCAGGCATTAATATTTTACCAGGATGATGGTGCAAATAATGTGGCTTTACCCGTCGACACCTACGCGGTCTGGCTGCCGGTGAGCAAATAGATATGGAAATAAATTCCCCTAAAGAAAATAATACTTATGTGTTTTTATCGCTCGCTTTTGCTGAACTACTTGCCCTTTGCAGCCCTTGGACGTGGGGCTGGAGACAACGATGACTCAAAAAGCCCAAGGTTTGCCCCAAGTCAGTAACTGCAGCTCTTCTGCCACTCCTCAATTTATCTTTTTTTAATGGTTTGCTGAGCCCAGGTAGAAGAGGAGAGTTCAAACCACTTTGCTGAGCACGGGATTTGAATTTCAAAGAGCTGCCGGGGCTGAGGTTCTTGCCGAGCGGCTCCAAACTGGAAGGAAAGGTTGGGAGGGCTGGAGGGTGTCGTGCTCACAAACCTCCTCTTTTCTTCTTCGGGAAGATTAAAGGCAGCTCTCACCAGCACAGCTCCTTCCAGCACCTTGCTCCCAGGGTGATGGTTTTACCCGTAATGAGCCCGTGGCTCATCAGCAGCAGCATCGGTCCTCGACACCGAGAACTCCTCAGATGCCACCTGCCAAGCTCTTTCCCTGGGCTCTCTTTGGGGTTTTTTATCCACTCGTTACGATTCTCCGAACGCCGGCGTGAAAATGTAAAACCCACGCCGAAGCCTGGCTCGGGTTAGGAGAAATAAATCCCGGCACAACAGCAGTTTGGGCTAAAACTCTCTTTGGAGTGAAGAGAACACCCTGGTGAGGCTTCCCAGCAGGTGGAAAACCTCGTTTGTAAGGATTTTGTACCAATTTTTGGGTGTTCATCCAAGCACACGGCAAAAACTCCTTCGCAGCATGGGGATATCAAATGGGCAGCGACAGCCCATATCCCTCGAGGTGGTTTTCTCCTCCTTTTTCTAAGCAAATTTGCAAGCTGGTCTCCATCACTGGTACAGGCAGGGTTAGAAGCGATGGAGGAATTAAAGGTAGGGAGTTAGAAAATAGTTGTAAATGTGTGGGTTGGCTGCTCCTGGCCATATCTGCCCAGTTGGGCACGGGAGGAGACCAGCAGGACCCCAAGAGCTGGTGGCTTTTCCTGCTCCCGTTGACCAAGTGTCCCCACCAGCAGGAGGGGGAGCAGATGCTCGCCGGGTCAGACTTCACCCCAAAACTGCTCCTTGAAGAGTGAGGTGCTTCAAGAAATGGGGAAAAACCTGTTGTTTTTTTTTCTAAGGAAGCACACACACCTCTCCTGCCCACTTCAAGCTTTTCTTTCTGGGGAAAAATGCAAAGATTCAAGCTTGTTTACCAAGAGGAGGGATGACTTGATATATAAGAAGCCCACTTTTATTCTGTGGAGAACACAAAATGACTTTCATTAAACTTCTTTTTTTTTTTTGTCTTTCTTCATTGTGCGAACAAAAGGGGAAAAAAAAATGAAGCTTTTTTTTGCCTTTTTTTTTTTTTTTCTCCTTTGTAGCTGCAGCATTTGATCTCTAATTTAACTTGACAGGAAGAGAAATCCCTGTTAGACTGCGGAGCCTTATTAGCATTTTGTGGAATGGCACCAACTAACCGAGCTGCCTTCCAGAGCCAAGAAATACCTTCATTCAAGGCGCTGAAAGAGCCATCTCTCCCTCCCGTGCCCTGGGAATAGGACGGATTAGTCACCTGTAATTAAATCAGTGAAGCATGAATGAGCCTGATCTTTTCCCCGGGCTCGTGAAAGCAAGGGTGCCTCCAAAAACCGCGTGTGCGCATCCAGGGCTGCCTCACGCCTCTAAAATGGGGCTAAATGGGGATAAACACCCACTTTTTTTTTTTTTTTTTACACGGTGTCTTCAACTTCTTTTTTAGGGTCCTGGAAAGCAGACGATAACGGGGGGCTCTCAATGCAGCGACAAGCCGGAGGGGGGGTTTGGCGGAGTGGGTTAGAGGTGTTGAGGTTCCTTCAGCTGCACGTTTCACCTCCTTCCTTTTCCCCCCTTTTTTTTGCAGTTTTCTTGCTGCGGCGGCGATGAGTACCGCGACTGGGAGGTCAACCAGTACCACTCCTGCAACGGCAGCGGGCCGCTGGCCTGCGGGGTGCCCTACACGTGCTGCGTCAGGAAGGTAAGGCAGCCCAGAAGGCACAAAATGTGCCTTTATTTTGCTCGGTATTTCGGCAAAACACCCTCTCCCAGCTGGTTATGGCTGCGTTTTTTCTGTGCTAGAGGCTTTTTAATAAACGGCATCGCCACCCTGCAAAGCGGTTTGAGACAGCGGCGACGTGAAATGGTAAAGAAATTAATATATACCTATCTATATATAGGCTATACTGTATTTTAGCAGTTTTAATGAAGAATGAATGCCAACGGGCTGGGCTATCGTTGCATTCCTCGTGCTGAGGAGTTGTTAGAAATGCCCAGATCCTCTTTTTCAGCCTGATATGGGATATAAAACGGTTTCGAAGGATCATTTTGCAAAGAAATAGCAGCATCTTAAAAGGAGTCGGCTGCATCCTGGCAGGGATCCCAACGAGCTGCCTCCTGTCCACGCGGACACGTATCTCAGGGTGGGGGCTTGGTGGTATATGGGGGTCCTGTTTGCTGGTGTCTGCTCCTAACGAGGAGTTTTTTGAGGGTTTTGTTGAAATTGGGGCGGGGAGAGGTATTTGGATAAAGAGCCACCCTTGTGCAACGGAATAAATAAAGGTCTCGGGAGCCCCTGCCCTTGCAAAGCGTTTCCAACGTGCCGTGAGTTGTGTCGGACGGAGATGGAGAGAGGGGGGGAGTGGATTTTCGGAGCTGTTTGGGTCTCCTGGGCTGATTTTCAGAGCCAAAAATCAAGATACTCACCCCCCCATCTCCCCCCAAGCAGTACTTTTCAGGTCGGAGCTTCCACACCGTCTCGTTTAACACGACCGACCGCCTCGTTGCGATCAATCTGACACATGCTGTGGGGAAAATGCCAAGAGCTGGGCCAAGGCAGGGGGGAAAAAAAAGGCAAATATCCCCGATTGCTGCGGCCAGAAATGCTATAAATGCCCCCAAAAAATGATTTGCTAAGCGTAATCCTGGCAGTAAAACCTCCTGAGGGTTCAGAGCATCGGTGTCGCCTCTGAACCCTGGCTGTGCCCCAGGCGTTATGAATCACAGAGGGAAAATATATCGTCCATCTGGTACTGGGTTTGGATTTTTTAACAGGAAAAAAAGGGAAATCTGAGGTGGCTTAATTCTCAGTGGAAGTCTGAGATGCAAATCAGCTCCAAAAATAATTGTCGTCTCTAATCAGGGCATTGATTAAGAATCTCAAAGCTCCTGAAGATGGAATTAGAAATTCACGTGTTGTCCTTTTGTGCTATGAGTGAGGATGTGTTGGAGAGAGTCAAGTGCATTTTGGGGTATTTTTACACTCTCCACGGTTTTGGGTGACAATTTGGCAAATGAAAGACCTCAACACAGCAGGCAGTATTGGAGACAAAAGAAATCAGACACGATTTATAGCGATGGTGGTAGATGATAACAGAGTAGAGTAAGAAACAAGGCAACTTTTTGGCTTCCCATTGCAATGAGCTGGGTCTGGAGGATGCTCTGGTGAAGGATTGGAGCACCCAGCCCCTGGGAGGGAAAGTACATGGTAAATCACAGAATGCTATGTGGTTGGAAGGGACCTCTGGAGATCATCTGCTCCAACCCCCTGCCAGAGCAGGTCCACCCAGAGCAGGTCCCACAGGAACATCTCCAGGTGGAGTTTGAATGTCTCCAGAGAAGGAGACCCCACCACGTCTCTGGGCAGCCTCTGCCAGGGCTCTGCCACCCTCAAAGTCAAGAAGTTCCTCCTCATGTTTAGGTGGAACTTCTT
>JAOTQQ010000015.1:1073406-1087909 GCA_026546715.1 Gallinago undulata | reverse complement strand
ACATGAGGAGGAACTTCTTTGCTGTGAGGGTGGCAGAGCCCTGGCAGAGGCTGCCCAGAGAGGTGGTGGGGTCTCCTCTGGAGACATTCCAACCCCTCCCCGGACACGTTCCTGTGGGACCTGCTCTGGACTGGGTGATCTCTAGAGGTCCCTTCCAACCCCCCATCAACCTGTGATTCTGTGACTCTCCACCTGCAGCTACGAATGCTGCAGATTGTCCACATTAAAGGCCAAAATATTGTATTTTTATGAATTTTCCTTGCAGTAGCATCCTCCAGAGCCTTTTACTGGGTGTACCGGGGTGGGTTTGGGATGCGGGAACCTATGCTGGGATGCTCACTTCCTTTTCTCCTCCTCCTCTTCCTCCTCCTCCTCCTCCTCCTCCTCCTCAGTATTACGCTTCACCTGAAGATCTCGTGCCCGTCGTCCCCCGCGTTTAACTACTCCCGGAACCCCATCTGCGCCGTGCCCCAGGTGAAGATCGAGATGGAGTCGGACTACGAGGACACCGACACCGAAAAGCCACCGCGGGACATGGGCAGTGAGACCACGCTATAGTCCCGCGCAGCACTTCCCCTGCCGTTTATATATATATATAGATATAGATATTTATATATTCATATATATATATATAAAGCAAATTGGGCTTATTTTTCTATGTGAGACGGAGGAGACCAGTGGCCCCAGGGGTCCGTTGCTGCGGTAGTTTTTAGCGTCACGAGTTAAAGGCCTTGTTGAATTTTTCTCCCTTTCTGCCAGGCGAAGGCGTCGCCGCTGGTGGCGAAACGGGGCTGAAAAGGTGGAATTGGTGATTTTGGCCCCCGCAGCTGCCGCTGGGGGCTGGAGAAGCTGAAGGTGGTGGGAGCAGCCGGGATGCTGATGGAGGTTGATGGGGACTGCGCTGGGGTGATGGGTTTGAGGAGGATTTTTGGGGTGGAGAGGAGGTTTGGATGGCTGAGATGGAAGAAGGGGGAGCGCACATCCCCGCTCCCCCATCCCTGAAATCCCAACGGGGCTCTCCATTGAGTCTTTTTTTGGCAAAGAGGGTGGGGATGGGGCTTTGTGTTGGCCAGAGGACGCTGGTCCAAGCCCATGGCCGCGGGGAGTCCCTTGCTGAGGCACATCATCTCAGGAGGGGATGCAGGAGGGACCCCCCCGCCCCGGGGTGGACGTGTAGGAGGGGATGAGGAGACGTGGCAGGAGGGGACGAGGAGGCACAGTGGGGTTATAGAGGACCTGGTGGCCTGGAGCGATGTCCTGGAGAAGGGAAGGAAGACCAGCAGCCCTGGTTTCAGGGCACCAGCAGCCGGGCTGCAGCGGGAGAGCAGAGCAGGGAAGGGGACCTTGGTGTCCCCAGGGGATGGGGAATGGTTTCTACTGGGAAAGGGGACCCATTGCTGCAGCAAAGCCGTTTGGTCGCCCATCCCCACCCGTGGCTCTTCCAGGGTCGGTCCCAGCCCCGTCCCTCCCTCTGGACAGGACCTAGAGCCATTATCTGGCCAGAGGAGCCCACCCAACCCCCCCCAGCCCCCACTTCACCTCTTAGATTTTGGATGTTCCCACGTGGTTTAACAGCAAAGAGCTCGGAGAGAGGAGGGGAGAGCAAGGGTGTCCCCCAACTCGCCCCCAACGTGGTTTTGGGCAGCTCCCCACTTGGGCTCCATCGGGATTTCGGCTCCGCTGCCTTTGGACCCCCCAGGGAAGGAAGGGAAGAGAGTGGGGTGGGAGCCAGGGTGGGCACCGAGCTCCGTTTGGCTCTGCCCCTCTCTCACCACCTTTTTTTTCCAGCAGCACCTGAGGCTTTTGAAGGGTTTTGGATTTTTTTGTTTCCTTGCACAGGCCAAGCCCAGCTGCGGTTTAGAAACAATGGCCTGAAGCAACCCTCTCAAATCTCTTTCTGTTGTTAATTTTTTGCTAGATGGATTTTTTTTGTTTGTTCTGTTTGGCTCGATTTCAAGCCTCACAGAGGCCCCAACCCTCCCCCTTCCCCAAAACCATCCCACCTGCTATTCATACCAGCCGTATGGGGGGGTAGGGGGGTGGGTGGGTTTTGGGGACACCAGTTAAATCTTGCAGCTGGTCTGAACCTGTGCACGGAGCAGATCCCAGTTGCCTGTAAATAGTCAATTCCAGCAAAACGCTTGAAGGAAAATTCCTATTTATAGCAAAACTTTTTTTTTTTTCGGGTTCAAGTACCCCCCTCCTGGGGAGTTGAGGTAAATAACTGGGTATTAGTCCCATCATCGCTTTAAGCTCAAGGTTGACATTTAAGAACTCTTCCACCCGGGACACACCATGACCGTTTTGTAGCTATTTTTTGTGGTACAGGTAGGCTTCCCCTTTTAATCAAACAGGTTTAATTTGCTTTACCCGCTCCGTCAGCTCCATTCCCCAGCGCCCAGGGAAAGGCTTTGTGGACTCTGGTAGATGTTTCCTAGAGCAGAGCTGAAGCCACTCTCGCATCCAGCTTGTTTTGGACCAAATTTGTCTCTTTTGCAAGGTTCACACACGTGGTTTATATTTTTTTTTGTATACGAGAAAAAGTGGAGCGTCTCAGATGTGCCACCTCCATCGCAGAACCCCTTTAGCCCTTTTGTATTTATCGGTGAAACAACCCAATAAACCTCCTTTCAATGAGTCTCAGCTCTTAAGTGTCTTTCTGGCGCACTAAATTCCCAAATTTAGTGGGTTTTTTTCCCAAAGTGCTCTGCCCTCCAGAAGAGAGCCAGGAATGGGGGGGTTAGTCCCAACTCACCCCCAACAGCCCTCCAGCGTCACCACAGCCCTTCCCTGCTCCCAGGAAGGTGGGATCAGTCTTTCCAGGAGGAAAGGAGGCCAAGACTCACCTCGCTGCCCAGAAACATTAGCGCCTGGGAGTTGTTCCATCCCACCCCAGGCACCGAGACCTCAGGTAAGGTTAATGTTCCACGGCTAATTAGAGCTCGCAAACAAACTCGTTAGAGGACTAAGTTTGTCCTGGCACATGGATGGAGCTGAACTAGTTTTGTTCAGGCATGAAAGTAAAGGACCTGCTCTCTTAGAAGAGGCTCAGCTGAGAAGTACAAGTTGCCAAACAGAAAATGGATTGTTTTACCTCAAACCAGGGCATTTTTTGTGTTGGCGACGCATGGACCAGTCATGTCTTTGATAAATGCAAGGAGAAAGCCAGACCTAACCCTGCTCTACATCACAACTGCTTTAATAAACTATTTAAAGCTTCCTTTTCTGGGAGAAGTGGAAAAAAAACATGCTTAGTAATAATTCTAGGATACAAGCAGATTTTTTTTTTTCTTCTCATCCTTTATTTCGAGTTAGCCTGCATTATTCACTAAGTACTCAGACACTTTCCAGCACAGACCAGGAAGGCTCCTGCATGCCCAGTGTAGACACCAACAGCCCCCACCCCATTGTTCTTTGGTTAGAAAAAAAGGCTTTTTTAAAAAAAAATCTCACCATTAAAATAGCAAAAAAAACCAAAAACCAAAACCAGCTTAACCACACACTATAAGAACATGGTACAACAGATCTGCCACTGCCAGGACAGACATATGGCTTATCTTTTTTTTTTTTCTTCTTCAAGTATCAGCTTCTACAAAAGCTCAAACTAAGCATCCAGCATTGAGTAGAAGACCTCAGCACCAGCCAGGCTGAGCCCCTCTGAGAACAGAACCATGAAGGCCGTGGCTTTGGCACCGTGGAGCCAGCCCTCTGCTTGCCCCGGGCTCCCTAAGGCCACACAGAGCTCCCAAGGGAGCCCCCACACCAGGATCCCCAACGCCGGGTATCCCCACACGGGGAGGGACAGCATCCAAGGAGAGCTGGCTTGCACAGAAAGCAGCTTTGCTAGCGCAAGGAGGCCAGGAGTGTAGATAATCACACCTCAGTACGACTAACGCGCATACGCCTCAACTTCCAATAAATATCTATGACCTCAGAGTAGGAAATTCCACTTCCAGCACAATAAATAAAAAAATATTGCATTTTCTATCGGCCTGTTTGGGAGTCAGTCTGGAATGTCGTGTTCAGTGCTAAGGAGAGTTCCCGGTTAAGCCGTTAATGCTTCCAGCTCTTTGGGTTTCAACAGCTTCTTGGCAGCAATGATGGTGTTCTTCATCAGCATGGCCACTGTCATGGGCCCGACTCCCCCGGGGACCGGGGTGATGTAGCTGGCCTTCTTCCTCACCCCTGCAGGAGGGAAAAACCAGAGCTCAGCATCCCAGTCAAGAGCGGTGACACTAACCAGGCTGGTTGGCCAGCACCAGGCTGGTCAAATTCCATCAAGCTATCTTGAAGGACATTGGAAGCAAAGGAATAGTAGTTTCTCAAAGTGGAGGGTTTTTTCCCCCCCATTCACATCAGAAAGCACACTGGAGTCCCATTGCTCCAATTCCTTCACAATTTCTTTTAATATCCTTCAAGATAAGGAATAGTGGTTCCTCAAAGTGGAGATATCCCCACTACTGAGCAACATTAATGGCAGAGCCCAAGCTGGGGGAAAAAGGCAAAAAGCAAGGTCTGACAGCTGGACTTACAGCAGAACCATGTCAAGTCCAAGACTAGATGTTGGGTTCACACGTGCTCTTGAGGGCAACCACTAAGAGTCTGACCATTCACCCTCTCTCTCTCTTCCAGGAGGAGGTTCCCATGAGTGTCACCAGGCACCTGGAGGGACAGGGCTCATCGCAACAGCCCCTCTGGGCACTGCTGCAGCTCGGTGGTGAGCAAGGCCAGCGAGCCAGAAGGTGAGCTCTGCATGGTTTTATTTAAGAGCAGGAGTGGGAGCGATGAATTGGAGCAGAGGCAAAGCCACCCAACTGCTTGGCTACAGCTGAGTCTCTGCCTTGCAGCACAGAGCTTTCCCATGGCATGTGGAGTCAGGAGACACCCCACCACCACCCCCCTGCAGAGCACTGCATTCAGCTCTGGGGCCACCAACATCAGAAGGACACGGAGCTGTTGGAGTGGGGCCAGAGGAGGCCATGGAGATGCTGGGAGGGCTGGAGCCCCTCTGCTGGGAGGAGGGGCTGAGAGTTAGGGGGGGGGGTTCAGCCTGGAGAAGAGAAGGCTCCGGGGAGACCTTGAAGCCCTTTCCAGTCCCTAAAGAAGGGGGGCTCCAGGAAAGCTGAGGAGGGACTCTGGCTGAGGGAGGGGAGCCCTAGGAGGAGGGGGAAGAGTTTGACCCTGAAAGAGGGGAGATGGAGCTGAGATGTGGGGAAGAACTTGTTTGGGGTGAGGGTGGTGAGAGCCTGGCCCAGGTTGCCCCGAGAAGTTGTGGCTGCCCCATCCCTGGAGGGGTTGAAGGGCAGGTTGGAGGGGGCTTGGAACAACCTGGTCTAGTGGGAGGTGTCTCTGCCCAGGGCAGGGGGTGGCACTGGAGGGGGCTTTAAGGTCCCTTCCAACCCAAATCATTCTGTGATTCTATATTACAGGAAGATTGCACCCTTGCATATGGTTACAATATCAGGTGCACCAAGCAAAGGAAAACAAGCACTGGTTTGCATCTGCTGTCACATGGGCCAGGATTTTCTTCCTCCCCTTTGCAGCAGCCTCAACCTTTAGTGCTCAAGGAAGTAGCTGCAGAGCCTTTCATACCTTCAAAATCCACATCCCCAACCAGCCTTGATTTGGCAGTGACGGGATCCTGCACTCGCGTTATCCCCACGTCAATAACCGCAGCTCCTTCTTTGATCATATCGGCTGTGATCAGGTTGGGTATGCCTGCGAGGGGAAAACAGAACCACGCGCTCACAGTGCTGCTGAAGAGCCCCCAGATCCCCCTCACCACATCTTCACATTATGTTATTACCCACCTGGGCCCTCATAAAACAGTGGGACTTTTAGAATAAGGCTCTTTTCCAACCTCAACGATTCTATCGCTCTGTGAAACGCAGATCTACCCACGGGTGCACAATCCAGTGCTGCTCCTTGATGTTCAGCTCAAGGAGGAGTTTGAGGTTATCAGGAAACACCTCAGAGTGCAAAAAACTGGAATCCACAGCCAGAAAGAGGTCTGGCAAAGCAGCTGGGACCAAAGCAGCCTCTCCAAGTTGAAGCTTTAAAGCTCCATTTGAAGTTTTGTGGCTGTGTTTGTTCACACAGCTCCCACAGTGGTTTCTGCACCTGCACTAAGCCAACAAGCTGGAACAGTGTCCGAGACCACCAGCTTCCCCCAGGGGCTGCAAAACCCCCAGCGTGACAGGGGTGGGAAGCAGTGACCCGGGGCCAAGCCACCCTCTCAGGGTGGGGTGTGTTTGTCTTGTTCTGCCAGATAAATGCCTCATTTTCTCTCCTCCCTCCCCAGAGGCTCACACCCAGCTCCTGCTGCCAAACAGACACCCCAAATCAGCTCAACTCCTCTGCCAAGGTGGGGAGCCTGGAGAGAAGCACACCTCCAAGTAACCCCTTGTGCTCTGAAGATGGCACTGTAGCCATCCCTCGGTATTTTGCCTCTCTCTAGGTAAGCAGATGCTATTTGGGGATTTTTTTTTTTTTCCTCCTCCCCACAAAAAAAAATAGAACCATCTGCATGTGTAACAGCCTGTCTGTGGCTGTTCTCTACATCTGATCAGGTGCTCACTGGCATTACCAAACCCTCCTGCCAGATGTTAATTTACATTTCAAAGAGAGCTATAAACAGCTCTGTAGTAACATCAAGTATGTGGCTCCTGGGCTTACTCACAGGGTAAACACGCTGGCTCAGATGCCACCTACAATACTGTGTCCAGTTTTGGGGCCCTCACTCCAAGAAAGACCTCAAGGGGCTGGAGTAGGTCCAGAGAAGAGAAACGGAGCTGGTGAGGGGTCTGGAGCACAAGGACAAGGGTCTGGAGAACTTCTGAGGAAGCTGGAGGTGTTCAGCCTGGAGAAAAGGAGGCTGAGGGGAGACCTTCTCACTCTCTCCAAGGAGGGTGTAGCCAAGGGGGGGGTCAGTCCCTTCTCCCAAGGAAGAGGTGACAGGACAAGAGGAAATGGCCTAAAGTTGTGCCAGGGGAGGTTTAGGGTGGATACTGGGAAAAATTCCTTCATGAAGGGGTTGAAAAACCCTGGAAGAGGTTGCCCAGGGCAGTGGTGGAGTCACCATCCCTGGAGGTATTTAAAAACCGGGCAGACGTGGTGCTGAGGGACATGGGTCAGTGGGGGTTTGGGCAGAGCTTTGTTGAGGGTTGGACTTTATGATCTGAAAGGTTCCTTCCAACTGAGATGATCCAATGATTCTATGATTCATTCACTGTCCTAGTCCTCACCTAGGGCAGCTGCTGACAGCCATAAGAGCATCAGACTCCCATACCAGAGCTGCTTCAGACTGGGAGGTCACAGGACACTCCATACCAACAGGATTGTCTTCTACAAGCAAGGATTCCTCAGAAACACCACGCAAGCTGCAGTGTGACACCTTCTGCATGACTTGCTAAATGGAGGTCTTACCTGCTGCTGCTACCACAATGTCAGCACGGATCGTGTGTTGCTTCAGCTGCTCCTTGGGAGTGTAGCGGTGGGATATTGTGACCGTGGCATCGCCTGCAGGAGTGGTTACACCAAGCTTGTTAATTCACATGTACCACCCAAACCCAGCCACTTCTCTAAGTTTTCCCCTTTAAGACCACCCATATATTTATCCGGGACATCAGAGCCTGATGACAAACGCAGGGAACAGCCTACAAAGTCAGAGGGAGGGACCTGGTGTGAGAGAGGACAAGGACTCCCTGTAGAAGGCTCCAAAATGTTACTAGACTAACTACATGCAGAGTTAACTCCTCAGTCTTGACCACAACCCTCGTGATGTCCCTACAGCACTCCTGGGACTGGTTTAGGAGCCTAAAGAGGATGATGTGACAGGCTGAGGGCTTCCTCCCACGGCTGCCAGGCACACAGGCCACCAAGTTCCTACCTCCCGGGCGCTCGTGCCGTCCATCCGTATGCAGCAACATGGCGATGGGCATGCCCACGTTCTTCGACCTGCCAGCCACCACCACGTTCTTCCCCAGCGTTGGGATGCCTGCAGAGGACATGGACTCTCAGGACAAGCGCAAGCTGGAGTTACACCAGACAGCAGCCAAATGCTGCTGCAGCAGCAGCTTACCAGTCCTCTTGATGATCTCCCACACCCCCCACGGGGTAGCCGGCAGCATGGAGTACTGGTCAAGGCACATGCGCCCCACGTTTATCACGTGGAAGCCATCAACATCTTTGTCTGGAGTCACAGCGTTGCAAATCTTGCGCTCATCAATGTGCTCTGGATGAGAATAAAAAGCTTTAACCCTAGGGATCGGCCAAAAAAAAAAAAACTGCTCTTTGCACTCAGCCCGAGCCCTGACCTGCTGCACAGCCCCTTCACAGTTTGGAAGCTACTCAAGCCTTGCAGCAAACTCAAGGCTCCCAGCAGAAGGAGACTGGAACCACTGTCACGGACCACCACAACCGCTTTGGGACTAAAACGTAACTAATGCCGAGAGGATATTTTTAGGCAGCCTCAGTGTCATCACCAAGTTCAAACTTCTGGAATCCAATACTCCCCACACAAGAATGGATTTCTGTGACCCCCAGCAACTTAACTCCTGCAGGCAGCTGTGAGGGAGTCGCTGCATCATGGCAGGGTGCCACCTCTCATGTCACAGCACAGACCCTGTGCTACTCCTTAAAGGCTTTGCCTTTAAAAGCTTTATGTAAAAAAACAAAACCGATGGAAATCTAGGTACTCACCAGGTAAGGGAAGCTGTACTAACAGGCCATCCACGTTGGCATCATTATTGAGTTTGCTGATCAGATCCAGCAGCTCCTCTTCAGTAATAGAAGCCGGCCTGAGGATGGTTTCACTGCTGATTCCTGCACAATCATTCAAAGCGCTGTATTAGAAAGACTCTGTACACAAGTAAGAGAGCAACTTCTTTAACCCGTGTGAATTTAAGTCACCCTGCTTCATTGCTCTACCCAATCTGACAGGCGCACACCAAGGATTGCATGCTTGGGGTAACAAAGAGCAGCTCCCAGGCTGGAGACCATCCTAGATCTTGCAAGTTATAATTAAGGACCATTAGTGTTGGGCTAACGGCCTGGGAAAGACTATTGGAAAGTAAAGACTCTCTGGCTGCAGGGAGAGCTCGAAGAAACCTAACATTGTGGGCTACAATGAAGATGCAACTGCACATCTTGTGGTCCTGTAAGAAGGAAATATTGGCCTGGAAGTCTCAGCTCCAAGGAGAGCTTTGGCAGCGCAGAACCCAAGGAGAAATTAAACCATTTATTGCCTCCTAGTCCCTTTCAGCATATTTTCTCCAGAAGCATAGCCAGCTGAGCAGCAAGCAGGACCTCAGCTTGCAAAACTGGAAGGAGTTGGAGAGTAGCAAGGCTGAAGGATGATTGTAGCTCAGAGTCAAGGAAAGACCCTGCCTGTACTTTATATGGCCCTAGGAAGGCTGTAAATCCAAACTCCAGAGTTTGATGTTGCCCTAAAAGATTCCAACAGCCCAATGCAGACGTGAACCGTGTCATTAACTACATCCCAGCAGAGTGAAGGCAGCCAGAAGAGTCTGGGGCAAACGTGGCTGAAGAGCTGCCAGGTGGATGCCTCCCAAAAATGCTTCTCCCAGCCTCCAGTGCAGAGAACTCCCAACTAAAGCAAGATAAAATTTGCTCTACTTTTTCAGAACAGAGCACAAGACGTACCGACGTCAGCAGCCGCTTTGGTTTTGTTCAGGACGTAGGAGTGACTCGCTGGGTTTTCACCGACGAGAACAACGCTGAGGTGAGGTCTCTTGTTTCCAGCCGCTACCCACTGCTCAACCTCGTGACGGGCTTCCTGCCTGATCTGCCGGGCCAGCTTCCTTCCAGAGATCACAACCGCATCATTTCTACAGCACAGAAAGCGTTACCAAAGCAGTTAGTATCTTCAGGACCACCAAAACCAAGCTCTCTGCAACACAGACCAGGAAAAAACAGATGCCAACCACAAGCCACGGCAGAAAAGGCTCTTTTCTTGCCTACAAGCCTATTGCACCTTTATGCCAAATTGTGTTAATCAGCGTATTTTTGCCTCAGTTTACAGTGGGGATCAGCAAACAAAACTGCCAGAGGGACCAATTTTTTTTGCAGGCAGAGAAGGCGTGTGAGTTGTTCCTTCTCTGCAAGGCCCAGAGTCTCCGTGTATAGTTTGCCTGGCGTGTGTTTTGAGCTAAGATACTTATCAGCTCCCATTTTTGGAAAACTGCTCACCCGTTCCCTGCAAAGGCACGGCAGCCTCGCTACAAAGGACTTCCACAAAGCAGAACTCACTCCAGAGTGAAGCTTCCACCAGCAAAGAGCTTCACTGAGTATTTCTGACTCGGACGCAGCGCAGGGGCAGAGCGTGCCGGGATTCTGCACCAAGTGTTGCTCCCAGAGATCCTCATCCCCCACAGAATTCCTTGGTAAGACCATTAGCCCATCTAGCACCTCGCGTGAGCCGATCTCATGCCCTCCCCTGCTCAAGTAATCGCTGTCACTGCTGCAGCCCTGTCTCCAGGTCATTAAAGCTGGGCTGGGGGTATGAAGTTTCACCCCTTCCGACAGACCCCAACATCGAGCTGGAGCAGAAGGGACGTGTGCCCATTCAGACCACGTCAAAACAGCTCCCTGCTGGACATTTCTGGGCTAAACTGGTAACAGGAATATCCAGTCACTGCCAAAACGCATTCCAGGCAACTGGACACCATGCAGTATATGGAAAGGCTGGCTTGACCTACAGCTAACTGGGAGGGCACGGCTGCCAGTCCCCGCTCACAGCAGGCCATCCATACCCCACACACACTTGGCTTTTTTTCCTCCAGGTTATCACTATAACTCTTGTTTAAAGCTCATTCTCATTCGCTAATCCCTTTGTGAGAGAATTCACCTTTGCAGGCTTCACTTTTAGGCTTTGCTACAGCATTTAAGTCTCGCTGCAAAGTCTCACGATGAGCACCTTATTGCTCACCCAGTTAATCCCACCTCTGAGACTGGGCAGGCAAAGATGCTCCCTGCAGCGTTACTGTCAGTTTGGGCGCCTTCCTGAAGTGCAAGGACCAGCCCATTTCTGAAGCAATCACCAAGAAACATGCATCACAACTCCACAAGCCACTCTCCTTGCCACAGGAGACAGCCCGACAGCACCGAGCACTGTCTCTAACACCCACACACCCCCCAGCACCACGCCATCCAAGAGGAACGAGCTGAATTGCTGCAGTTTCTCCTCAAAAATCCATCCTTTGCCCGCTGTCCAGACCTTCTCCTCCCAGGACCCCACGTTAAGTCTAACAACGCTGGGGTTTTTTTTGACCTTCTCTAGGTACAATTCCAATCCTGGACCTCTGGGGACAGCTGCCACCAGGGAGAGCCACCATAAGAGCTGCTCCAGACCCACACAGGACAGCCACAAAGTGCCAGACGAGGTAGGAAAGTCTTTTGCCTAAATACTTAAGAGATGCAGAGGATCTTTTGTGCTTTCTTAATCCTTGACTTACTCAAATACATCATTTTCCCCATTTAGTAGGAATTAATTGTTACTTTAGCCCTGACAACAATCACACCAATGAGAATTTGTGTTAGCAATAACCAGTAAAAACCCATTCCAGACCAGCACAGCTGGTCTGGAATGGGTTTTTACTGGTTATTGCTAACACAAATGCTTATATTTTAGCTTCAGAGCTAAACCATCACGCACTTACTTATATGTAAATGGGAGAGAACTCATTAGGTCAGAGACACTTCACGCCAAGAACCCATCCCAGTCTTCTCCTTACATAAGCCTGAGGTTGGGGTGCCCAGCCTGGGCTCCCAGGGGATGGGGACAGCCACCAACAGCCCCCCCCCATGACCTACAGGGAAGCCAAAATGAGAACTGGGAGCCCTGTTTAAAGGTTTAAAAGGGACACCCCTTTTAAACCCCCTGTTTAAAGGGGGGGAACAGAAGTGAAGCCAAACCACCAGCAGCATTAGAGCTAAACCTATAAGAGGGGGGTGCAGAAATGGAAGGGGAAGAGAGAGTGGGGATGCGGGGGGGGGGGGGGGCTTTGAGGCCTGAGAGGTCCCTCTGGGGTGCAGAGAGGGCCTGGTGCCCCACCTTGTCCCTCCCCAATACCTGGGGAGGGCCTGGTACCCCCCCCTTGCCCACCTAGAGGGAGCCGGGCACACACTAATGCAAGGCAGGAGAGGGATTTCATCAGCCTGCACCGCCCGGGGCGGCCGCTGGGGGCCCACCTCATTCATTCCCGGTACCGGCAGCGCAGGGCCAGGCCTACCCCGACCCCAGTGGGCGATGGGGTGGGTCGGGCCGGGCCAGGCCTCCCCCCTCCTCAGCCCACCCCACAGCGGGATTGGGCGGCGGGAGCGAGCAGGTGGGCCCCGCATCCCCCCCCCTCCCCATATAAACTCCCTCGCCCCGGGCCGTACCTGGCAGCACTGAGGTGGAGGAGGCGGCGGGCGTCGCGGGGGCGCAGGGCGGCGCGGAGCGGGCACAGCGCGGTTGCCATGGCAGCGAGGGACACGGGGGAGAGAGCAGCGACACACTCCCCTCCGCGCCGCCCGCCCGGCTTTATAGGGCGGAGGGTTCGGCCCCTCCCCTCCTCGCCGGAGGGCGGCAGCCAATCGCCGCGGCGAGAGACGCGGCGGGGAGAGTTGAATGGCGGCGGGGAGGAAGGGGGCGGGACGAAGCGGGCGCTCCCCGGCTGCGATTGGGGTAGAGAGGCGCTCGGGAGAGAGGGGGTGGGCGGGGCAGAAAGAGAAGGAGGGTGTGATTGGGAAAGGCGGGCGGGGCTTGGCCGCCCTAATTGGGCACGGCGGTGCTGATTGGCTGGAGTCGGGAGGGGCAAGAGGGGCTGCAAGAAGGGCTGTGGGTTGCGTAATGAGGGGGCGGGGCCTTGAAGGACGGGGCGGGGCCAAGTATGGGGGCGGGGCCAGGGCTGGGCCGGGGGTCAGGGCTGGGATTAGGGCTGGGGTTGGGGTGGGATTGGGCCTGGGGGTCAGGTTTAAACCTGTGATACGGGGTGGGGTTGGGGAGGGATGAGGGTTGAGAGGGAGATGTCCCTTGGTGGAGATGGTTCCACACTGTGACGCTTGTGAGAGCTGCGGGAGGTGACCTGGTCAGGAGCTAAAATAACCTCAAGATGTTTATTTTAGTTTTTGACTTGTTTACAGCGGCCACAGTCACTCCCTGGTTTTAAAAGTAATTTTTTAGTTCAATAACAGGTGCTCATTGCGAAGACAAGGCCTGGAGAGGTTGTGTAGCTGCAAAAAAAAAAGGTAAAAACCTGCAGAAATCAGCCTTGGGGAAAGGACTCAAGAAACTTTAGGATTTTGGAGGGGAATTTCAGCCCATGAAGATGGGGTTGGGGGGGCTGGATGGGGCGCATGGGTCTGGTCTGGTGCTGAAAAGAAGGCGCTGAAATGAGATGGTGATGGTAGCGGTGGGTGCAGGGAAGTGCCAGTGAGTTGCGGGGGACACAGGAGAGGAAGGTCCATGGTGGGCAGGTGCCCAGGCCTGTGAGGAGGGTCTTTGGGGAGGCCCATGGGGGTGCCCAGAGCGATAGGGAGGCAGCTCAGGAGGTGCCCAGACCCATGGGGGGCAGCCCAGGCCCATAAGGAGGGCACTCTTGGGGTGTCCAAGAGGGGAGGGGGGGGCTTCAGGGCTGCCCAGGCCCATGAGGAAGGGGCTCTGGGGTCCCTGGGCCCATGAGGCAGGAGTGTTTGGGGGTACGCGGGCCCATGGGGGTCCCCAGACCCAGGGCGGGGATCTCTGGGGGTCCCCAGGCCCAGGGTGGGATCTCTAGGGGTGCCCAGACCCATGGCGGTCCCCAGACCCAGGGAGGGATCTCTAGCAGTACCCAGGCACATGGGGGTCCCCAGACCCAGGGAGGGATGTCTGGGGGTGGCCAGGCCCATAGGGGGTCCCCAGACCCAGGAAGGGGGGATCTCTGGGGGTGCCTAGGCCCATGGGGGGGGGTGTCCTGACTCAGGGAGGGATCTCTGGGGGTGCCCAGGCCCATAGGGGGTCCCTAGACTCAGGGGGGGACTCTGGAGGTTCCCAGCCCCATAGAGGCCCCACCCCTTTTTCCCGGGAGGCCCCACCCCTTTTCCGCGAGGCCCCACCCCTTTTTTCGCGAGGCCCCGCTTCCCTCCGCCCCTCCCCTCCTCCCGAACTCTCGCGAGAGTTGTCGGCGTCGCGGGCGGGGCGGGCCCTGCCCGCCAGGAGCTGGGGCCGCGCGCAAGGAGCCGCCGGCGTCGCCGCCGCTTTCGCCTCAGCTCGGCCCGGCCTGGCCCGGCCCCGCTCGCCATGAGCTTCCTCTTGTGAGTCTCTGGGGTCTGGGTGCCTCGGGAGAGGCCCCGGGAGAGTGGGGTAGCTGGGAGGGGCTTTGGAGGAGGGAGGGAAGGTCTTTGGGGAGAGGCTTTTGGGGGAATAGTCTCTGGGGAGGGGGAGTTGTGAGGGGCTTTGGGAGGATTGTGAGAGGATTTCGCTTGGGGGGGCACTTGGGTTTGGTCTGTGAGGGGTATTGGG
>JAOTQQ010000015.1:1031862-1046767 GCA_026546715.1 Gallinago undulata | reverse complement strand
CCCCTCCAACCTGCCCTTCAACCCCTCCAGGGATGGGGCAGCCACAGCTTCTCAGGGCAACCTGGGCCAGGCTCTCATCACCCTCATGGAAGAGAAGTTCTTCCCCAGATCTTACCCAAATCTCCTAATTTTGGGTTTAAAACTCTTCCTTCTCATCCTACTGCTCCACTCCCCAAACACCATCCCTGGAGGGATCTAAAAGCCGGTGCTGAGCGCCGTGGGTCAGTGGGGGGTTGATGGTTGGACTCCATGATCCTAAAGGTCCCTTCCAACCCAGACGATTCCCTGATTCCACGAATTCTGCAGCACAAACCCTGATGGAGGGGCAGGAGGAGCCGATCTGGCTGCCTGCCTCCCACCATCCCTAGCAGCAGGTCTCCTCGCCCTCCCTAGAAACGGTTCTGAGCTCTACAAGCGCTGGAACGTTCCTCCTGCCTCAAAGGCACAGAAACTCCTGGAGCACTTCAGGGTACCGTCGGCGCAGAATAATTATCCAACGGCTCAGGGGAGGGCATCCTTCTTCCCCTGAATAATTAAGACCCTTTCCGTTTCCGAGAGCGGGAGGTGGGATTTGGGGAGCAATGTTTGGAGGCAGAATAGCGAATCCCAACGCTTCTCCTTCTCCTCCGCTCTCGCAATCTCCTCGTGCCATCTATCTGGGGATGCTGCTAAATGAAAAGGTTTATGACAGCTCCTCAGCACTCAATCACAAAAACACTCTCCAAAAGATGTTCAGTAAGTCAAAGAAACTGTCAGCGCTTTTTCTTTGCTTAAAACAAAAAAAAAACCACCCCAAAACCCTCATAGATAGGGATTTTCGCAGAAGTAAAGAAAGTTTACGTGCTTAAATTCTATGGGATTTGGGTTCCCAGTTTCCTCAGATTTCGGCAAAAATCCCTCTCCTATTCTGGATTTGCATTCCAGCAGAGGAAGGAATAGCTGGTGGCTTGATGCACACCCATCAGGTTAAGAATATTTCTAAACGAGCAAGGATTTGAAAGTCAACGAGTTACTCCCAGTTTACACCAAAGCAGCTAAAAGCAGAATTTGCATACCCCATATTTTTTTTTTTTCCTCCAAATAAGATGAAGTTCCTGTTGCAGAAGAAAGCTACCAGTTATATTGAGCTTACTCTCCAGCAGAGACTGGGTTTGCCTAAGCAAAAATAACTCTTCTGGACCGAATTCTCCTCCCACGCCAGCTCCCGTAAAGCCCCCAGAGGCTTCGGCGCGGTCGCTCTGGGTTTATTGGGATTTAGTCGCCCTGATCCTTGGTGATGAAAGGAGGAATTTCACATTCCGGGGGGGCTGGTGCCTTCCCCGTACCGGTGAGGGACCAGCCAAGCCCTCCCCGACACAAACCGCCGCTGGCGTTTCATGAGAAAATAGACATTTCCCCCCCCCCAAAAAAAAATTTCTGCTCGGAAAATAAGGACTAAGAGTGGGGGAGATGCCACGAAAAAAGCTGCATCAGAGGCAACCGAGTTCAGCAAGGGGAATTAAAAAATAAAAACACAACAGCAATTCTGACTCATTTCAAGCAAAAGATAGAGAAATCATGAGCTTTCTTCTCCCCAAGACGGGTCTTTGGGGGCTGAATTCTTCTCTCACATTTAAACCCATATAAACCCTGAGCAATTTTTTTTTTTTTTAAAGTCACTATTTAATCTGCAGATTTTTATTTTTTTTTTCCAGGAAGAGGATCTGATCTACAGAAAACCTAAATCAATATCAGCTGGCTTTAGGTCAAAGACCTCGAGCGTTAAGTATAGCTGTCAGCGAGATATATACAGACATATATCACAGCCTGCCTGATAATTGCCTCTTATTCCCCCAAGGCAGCGAGTGGATAAGTAAAATATAATTAATTACTCTATTTTTCTGGCCTCCGATAACGAAGGTAGCCAAGTCGCTCGTTTATTTTTGCTCAGCGTTGCCGTCGCTACTTAATTAAGAAAAGACAATGGTTTTCTTCCCTCTCCCTCCCTGCGTGGTGGGGAGGATTCAGATGGAAGGGGAGGTGGCAGGAAGGGCTGTTCCACCCAATCCCACCAGCTGTAGAAGACAACCCAACCAGGGCTGTCACAGACTCTGAAGTCCCTCCTGAGCTGCCGCTCACCTCCCAGTCGCTCACATCCAACATATTTTTCCCTTGCTGCCAAACCAGATGCCAAATTAATCTCAGCAGCTTGGAAAACGCACAGGACTTCAACGACCTGATGGGGAAGGTGTGAACCGTAGTGCCGTGGTCCCGAAGATCTCCCCTCTCTCCAGACAAAGCCCTACTTTTTAAAAAAAAAATCATAAAAATAACTGCAGCCCCCTATCAAACGACTTGCAAAATGAGAAATCTGGAGTTGATATCCAGAGACAGCACCGTCTCCCAAGCCGGGAGCTCAGATTAAAGCAACTAACACTGCTTTAGGGATTTTTTAGATTTTCCTGAGTGTGCTGTGTGAAGTTTGAGCCGGCACAGGATGGGATTTTCCAAGTCCCAGGAGATGGGACAAGGGGCAATGGCCTCAAGTTGTGCCAGGGGAGGTTTAGATTGGATATTGGGAAACATTTCTTCATGGAGAGGGTTGTCAGGCATTGGAATGGGCTGCCCAGGGAAGGGGTTGAGGCCCCATCCCTGGAGGTGTTCAAAAGATGGGTTGAGGAAGTCCTTAGGAATATGGTTTAGTGATTTTTGTCAGGGTTAGGTTGATGGTTGGACTAGATGATCTTTAGGGTCCCTTCCAACCTGCACAATTCTATGATTCTATGATTTTCCCTGAATTACATAGAAGAGTTGATGGCACCCTTTGGAGACCACCTCAACCCAAAGCAGGGTCAACCAACCCCATCCTTCAATCATCTCTGTGGCCCGTTTGCTCCAGTATGGCCACGTCTCTCATACTGGGAAGCTCAGGAGTGAGCACAGCACTGCGGATGAGTCCCACCAGCCCTGAGGACAGGGGAATAATCATCTCCCACCCACCTCTGTCTCCCTAACCAGGCTTCAGGGATTGCAGCCGGTTTCCCCGGCAAACGATCCCGAGGTGGTTTCTGTCATTAAGAGGAAACTCTTGCAGGAGATTCGTTTTCTGCCCAGGAGGGTCTGGGAGCTCAATTTCCCCACGTCCCCTCATCTGCTGCCCCACCACGGCGCGCAAGACGCTTAACCATCACCGAGTGGACGGGGTCTGGGAGAAGGTTCCAGAAAGATTGCTGTCTGCTCGGGACCCCATTAGTCACCGTCCCAATTCCCATGCCTTCGGAGATATCCATATTTTAGCACATTATCTAATTCACAGAGGTCTATTGATTCCCAGCTCCGCTCCGAAGGGCAGTGACTCATCTCTCAGAGCACATAATGGAAGAGCTGCTAATAAAAAAAAAAAAACCCAAAAAAAATTTAACATTTAGAGCCAGAGTATCCGGATGAGAAATGCTCCGCAGACACCCAGCACCGTGAGCGGGATTCGGAATGGGGTGGCTTTCCTCCTCCATCCCTGGGACACGATGCCGAGTATCCGCACGCTCCCCACGTGCTCATTTCCATGGGTGCAAATTCCAACCTCAACCAAACCCACAGGAGCTTTCTTATTTTGGGAGAGGACGGGGAGGGTTCCTGGAGAGGGATGTCCACAAAAGGACATTCATCCTCCCTAAACATTCCAACTGGGATCCCAACGCGAGGGATCCTTGAGGGGTGTCCCTCAAGGGGCCGGGCTGGGACCAGGACTGTTTAACATTTTTATAATGACATAGAGGGATTGAGAGCAACATCAGCAAGTTTGCAGATGACACCAAGCTGTGTGGTGGTGTCAATCCACCTGAGGGACGGGATGTCATCCAGAGGGACCTGGACAGCCTGGAGAAGGAGGGCCCAGGTGAACCTCATGAGGTTCAACGAGAGCAAGTGCAGGGTTCTCCACCTGGGTTGGAACAATTCTGGCCACCAGTACAGACTGGGGGATGAGGGGTTAGAAAGCAGCCCTGAGGAAAGGGACTTGGGGGTGCTGGTGGAGGAGAAGCTGGCCATGAGCAGGCAGTGGGCACTGGCAGCCCAGAAGGCCAACCCCATCCTGGGCTGCATCCAAAGAAGTGTTGCCAGCAGGTCCAGAGAAGGGATTCTGCCACTTCCCTCTGCTCTGGTGAGACCTCACCTGGAGCACTGTGTGCAGGGCTGGAGCCCTCAACAGAAGAAGGACATGGACCTGATGGAGCGGGGCCAGAGGAGGGCCACAAAAATGCTCAGGGGGTTGGAGCCCCTCTGCTCCGAGGACAGGCTGAGGGAGCTGGGGGGGTTCAGCCTGGAGAAGAGGAGGCTCCGGGGAGACCTTAGAGCCCCTTCCAGTCCCTGAGGGGGGCTACAGGAGAAACGGGGAGGGTCTTTCCAAAGGCCTGCAGGGACGGGACGAGGGACAATGGGTTGAAGCTGGAGAAGAGCAGATTTAGGTTGGATCTCAGGAAGAAGTTCTTCACAACGAGGGTGGTGGAGCACTGGAAGAGGTTGCCCATGGAGGTGGTTGAGGCCCCTTCCCTGGAGACATTCAAGGTTGAGTCTCGACGAGGCCCTGGGCAACCTGGTCTAGTTGGGGGTGTCCCTGTGATTGCAGGGGGGTGGGACTAGATGACCTTTGGAGGTCCCTTCCGGCCCAGATGATTCCATGATTCTATGAAAAGGAGGTTTGAACCCGCAGCCCCGCTCCGCCCGTGTCACCCACCTCTTTGGGATTGTCCCCCACCAGCCTGAACTTGCGGGGAGTTTTGCTCCGGGCGTATTTGCAGCCGTTAAAATACATGCTCCACGAGCAGCCGAAGGAGAAGGAAGCGCCGCAGGTGTTGGGGTCCTTGCCTTGGCATGCACAGGTCCGGCTGCGGGAGGGACACCGCGGAGGGGCGTTGAGCGCCGTGATGGCAGCACCGAAAAGGGGGGGGAGGGGGACAGACCCCACGTCCCCTTCCCACCCCACATCCCCGAAGCGGCGCGGTGGGACTTACTCGTCGTTCAAGCCGCAGCGGCGGCTGGTGGGGTTGCCGTACTTGGTGAGGGTGTCGGTGAGCTCCTGGTAGAGCGTGTCGCCCAGCGTGCGGGGGATGCCCTCCCAGGCCAGGATGAGGATGATGATGACGGCGTTCTGGCAGTGGTGGCCGGCCCGGTGCCGCACCAGGCACAGCAGCTTCTCCTCTTGGTTGTGTCTCCGGATCACCTGGAAAACGCAGGGGGGCCAAGTCGCACCGCTCTCCGATGGCAAACACCTCCCGGGATGGGGAGGACCCCAAAAGTGGTTTCCGGCTGCTTTCCACAGCATTCCGTGGGGATTTGGGGGGGGGGGGGGGGGCCGGGAGAGCTGTGGGGGCTCCCATGGCTGCATCCACCCGTGGGTTTCTGGGGTGCTGGGGGGGTGACGAGCCCGGCCCAGGGGCTGCAGGCAGGGACGTGCCGCTCAGCGGGTGCCCGAGGATGGGGAACCCCGTGGAGTTTCCCCAGGGGGCGGCCACCACTCTCGCTTCCTCCCCCACCAGCAGCACATCGAGCATCCTGCCCACGGCAGCCACCGCCAGCGAGGGACCTCCTCGTCCCCAGGCAGGGAGGGGATGGGCAGGAACGTCACCCCAGGGAGGGCTCTGAGGGGGGACGAGGGATGGGGGGGGAAGGCACTCACCCACTTGGCGATGGGGCAGCCCCGGGAGCTCTTCCCCTCCTTCCCCGTGTAGATGACCTTCTCAATGCGGATGGCCTTCCCCTTCTCGCCGTACCTGCCGTGGGACAGGCATCAGTCCCACTTGCCCCCACCGTGCTCACGAGTCACCCTCATGGGACCCTACTCACCCTCATAAGACCCCTCTTGAGCCCCCACTTGCCTCACTGGACCCCACCTGCCCTCATGGGAGCCCTCATGAGCACCCATTCCCCTCACAGGACCCCACTCACCCTTGCTGGACCCCACTCACCCTCATGGGACCCCTCATGGAATCCCACTCAACCTCAGGAGCCTCCACTCACCCTCGCAGGACGCTTCTCTCCTTCACAGGACCCCACTCACCCTCATCAGCCCCCACTCATCCTCACGGGACACCACTCGCCCTCGTGGGACCCCATCCATCTTCCCAGGTCCCCCACTCACCTTCACAAGACCTCAGGGACCCCCAACTTGACCTCACAGGACCCAGCTCACCCCCACCAGCCCCCATGGGATCCCTCACAGACCCCCCATTTGCCCTCAGAGGACCCCCAGGAAGTCCCAGTTCACCCTTGTGGGCTCCCGCTCGTCCTCATGAGACCCCTCCTGCCCCTGTGGCCCCCCAGGACGGGACGGGATGTGGCGAGGGCCCTCACCGCTCCTCCATGAGCTCCCTGATGGACGCCACGGTGGGCCCCGAGCCCAGGTGGGTGTAATATGGTCCCTCGTCCTTCTCCACAATTTGCTCTGCAGAGGCAGAAGAGGGTGGGGGGAACAGAGATTTTGGGGTTTGCACCTCCGCTGGCTGCCCCGAGAGATGCCAAACCCCCAAATTCCCCTCAAATTGAGCACTTTTGCACCAAAACCTCAAGGTTCCTCAGCAGTGTTTCCCCCTGAGAGCAATTAGGGGCTCGTTAAAGAGCCCAAGGGCTCCTCTTCATTTTCTGCTCCCAGCACTAAAACGCTGCTGGGGAGCGAGGGGCTGGGTGCTCAGACCCAAAAACCTCCCCGGGGGGGATGCAGCCCCTCCGAGCCTCCCGGCAGGACCGCGGCTCCATCCTGGCACCAGGGGCTTGGCACCAGCCGCTTGAGCACGGGGCATTTTGACGAGCTTTGAGGAGATGAAGCAATTAGCAGCAGCGGGCAGTTCAGCATACACCCCCCCCCAAACCCCTCCCCCGCTCCCCACACCAGCTCCCACCCTGGGCACCCGCCTGGCCCCGCTCACCGGGACTGGCCCGGCTGAGACACTGCCAAAACCATCACAGGATGATTTGGGGGCTGAAAACTATTGCTGCTGCTGCTTCCAGGCTCATCCAGAGGATTTGGGGATGCTCAGGGAATGTCCTGGGGTGGCTGAGCCCCAGGAAGGAGCTGCTGCACGGAGGAGAGGCTGAAGGATGCCAGGGCTACCAAAGAAGGATGCCACGGCTACCGGAGAAGGATCCTGGGCTACAGCAGAAGGATGCTAGAGCTATGGCAGAAGGATGCTGGGCTACAGAAGAAGGATGAAGGGCTACAGAAGAAGGATGCTGGGGCTGGGGCAGAAGGATGCTGGAGGCCACAGGTGAAGGCTGCTGGGGCTACGGGAGAAGGATGCGGGGGCTACGGGAGAAGGATGCTGGGCTACAGGAGAAGGATGCTGGGCTATGGGAGAAGGATGCCTGGGGCTACAGCAGAAGGATGCCAGGCTAGCGGATGCTGAGGCTATGGGAGAAGACTCCTGGGCTACGGGAGAAGGATGCTGGGCTACAGAAGGATGCTGGAGGCCACAGGCAAAGGATGCTTGGCTACAGGAGAAGGGTGCCGGGCTATGGGAGAAGAATGCTGGGGCTATGGATGTTGGGCTACGGCAGAAGAATTCTGGGCTACAGAAGAAGGATCTGGGCTACAGAAGAAGGATGCTGGGGCTATGGCAGAAGGATGCCTGGGGCTACAGCAGAAGGATGCCAGGCTAGCGGATGCTGAGGCTATGGGAGAAGACTCCTGGGCTACGGGAGAAGGATGCTGGGCTACAGAAGGATGCTGGAGGCCACAGGCAAAGGATGCTTGGCTACAGGAGAAGGATGGTGGGGCTATGGCAGAAGGATGCCCGGGGCTACAGCAGAAGAATGCCAGGCTAGAGGATGCTGGGGCTACAGGAGAAGAATGTTGGGCTACGGCAGAAGGATGCTGGGCTACAGAAGGATGCTGGAGGCTAAGGGAGAAGGATGCTGGGGGCTCCAGCAGAAGGATGCTGGGCTACGACAGAAGGATGCCGGGTGTTATGGCAAAAAGATGCCGGGGCTACGGAAAGAGGATTCTGGGCTACGGAGGATGCTGGGGCTCCAGCAGAAGGATACTGGGCTAGGGAAGAAGGATGCTGGGGCTACCAGAGAAGGATGCTGGGGGCTACAGCAGGGGTGTTGTACAGGATGCTGGGCTACAGCCCTACAAGCAACAAACCCCCAGCAGCACCAAACCCCTCGGGGTGTTCAGGGCAGGCGTGGGAAGCCAAGGACTCTCCGGGCAGCAGCGCAGGGGTCGATCCCCGGCGCACGGGGATGCTCCAACGCCGCCAGCGGGGATGATCCGGCGCCAGGGCCGGGTCTGATCCGTCCTTCCACCCCTCGGCTCTCACCACCCTGATTTTCATTCCCGTCATGTCTAACTGGCTGGGAGCCAGGGCAAGGAGAAAGCCGGGCTCAGCTGGGCTGCAGCTGTCCAGACAGGGATCAATACGGGACACGCAGCGAAGGGCTGATTTTATTACGGCGTCTAAACAGCACAGGCACCTAATAAAGCCCCCGGCCCCGACTCCTACTTAATTGCTTTCTCTCACAGCTTTTCCTTGAGAAAAACAGAGAGAGGTGGTGGGGATGGAGGAGGGGGGGACGAGGAATCCCCCCTCTCCCAGCCCTTAAAACGGGCTGCAAAGGAAAAATCTTTTTTTCCTGAATCTTTTCAATCCTGAATCTTTTTTCCTGAATCTTTTCAAGCAGCGCGGGGCGAAACTCCGAGATCGGTTCGAGCGGCTCCACAAAAGCCTTTCATTCGTTCGGTGCCGTTTGGGCTAATTACTGCTGCCACTTACAAGCAAATAAATAAATAATCATAAGCCCTGCTAATAAAGTGCAGCTTGCGCTTGGCCCGAGGCCACCTCTCCCAGCGGCGCAGGGGTTCGTTTGTCCATCTGGATGCCCCGAATCCTCACCCTGCTCCTCCCGGGGGGAGAGCCCAGGGTCTGAATTTTGGGGAGGGAAGATCCAGTTCCCGGCGCTCGGACGGAGTCGGACCCCTGGGACCTGGTGGGAAATGTCTGGCACTTGCTGCGAAGTCTAACGAATGCCAACGCACACCAAAAAAGAAACCCAAAATAAATCCCAAATCCAAGAATTTGGTGCCTTTTCAATGCATCCTGGTGGGATCGGTCACCAAACAACCCAGAAACCCAGCAGCAAATAACCCAAATCGGGCAATTTGGCTTAAAATTGTGGAATAACCAGGTGAGATAGATTTTAGGTGGGTTTTGGCGCTCTACGGGATTTAGCTGAGAACTAAAGTGGAGGCAAAACCCAACAGCTCTTTGGTTTTGCCGCTCTTCTAAACCACGGTGGCATGGCCAGGTTGGTGGCTGCCACGCTGTCAGCCACGCTGACACAATGTATTTCCAAAAAAATCCCAAAGCCAAGAGGTTGGTGACTTTTCAATGCATCCCAATGGGATCAGCCACCAAAAAACCCAGCAGCAAATATCACAAATTGGCCAATTTGGCTTAAAATTGTGGAAAATACAGGTGAAGTGGATTTTAGGTGGGTTTTGGTGCTCTTCAAGATTTAGCCAAGCGCTTCAGCAGAGTCAAAACCCAACAGCACTTTGACTTTGCCGCTCTTCCAACCCAGGATGGCACAGCCAGGCAGGTGTCAACACCAGCCCCATGGGGACACAATGATTTTTTCCAAAAAAAATCCCAAAGCCAAGAGTTTGGTGCCTTTTCAATGCAGCCTGGTGGGATCGGCCACCAAACAACCCAGCAGCAAATAACACAAATCAGCCAATTTGGCTTAAAATTGTGGGAATAACCAGGTGAGATGGATTTTAGGTGGGTTTTGGCGCTCTATGGGATTTAGTTGAGCACTTCAGTGGACGTAAAACCCAACAGCACTTTGGTTTTGCCGCTTTTCCAAACCACAATGGCACGGCCAGGTGTGTTTTGGCATCACCTCCACAGTGACACGATTTTTTCCCCAAAAAATATCCCAAATCCAAGAGTTTGCTGCCTTTTCAATGCATCCCGGTGGGATCAGCCACCAAACAACCCAGCAGCAAAGAACCCAAATTGGCCAATTTGGCTTAGAACAGCAGGATTAACCAGGAAAGCTGATTTTAGGTGGGTTTTGGTGCTCTTCAGGATTTAGCCAACGCTTCGGCAGAGTTAAAACCCAACAGCCCCTTGGTTTTGCCGCTCTTCCAACCTGAGATGGCACAGCCAGGTTGGTGTTGGCACCACCTCCACAGTGATACGATTTTTTCCCCAAAAAAATCCCAAATCCAAGAGTTTGGTGCCTTTTCAATGCATCCTGGTAGGATCAGCCACCAAATAACCCAAACAGCCCTTTGGTTTTGCCGCTCTTCCAACCCACGCTGGCACAGCCAGCCCAGCGTTGTCACCACCACCATGGTGACATGGTGGTCACTCAGCGTTTGCCATCGGACCCTACAAATCAGAGAGGAGATGAGAAAGTAAAAAGAGGGCTCCGCAGCATCGGGGACCACATCCCTCCGAAAAGCGGGAGCTTTGCCGGCACCGCAGGGTTTATCCAGAACAATCCCACCCTGCAAAGCCACCTCCTCGAAATGCCACCCCAAAGGGGGGCTCGTCCCCACCCCGGTAAGACCCCGGCACGGCCGCTGGCTCACCGACGCAGTCGCAGGTGGGGAACTCGGCTTGTGCCCGCTTGGCCGGGGTGTCCAGGAGGCTTTTGGTCGGCGTGTCCAGGTATTTCAGCGGCGACTCCAAAAAGCCGCTCAGGGTGGGCGTCAGCGGCACCTCGTCCTTGGTGGGCGTCCCGTCGGCGTCGTCCGCCTCCGGGTTTTGGCTTTCCTCGGAGTAAAAGCACGTGGTGGACACCACGGTGATAGCACCAGAAGACTCGATTTTGATCTGTTTCGGGGAGCGGGCGGTGAAGGGGGGGTCTGAAAGCAGCCCCTTCCCCGGTGAGAACGAAAAGCTTTTGGGTCCGGCTTGGGGAGCGCTGCTTGACGCCGGGGCGGCGGCGCTGGGGGGCACTTGTGGGGCTGGTGCTGGCCCCCCCGGCAGCTCGGTAGCCCCAGGGGCGAGCGGGGCGGGTGTCTCGTGGGGCGGCAGGTTGAAATTCTCCCCGAATTCGGCTTCAAATTGCCGGATGAGCTCTTCCAGCTTGTCATCCACCACGATGGGGGTCGTGGCGGCCGGCGGGGGGGCGGCCGGGGCTTCCTCTGAGCCCGCCGGCACCGGGTGAATTTGGGGGCCCCCCCCGGGGGCACCCCTTTCCTGAGAGTCGGGAGCCGGGGGGCCGCCGTCGAGGGGGTTCGGCGGCGGGGGGCGAGCGGCGGGCAGGGGTAGTGCAAGAGGCTGGAGCGGGAAGGCCGGCGGCGGCGGCGGCGGTTCGGTTTGCATCTCTTCGGGGGGGGGTTCAGCAGGGGGTTCGGCGGGCGCCCGAAACCCCTCCAGACTGATCTGCCAGAGGGGGAGGAAGAGGGGCTGCGAGTCCTTCTGCTTGGCCTTCTTGATCTGCACCTGCTTACGGAGCGGTTTGGCCGGGGGGGGCTTCTCGGGCGGCGTTTTCTTCTTTTTCTCTTTGGCCTGCTTTTCGAAGGGCTTGGGGGGCACGGCGGGGGCGCCGGGAGCCCACCAGCCGCTCGGCCGATCCTGGGGGGGTGGTGGTGCCGCCGCCGCCGCCAGGCTTTGCTCGAGGAAGAGGCTGCGCTTGTGGTGGAGATGCTGCTGCAGGACCAGCTGCGTCTTCTTGTGCAGGTCGGGCTCCGGCGGCGCCGCCGGGGGCAAACGGGGGCCGCCGGGCACATCCTTCCCGGGGGCTCGTTCGGGGGGGTCCGTTTTAGGCACCGTCACTTTGCCGGCCGTCGCCTCGGGTCTCTTAAAAGCTGCCTTGATGTAGTCGTCGGCGTTACCCAGCAGTTGCTCCAGCTCTGCCATGGGGTCTCCGGCCCCCGCTGCCCCCTCAGCCTCCAGCCCCCACGTCGCTGCGAACCCCCCCCGGGGAGGTGCCGTGCCGAAAAATGGCTCTGGTGCTGCTCCCGGCTCCGGCGGGTAACGGGGTTCATCCCCTCCCTGCCATGCGGCCCCCGGTGGGGCGAGGGGGCCGGGGCCAAAAGGGGTGGTGGGGGGCGGCGGGGGTGGCGGCGGGGGGGGCTGGCCATCGCCGGTGGGCTGGGGGAGAGCGGCCGAGAGCTGGGTGAGGGCTTCGATGGCTATGGCGGTCTGCAGGCTGATGTTCTTCTCCTTGGCGATGGTCAACGCGCTTTGGGAAAAGGGGAGGCCGTCGGGCGGGCACGGCTCGACGGCCTCAGGCACCGGCTGGGGGTCAATAGCACCTTCCTGGGGGGGCGGCGGGGGGTTGGTGGCGACGGCGCGGGGCCGAGGCGACGCCGGCTCTTCGCCCAGAGCCGTCTTGATCTTCTGCTCCAGCCATTCCAGGTAGTCGGGGCACTCGGGGCCGTCGCAGTTGCAGTTGGGGGGCTTGACGCCGTGCTTGGCCAAAGCCAGGGCAGCCTTGAGGGCGTGCAGGTCCTCCCCCCGCGGCACGCCGTCCGCCGCGCTCAGCCCCCCCCGGCTCATCTCCGAGTCAAACTTCTCGTACAGCAGCGACGACGGCGAACCCGGGGGCGGGAGCCGGTAGGAGGAAACGGCTTCGGCCACCGCCGAAAAGGCCACCAGGTTCCGGACGTCTTCCAAGTGGGCTTTCCCGGCGGCGGGCGGCTGGCCCGGCGACCAGCCGCTGGGCTCCATCAGCGCGGCGCCCCCCGCCTCCGGCCGGCCCCCATTCGCCAGGCTGAGCCCGCTGCCCTCGTTCAGCCGCCTTTCTTCGACATAATTAATTGGCCCTTCTTCCATTTGGCTTCTGCTGGGTCCATCAACCGGGTCGCCCGCCGAACCTGTCTGCGAGGAGGGAGAGAGGGGAGACGTGAGCATCCCCCGCCGCGACCCACGGTGCCGTCATCACCCACCCCATTTCTCCCCTCTTTAGGGTTTTTTTTCATCCCCTCTTTCCCCACCTCTTCTTCTGACGCGGGGGATGAAGGCGCCGAGGAGCCACGTGAGAAAAAAAGAACCGCCACGGGCAAAAAATAACACCCCCCCCAGCAAAACCAGGCGGGTTTTGCCCGGCTGCGTAAGGAGCAGCGCGGCTCGGGAGGTGGCCAGTTTCCCCTGTGACGTCCCCGGTGCCACCCACGTCCCGTCCCCGTCCCCCCCCCCGCCACCCGCGTTCGAGATTGCTCACGGGGCGCTTCGGGATTTCCAATCGCCCGCCGAGGAGACGGGGGGGTGGGTGGGATGGGGAGGGCATCCCCGGCTCCGGCCACACGGTTGGCACCGGGGAAGGAAGAAGCAGCACTGGGAGGGGGGGGGGGGGCAAAAAATAAATAAAAAATTTAAAAAAAAAAGGGAAGAAAAAGGGGGTGGGTTTTTTTTTGGAGCTGAGCCCAAAGCAAACACCCCAGCTGTCCTTCGCCGCGCACGGCAGGAAGCCGCCGAGTTGGCTACGCCGGTGCCAGGGGCTGCCGTCACCTCGAATAACCCGGCGTCTGTATCACCGCGGCCCCTGGCAACGCCGAGCTCCGGCACCGGCCACCAGAAAACCGGCCCCGCTGGCCAAGGAGAGACCCGAAAACCATGAGGAGAGCCGACCGCACCAGGGAGCCCATCTCCCCGGCGTCTGGCCTCACCGTTTAGACCCTCCAAGGGGGGGTTTTGCCAGGGATGAGGGGGGTCTCTCTCTGCTCCGTGGCTCTCTCCCCGCTCGGCGGCGGGGATTTTGGTGCTGGGGGAGCCGGGGCAGTGGCAGAGTATTTATCAGTTTGCCGATAACCAGGGGAAGGGGGTGGGGGGGGGGGTGGGGGGAGCTTCCTGCAAACTAAAAATACGGCAAAACTGGCTGGAAAAAACTATGACAAAGCAGGCGAAGGCTGTGGGCAGAGCTTCCTGCTTCCGGACGGTGCCGGGCACCGGCTCCCAGGAAGGATCCCGGAGTCCAGTCCGGCCGGGAGATGCCGAATTACAGAGCAAATGCCAGGAGAGCTGTCGGTGTGGGGCTGGTGGCGGTGCAGCCCTCTTTAACCCTTCCGCCGCCAGCCCCACGCGCATCCCCCCCGCGGTGGGTTTCCACGCCGGAGATCCGCACGCTGCCGACCGCGGCGAAACCGCGGCAGAACCACTCTTGGCACGATGATGATACCCCCAAAATCCCCCCCCCCTCTTCCTCCGGGGGTGAAAACTCACAGGGGAGCACAGCGCCGGTGCAAATCACCGCCGCCCCGCTCCGGCACTGGGCTCACCCCGGGTTTCTAGGGGCCCCGGTCCTCTTTGCGGCATCCCCCGGAGCCACCGGGACCGGTCCATCGGGTCTGGGAAGCCAAGTGTTTGGCCACCGGGTCGCCCCCGTGGGCTGGCAGCCGGGGCAGGGTGGGGACAACACGCCGCCTCCGCGCTCCTTTGCAAACCAAGGAAGAAACAGCCTCGCCCGTCCTTCCTCCGCCGTCATCATCTTCCTCCTCCTCCTCCTCCTCCTTCCCCAGCCGAAAGGGTTTTTCCGCAGGGTGGCAGGGAGGAGAAAAACGCCCCGAGCCCCTTCCAAGTCCTCGGGGGGTGGGCGGGGGGGGGGTGTCACATGGAAATACACTCATCCCCCCCCCGAAGTGTCGCCGGCATCGCGGCGGTGACGCCAGCACGGAGAAAATGATGCAAAACCTGTTTTGCTCTGGGTGGGGAGTGGAGATGAAGGGTTTACTCTGGGGGGGGTGGGGGGGTGGAACTTTCTGTGTAAGGGTAGGGGAAGCCCCCAAAACCAGCCATGGGGCCGGGGTGGCACCTTGGGCTGCTCCATCCCATAAACCGGGTTATGGACCCCGGCTGGGGATGCAGGTAAATAGTTCACCCTCTGGAGGCACAGCCCCTAAAGGGTTAATCCGAGAGCCACAACCTTCCCCAAATCAGCTTGGGGGGGGGGGGGGGGGGGGGGTGTTATAATAAATTTA
>JAOTQQ010000015.1:993758-1009034 GCA_026546715.1 Gallinago undulata | reverse complement strand
CCCCAACCAACCCCTTCCCCGGGCAGACCCCTGCCCCACAAACTGCCCCCGTCCCTCCCCATGTCCCCGACCCCCCCCCTCCCCCCCGCCCTTGTCACCCCGGGGACCCCCGGGTTGTCGCCTGTCACCGCCCCCCCCCGGTACCGATGTTCCCCTCCAGGGCCAGGCGCAGGGCGGCCCCGCACCGCCCCATCCCGCCGCCGCTTCCGCCTTTCCCGCGTCATATGCTAATGGCATGGTAATGAGCGGCGCGCGCTGCCTCCCCGTGACGTCATCACGCGGGAAGTGGAAGGGGAGGGGGGAGGGGAAGCAGCGGCGGAAGCGGGCCGGTGGAGGCGCGCGCAGCGCTGGGGGGGGTGGTATGGTAATTTATGCAAATTTAGCTCCGCCCACGCCATGTCCCGGCAGCGCTGGAAGGGGGACAAGGAGGGGAACCAGCATGGGGGCGGGGAACCAGAGAGGGGGGGGCACCAGTATGGGGGTGGGGAACCAGTATGGGGGTGGGAGCAGCAGGTCATGGGCACCAACGCAGGGTTGGAGACATCAACACGGGGTCAAGGGCATTGATTTGGGGTTGGGGACATCAACAGAGGGGTGGGGGCACCAACACAGGGTCAGGGGCATCAACATGGGGTCAAGAACATTGACATGGGGTTGGGGACATCAACAGAAGGGTGAGGGTAGCAGCATGGGGCTGAAGGCATCAACATGGGGTTAGGAGAATCAACACAGGGTTGGGGGCACCAACACGGGGTCAAGAACATTTCATACAAGGTCAGGGGTATGAACATGGGGTCAAGAGCATTGACATGGGGTTGAAGACATCAACACGGGGTTGGGGGAATCAACACAGGGTCAGGGGCACCAACACGGGGTCAAGAGCATTGACACAGTGTTGGGGGCAACCAACATGGGGTCAAGGGAACCAACACGGGGTCAAGAGCACTGACACGGGGTTGGGGACATCAACAGAGGATTGGGGGCACCAATATGAGGTAAAGAGCATCAACACGGGGTTGTGATACCATCATGAGGTCAAGGGCACCAACAGAGGGGTGGGGGCATCAACACGGGGTTGAGGACATCAGTGTGACATGGGGGGCACCAACAAGGGTATGAACATGTTGGTGTCAGGGGCACCAACATGGGGCCAAGGGCATTGACACAGGGTTGAAGGCATCACAATAGGATTGGGGACACCAACATGGGGTCAAGGGTATTGACAGGGGGTTGGGGCCATCAAGGCAGAGTCAAAGGCATTGGCATGACATTGGGGGCACCAGCGTGAGGTCAGGACTCCCCCATCCCTCACCCCATTGCTCTCAGCTCCCACCCCAAACCCTCCCACCCCCCACCACCCCAAAATCTCTCAGAAAAGGGGCAGAGCCTGGAGAAAAGGCTTTAATGCGCAGTGGGTGGTGGGGAGGAGCAGCAGGGACCGAGGAGGAGTGGGGCACCCCAGCCCAGGCATGGGGGGCCACCACGGGGTGGGGAGGGGGGCTTAGAAGCATTTTCGGTGGACGATGGAAGGTCCGGCCTCGTCGTACTCGGGTTTGCTGATCCACATCTGCTGGAAGGTGGAGAGGGACGCCAGGATGGAGCCACCGATCCACACCGAGTACTTCCGCTCTGGCGGGGCGATGATCTGCCGAGACACGAGCCGTTAGGATGCACCCCCTGGTTCTCCCCCCACCCCAAAACCTCCACCAGGAGAGGATTCGGGGTGTTGGTGACCATGGTTTTGAACCACCACCGCCACCACCACCACCTACTTTGATCTTCATGGTGCTGGGAGCCAGCGCCGTGATTTCCTTCTGCATGCGGTCAGCGATGCCGGGGTACATGGTGGTGCCCCCAGACAACACGTTGTTGGCATAGAGGTCCTTGCGGATGTCAATGTCACACTTCATGATGGAGTTGTAGGTCGTCTCATGGATGCCAGCAGACTCCATGCCTGGGGTGGAAGGGAGGTGTCAGCACCCTGACCCCCACCCATGCCTCCTCAGGGCTCCCCAAAAGAGCCACAGGGTCACCCATGGGTTTGTCCCTCCCCCATTTGGGGTGCAAAGCACTCGAGGGGATGCAAAACACCTCTGTGGGGCACCCATGGGACCTGTTTGCCCGGTGGTGGGGATGGGGGGCAACCACCTAGGGGACAGCCAGGACAGCTGGGGGTGGGCTCACCGATGAAGGAGGGTTGGAAGAGGGTCTCGGGGCAGCGGAAACGCTCGTTCCCGATGGTGATAACCTGCCCGTCAGGGAGCTCGTAGCTCTTCTCCAGCGAGGAGGAGGAGGCGGCCGTGGCCATCTCGTTCTCGAAGTCGAGGGCCACGTAGCAGAGCTTCTCCTTGATGTCGCGCACAATTTCCCGCTCGGCTACGGGAGACGATGGCAAAGAGGCTCAACCCGGTGCCGCAGCAGCACTGTGGGGTGCCCCCGTCACCCCGTACCTCCCTCCCCAGCCCCGTACCGGTGGTGACGAAGGAGTAGCCCCTCTCGGTGAGGATCTTCATGAGGTAGTCGGTGAGGTCGCGGCCGGCCAAGTCGAGACGCATGATGGCGTGGGGCAGAGCGTAGCCCTCGTAGATGGGCACGTTGTGGGTGACGCCATCCCCGGAGTCGAGGACGATGCCTGGGAAGGGGGAAGGAAGGTGAGGGAGGGGGCTTGAAGCCGGCTTGGTCCCTTCCCCACCATGGATGGACACCAGGTGGGAGATGCCACGTGTCCTACTCACCAGTTGTGCGGCCGGAGGCGTAGAGGGAGAGGACAGCTTGGATGGCGACGTACATGGCGGGGACATTAAAGGTTTCAAACATGATCTGGGAAGGAGAGCGAGAGGGGCAGAGGGTTAGGGGGCAACATGGGGGTCCCCGGTGCATCCCACCCCATCCCATGGGGGTCTTCCTGGAGGGATGGGGTCAGAGCTTTGCAGGGCAAAACGTGTGGATCGTTGCATCACATGGAAAAGTGGGTGGATCATCGCATCACATGGACATGTGGGTCAAGGCATCACGCAGAACCACCCGTGGGGCGCCGTGGGGCACCGTGTCGCACTGAAAACCGCGTGGGGCAGGACATCGCATGGAACCGCGAGTCATCGCATGGAGAAACCGTGGGTCAGCACATGGTGTGACAAACCCCATGGCTCCACGAATGCCCTTCCTAAAGCCCCCCAGCTTCACCCCACCACCCGCTCCTCCGCCGGCTCCTCTTGGCTCACTGAACCCCCAAATTCCCCACCCTCCCCGTGGTTTCAGAGGGTCCGTCCCCATCGCTGGGGTCCCCGCGGTGCCTTGCCTGGGTCATCTTCTCCCGGTTGGCTTTGGGGTTGAGGGGTGCCTCGGTGAGCAGGGTCGGGTGCTCCTCGGGGGCCACGCGCAGCTCGTTGTAGAAGGAGTGGTGCCAGATCTAAGGCGGGCAAAGAAGCAAAAAGTGAGGTTTTTACCCCAAAGTGAAGCCAGGACCCGCACCCACTCCCCATTCCGGGCTGGGGGAGGGGGCTCACCTTCTCCATGTCATCCCAGTTGGTGATGATGCCGTGCTCGATGGGGTACTTGAGCGTGAGGATACCCCTCTTGCTCTGCGCCTCGTCGCCCACGTAGCTGTCTTTCTGCCCCATGCCCACCATGACACCCTAACGCCGGCGAGAGAGGTGGCCTCGTTAGCCTCATTTCGCTGATCAAAGCAGGGTGGAGGGATGACTTGGGGCTGCTGCTCCCCAACCCGGGGTACCCACCTGGTGCCGGGGCCGCCCCACGATGGAGGGGAAGACGGCGCGGGGGGCATCGTCGCCGGCGAAGCCGGCTTTGCAGAGGCCGGAGCCGTTGTCGCAGACCAGGGCGGTGGTCTCCTCCTCGCACATGGTGGGGCCGGGAGCGGTTGGCGTTCAGGGGGACCTGGGGGAAAAGCTGGGGTGAAGTTGGGGGGGGGGGGGGGGGGGGGAGAAATATCGTTAAAGGAGGGTGGGGGAGAAGGTTACGCTGCGCCACCGCGTCCAGCTGGGAGTCCTTGGGGATGCACGGCCCCGCAAAATCCTCCGTGGGCCACCATGAGGGGTGGCCACCGGGTCCAGCCCTGGTGTGGCGATGCTGGGAAGGGTGGGTGCTGCCCAACCCCATGGGTGCTGCTTGGCACCGATGCTGCGTCTCCATCCTTCACCAGCCGGTGCCCGAAATAAGTGCCAAAGCCTCCTGCCCGCGCTTGCCCGGGGAGCTCCGGCGTCGCCGTCCCGGGCTGGTGCCCCCCGAGCGGGCAGGGGGAAGGCAAGCGATGCCCTCTCCTCTGGCAGCCCCTTGCTGCTCTGCCCTCACATCCTTTCCCAAAAATGGGAAAAAAAAAAACAAAACCCATAGCCCTTCCCGGAGGGCTCCGCCGGTGGACATGCTCCTAAAATCCAGAGGAAAGCAGACGAAAACCTTGCGGAGGCCCAAAAATTAAAAAAAAAAACACCCAAAACCCACCAACCCCAAATCGCAGGGATTTCTAGAAGAACACGACCCGCTTTGGCCACAGCCCAACTCATCGCCTCCACGGAAGCCCCCCGGCTGCGGGGTCGTGCCGGGGTTGGCAACCCCCGCCCCCCGTGCCATGGGAACCCAGCCGGGGCCACCCCATCAGCGCTTGGGGGGCACCCCCCCAAAACACCTCCCCGGGGTGTTTTTCCTTCCCTGCAAGGAGAGAAGGGAAGCCCCCGGGGCCGGGCAGTACTCACCGCGGACGCGAAAGCTTTCCTCTGGGACCGAGTCCCGACGCGCCTTTGGTATAAATACCAGCGAGCCCGAGAAACCTCAGAGGCGGATCCTCTCTAAACAAAGACCCTAAATAGGCTAAGGGATGGTGTGTTAGCCATATGGCCATATAAGGTGTTTTATTTCATTAAATTGACCTTGGGCTGATGGTAGGACCCGGCACGGTTAATTATTGTAAGAAAAATGTATGCGGGGATGCTTGGGAGGCGACATCCCATTTGGGAGTCTGTTCCTTTTATGCTCCGCTCCGATAAACAAGTGAGACACAAGTCCTTATAAGTGACGGTCTGGGCAAAAAGGAGGTGGAAGAGTCTCCGGTTCCCCGGGGAGAGCGTGGAGAAACCCCACCCGGGTGGAGGTGGGTGTCGGGGGCTCTGCCCCGGGGGACACCCCGGAGCCGGGATGGGAATTTGGCATGGCCGAGACACTGGGAGCGCACGGGGTTGGTGCATCGCTTCCTCCCGGCCTCGGTTCCTCCGTGTGTCCCCAACATCCGGCACTTTTGGGATGTCTCTCCCTGAGCTTTTTTTTTTTTTCTTGCTCTCCACCCCTATTTTTGGGCCCCTCGTCCCCCAAATCCTCGGCTCAAGCAGGGCCAGACCCGCGGGTCCGAAGCCCAGCCCTGCTCCGTGGGTGCTCTCACCCCCTCCCCGGGGGGATTTTGAGGCAGGATGAGCCCAGACCCCACAAGGGGTGATGGGGGGTGCTGTGCCCTGGCCCCCCCTGCATGAATGCAGCCTTGGGGGGGGGGTGGTGGTGCTGAGCCCCCCCTGGCCCTGTGGCTGCAGCCTTGGCAGGGGTGACAGAGCCACAGCAGCCCATGGCCCTCGCAGAGGCCAACCAGCAGCTGCCAAAATCCCAGCTGCCTTTTTAAGGGCAATGGGGACTCTTCCTGAGCCCCCGGGGCAGGGGGGAGGCAAGAGAGATGCCCCAGAGCCCCCACCCAGAGGTACAGGGGGGGACTCAGGGTGCAGTTGGGGAAACTGAGGCACGGGGTGACATGGCTGGCTCCTGCTTTGTGGGGTCCCGAGCTGTGCTGGGGTAAGGACATGGAGGCCCCGCTGCAGCACTAAGGACCAGGAGCTGCAGGGTCCTGCCACCACCAGAAGGGACCCAACACTCCTGGTGTCCCCCTCGTCCCCAGACGGAGGGAGGGGACTCCAGTTGTCACCTCCACGAGGCAGGATGGGGACACGGTGTCTCCCCAGCGTGGCCAGCCCATCCCACCTCCAACAACGTCCCCAGCCAAGGGCTCTGCCCCCGTGACCCCCCCTCCCTCCGGGGGAGCATCAGCTCACAGGGGCTGGAGGTGTCCCCTGGCCGTGCACTCGGTGTCCCCACCGTCCGCCCCATGGACCTGCTGCCTCCTCGTGTCCCAGCCCGGTTCCCTTGGTCCAACGCCAAACATGAGGTCACTGAGGCAAAAGGTTGCCATATATGACAAGCTGAAAAAAAAAAAAAAAAGTGAAAAAAAAAATAATTAACCCCAAACCCATCAGAGGAGGGGGAAGGAAAGGGGGTTGGGATGGAGGGAGAGTCCCCCACGGAGAGAGGACGGCCATGCCAGGGTCTGCATGGAGCTGGTGGCAGGACCCTGGACCCACCCCAGGGTGGAGGGGACCGTGCCCGAAGCCTGGGGACACCCCCGAGCCCTGGGCTGGTGCAAAGTGGGAGATGCCATCCCCAACCCCTGCTCTTTGCTGGGGACAGGGGGGTGGTCACCTCCCAGCTCCCCATCCCTGCTGGATCCCCAAACCGCCCCGGGCCCACGGCACCGTGGCCAGCGGGACCAGCAAAGCCTTGGCGCGGCCAGTTTGAAGCTGGGACGGCGGCGGCAAAGCCCCGAGCTGGAGCAGAAGCAGCCTAAAAAGGAAAGGTTGGGCCACGGCAGCCAATCCAGCCGCCGGCTCCGGGGAGGGGGGCCGCAGCCCCGGGATGCTGGCAGGAACGCCAAGCATCCCCCGGCGCAGGCGAGGGCTGGGAGGGATGCGGGACGAGGAGGGGGGCAATCCCCAGTTTGCCGTGGGATTTCAAAACCCCGGGGCCTCGGCACCTCCCTCTAAGGGTAACGGTGGCGATTTAAACCTCTCCGGCTGCCACCGAGGACGGAGGAAGCGGCCACCGGAGCTCGGGCAGGGATTTGGGTCCCTTCCCACCCCCGCGGCAGAGATAAGCATCGCTCCCCGCCTGCAGGACACCCCCCCCCCCGAAACACACAACCCCCAGCGCTGCCGAAAATAAACCGCTCCCGCAAAGCGTGGTTTCTGTCGGGGCTTAGCTCCTACCACGTTCAGCCCCGTTTTGAGTGATTTTAGGACAGACCAGTCCCATCTGGTGCGGGGGGGACAGGGGGGGGTGGGGGAGCGGGACACAGGCCGCGGTGCCAGGACATCGAGCGATTCATCCCGCCGCACAAACTGATGACTCAGTGATTTTTTTTTTTTAAGTGAAAAAATGCGATTAGAAAGCCGCCGGGCCGGGCAGCGAGGCAGCCCCTGGGCGCTGACGGGAGAGTCGCAGCCCCCGCGTACGGCCGCGCCGGGAGGGACGTGAGAGACTCCCCACGCCGGTTTATCGGTCACCGGGACAATTGCCGAAGGGCGCAGTGGTTTGCTCTCTGCTCGGGACCAGGGCAGCTCCAACCCGAGACCTTCGGGGACGGGGAGATAAATTCCTCGTGATGTTCCCTGTCCGGCTGAAGGAATCGCTGCTTTGAGAGACGGGCTCTCAGCCCTCGCGTCCCCGCGCTGCGAGAAGAGCAGCGTGCTCCTTTCTGCCTTACAAAACCCACCCCTGAGCACGGTCTAAATAAATTAGGTCTGCAAGTTTGTTTCCACCGATGCCCAGAAGTCCCCTTCCTTCCCTCCTTCTGGCGAGAAGAGCCCCTTTCCAAAACTGACTGCAAAAACGATGGCAGCAGCTCTTCGTCAGCCAGGAGTCACGGAGGGGGCTGGTGCAAATAAAACACAAGCCCTAAATAAACGGGTTCCGTCCCCGCTCTCAGCCACACTGGACCCCTCCAACCCACCGAGAGTGTGTCGAAGACCACAAGTGGCAAAAGAAACCCAGCCAAGAGAATACAATCCATCTGTGTTCAACTGTACACCGAAGGATTTCGCATGTGGAAGTACATGGACACGACACACAGAACACGCGTGTTCGCACGCCAGGTGGGAAGGCAGCTCCAACCCCTTCCCCTCCCCGCACGGCCACGTGCTGAGCATCACAGCATCCCGCCAGAGGATGTGGAGATGCCGGGGATCACGCTCAGCCCTTTGAGGCCAGATGCCTTCCACCTTTCAACGCCGCCTCTTCCCCTCCAGCCCCGGCGGGAGCGAGGGCGGAGGCGCCAGGGAAGGAAAATTGCTGCTGGGCATCCAAGGAGGAGAGCGATTGGGAAGAGGTCCCCGGCTGGTGTACCACAGAACGGTGACATCCCAAGCGCGTGGTTTTGGCAAGGAACAAACTTCATGCTGCTCAGAGAAGTACACGGAGGCGGTCGGGGGAGGTGATCCTTGAGGACTGAAGCGGCACAAGATGCTGGAGCCCCTTTCTCAGAGAGACGATGGCCTCGCAGAGCCTTCACACGACAGCGCCGAAGCCAAGAGACTGAGAGCCATCTCCACCAGTGACAAGTCAAACCCAAACCCCCCGCTGGGCAGCCCAAGGGCTTTTCCGAACCAGGAGAAGAAATAAGATAACAAGACATCCCTCCCCACTGCTGGAATGAAGCAGCTTGCGCAAAGCAGCGCCCCATCCAGGCACCTTCTGCCCCAAAACACTGAAACAAGGGTTCCCAAAGGAGGTTGGGCCCCCTCCTACCTCAGCGGGCAAAGACCTGAGTACTGGGGAGCAGGACTCGCTCCAGCTCAGCGGTGATAAGCTCATGCGTGGGGTAAGAGGGGTTAGGCAGGTTTAATCTGAAATTATAGCAAAGACTTATCTACTCCAGCCGCTGTACCGAGACCACAGCAACCCAGGGAGGCAAAAAGCACAGACTCATTTGGGCAAGTCCCACTTTGGAAAGCACTTGAAGAGGTTTCCACACCTCACGGTTGCAGCAAATCACAGGGGAACACCCCCAAGAAGCCATAGATTAGAGTATTAAAACAATTGCTTTAGTGTTAGCTTCTGTTCTTTGAATTTCCAGTTAGCTTTTCCCCACACCCTGAACCTCAGCACCACTTCACCAGCCCAACGCCAGGCACTGAGGCTTCACGCGCTCCCGCTGAGGTCAGGGCACTGATTTCACCGCGATTGTTGGGGGAGGAAGGGGAAGGATCACTACACGGTAGAAATCATCTGCTACAGGAGGAAAAAAAAACACTTTTCCTTAGGCCTAGAAGGAAGGTAGATGGTTTTCTGTAAACGGTTAAGGCGAGAGGCCTATCGGAGATCCATCAGGACCACGTCTCTCTCGACTACTGACACATGACTGCAGGTCTGGAAGAGAAGGGAAGAGAAAGAGCAGACAGGAGGTTATTGACATGTTCCTCCAGGTCAGGTGAGCCTCCTCCTGACACAACCTGAACCCAGCCTCCCACACAGAACAGACCAAGAAGTAGTGCCCTGCCTGGTGCCACAGACCAACCACGGCAGGACACAAGTACAAATCTCTCTCTCTTTCAAATCCAGGCCTTTTGCTGCTGCCTTGCCCTGTTTCTGCAGAGAAGTGCTCTGCGTCGCACCTTCCAACACGTGCTAACAGCTCAGAAAGCTTTTGAACCTCAATTCTAGGAAAAGACAAGCCCCTGCCAGGCTGACCCTCCAGTGAATTGTCCAATATGCCAACTACAGCCCCCGCTGCCTTGTGGGGTGACTTACAGTGAAGAGAGGGGGGTCTTTGGAGTGGGGGTGGAATCCTTTCTGCCGGCAGGAAGAGATCTCCTCCAGGCCGTGCTCCGTCAGCTTGAAAAATCCTGTCCTAGAGCAAATAAACACAAACTCTGTGTAGCTCAAGCCTCTGCAAATAAAAGCACCTCCTCCTGGTTCTGAAGAGCATGCTTGAGTCTGCTGGTCTCAAGCAAGAGCAGACACACGCTGTGGGACACTCCCCTCCCCAGTTCTGCGGCCACAGACCTGTCTCCTTTCATGGGTGGGCAACCATGGCCCAGATATGACCACCCCCAAACCAGCTCAGAAGAGCTGTCAAATCACACATGTTCTTCCAGTCTCTTTTGCTAAAGCTTTCATTGCGTGGCTTGACGTTTTGTTCCACACCAGGAATTCGACAGAGGAAAAGGTCGCAGTGAACAGCCCTTCGATACCTCCTGAAGAAGCCTGACCTTTTGGTTGAGCAGCACAAGCAGAGGGAAAAGCCTTCTCTACCCCCTACATCCATAACTTACTCCTGGTATTTCGGAGAGCACACAATAGCGATGGACTCCGGCAACATCATCTGGTAGGAGCAGTGTGTGTGCAGGTCGACGCTGGAGAGGAAGGCTGTCTGCGTGGGGTGAGTCTGGAACACAAGGAAACATCAGAGAGAGGAAGTTAGAGCAGGGTCAGAGGACTAGTCCAAAGGGACGGCGTCTGCCAAAGGAAGGTTGTAAAAGAGAAGAGACACAGCTCCTTGGATGGCACAGAGCACAAGCTTGCACACAGAAATCCGTTTTGGATTGCCCCAAAACATCTGCTCCTCTCTTCCATTTGGAATAAATACAGGAGGAGCTCTACATTTCTGGCCGTATCGCATGGGAAGTCACACTTGAAGGCACAACACTGTCCCTGCTCTCATTCGTGGCACCCTGCAGGGCGCACCACGTGTTTCTGAAGTGCAGGTACCCCCGGGGCACAGCATCACCAGGCACCTAACCTATGGCCAAGGGCTGTAAGATCACAGACAACCACCACCGTACCCAAACTCCAGCTGACAGCTAGATTTCACACTTGCTGAAAGGTCTTCCCCCTTTTCCTTGTTAAGCTTTTGTTGCCAAGAGCAGCAGAAAGGTCTAAGGGATCCTGGAGGGTCCCTGGATGTGGCCGGGCTGTCACTGAAGAGTTAACACTAAAAGCAGACACCCCGCACATATCAGGCACACGCAGCAGGCATTTATTTGTCAAAGCCTGCGCGGCAGCTGCTGCTTTCGAGAGATTACTCAGCAGCACCAAACATTTTGCTTGGCTCCCGTCCGACTGCCAAAGGCTCCGTGGGGACAGGCAGCGGGGCAGCGCTGGAGCCAGCGGAGGAGTCTGGAACTGGCACATCCCGTGGCAGAGCAGCACACAGCTGTCTGCGAAACGCGGCGCGACTACGGGAACGCATCATGGGAGAGGTCCTGCGCTCACAGCGGGGGCTCGGGGTGTCCCCACGGTGCCCCTGGAGTCAGCTTTTAGCTGGGTGAAGCATCAGCTTCATGCCCAATATCCCACTCTCAAAGGGCCTGATGCTTTAGGAAGGGACCCAAACTTAAAACAGGCCTGGATTTCTCCAGCAACATGAGTAGTGGCTGAGATTGTTCCAGAGGGAGACATCCAACCAGAGGATTCAGAATCCAGAGGGAGAATCCAACCTGTCTGCTCCGCAGCAGCTCCTCCAGTGAATTCTCCTCCGCACACACCTTTCCCTCTGGGATGAATGCAAGACCAGTCGGGAAGCAAAACAGGAACAAGAGACTCACATGGATCCAGCCTAGCGTAACGAGGCCGTGCTGATCCTGGATCATGAAGAGCTCCTCCTCATTCTCCGTGTTGCAATAATCGGGGCCTCCGTGCTGCTTGGGAACGATGACGTGGGTTATCGTGAACTCATTCCTCATCTGCAAGGCAGCACAGGGAGGCTGTCACCCACCGGACCCCCCCCCAGGCAGGAAACACTGCTGCCGCCCACTGGTGCAAAGGTAATTCCTAAGCGTTGGGAACTTCTGCATTCATCACTCGGGGGCCCAGCCAGGGGAACAGCAGGTCTGGAAAAAAGCCCATGGATGCAGCTACCATCCATTTACAGGTCACAGAAATGGTAACTGCAAGTTACTGACAAAGGAGTCACAGGATTTTCCGAGTCTGAGCACAACCCGCGGCTTTCCATTTCGTTTTCTCTGCCATTCAGAGCACCCACAAGAGCTCAGAAAAGTCCTGGACACCCACCAAAGCAGATCTTTCAACTCACTGGGAGATGATGCCTCATAATTTAATAATCACCAACTGTCTGGAAGCAGCTGGATTGCAGAAAGCTGCTACATCAAACAACTTCATCTCAAAGCAAACTTCTGCAAGAAAAGCAGCCCCAAACAACCCGGGGGAGACAGGCGGGAGCTACCACAGAATCATAGAATCATCTGGGTTGGAAGGGACCTTCAAGATCATCTAGTCCAACTGTCAACTTAACTCTGACAAAAAAAACCCATCACTAAACCATGTCCCCCAGCACCATGCCAACCCGTCTTTTGAACACCTTGAGGGATGGTGCCTCAGCCACTGCCCTGGGCAGCCCATTCCAAGGCTTGATAGCCCTTTCAGTGTAAAAATTTTTCCTAATATCCGACCTGAACCTCCCCTGGTGCAACTTGAGGCTGTGTCCTCTAGTCCTGTCACCTGTGACTCGGGAGAAGAGACCGACCCCCCCCGGCTACCCCCTCCTTTCAGGGAGTTGGAGAGAGTGAGAAGGTCTCCCCTCAGCCTCCTTTTCTCCAGGCTGAACACCCCCAGCTCCCTCAGCTGCTCCTCACAAGACTTGTGCTCCAGACCAGACTTGTGGTCCAGACCCCTCACCAGCTTCCAGTTCCCACTACCAGTGGAAACCTGCACACGTCAACTCTCTTGGGGGAGAACTGTCTCCAGTTGGTGTTTGCGCAACCTTGTCTTGGTGTGGATCCTACTTCCCAGCTGGGACACCTCAGTCCTGCTGTTACCAAAAGGACAAGTCACCAGAGCTGCCTGTCACCAGCACCGTGGGACTTCTGGAAGCTGGTACCCAGCAGAGAGTCAGCAACAGGAGAGAGGAAGCCAAATACCCACAGTGGTGGTCGGCACCTCATTCAGTGTGAGGAAATCTGAGTGTAAAAGGGAGGAAAAGGAGCAGCAGATCATCCTTAATGCTCACACGAAACCCTAGTCATCAGTGAAACCGCACTACAGCCTTCCGTGGAAAAAAATAACAAGGTCCTTGAGCCATTTTCAAAGCTATTGCACACCTTGACAAAAGGTGCCTGTGCCACTTCCAAGGCCTTAACGAGGATTATCACCTTACCAGCTTACCGCAGAGGATCCCACACGTCTCCACACCCCGGACTGTGTTGGCATCAGCCAGCTGGAGGAATTTGTGGCAGAGCTCCCTAGGGACAATGACCTGGCGAAGGACATCCATACTTGCATCTGTGGGGAGAAGGGGAGCACAATGAGCAAGGACAGTCAGGAACGCTGGAGAAATGTTCCCTCAGGTCAATATCTGAAGGGACCAGACTGAGAAAATCCAGCCTGGAAACATTAACTGTTCCAATGTCTGCCCTTAGAACAGCAGTCACAGATAAATGAAGTCACTGTGACACTTCATATACTTCATAAAGGACACTCACTGCCTCTTTCAAAACAGGGACATGTAGAGGGAGAGAGAGACCTTTAGCAGCATGTCAAAATCCAAGTATTTTGTCAAAGAAAATGAAACCACAAACACAAAACGTCACTTAAAGTAAGATGTGCCACTGGTCAAGAACCAGTCATTTGGAAATGTCCAAATCAGTATTTTGAAGCCATATTTGGCAGAAGAGGAGAATTTGGTTAGCCAGGAACTAAACCCAAAATCCCCAACAAGTATCTGGAACTAGGAAAACCAAATAGGGCGTAGAGTCTGGGTCACCAGAGAGATGGGGCTGAAGAAGCATGGGGGACTGATTCCCAAGGGGAGACAGTTCTCCCCAGCCCTGCAAACCTTCACTGGGCAGCGGGGAGAACATCCAGTGACTTGGGAGGCCAGACCCCCAGAAGGGATGGAGCCACGGGCAGACACTTCCAAGTGCCTTCCAGACAAATCAGCTCCTCAGCTGTGTTTGGCTTAGCCCCAGCAAGGGAGAAGGGTGCAGTGACAGGTACTAACTGTTTTCCGTGCTTCCCAAAGTACTAGGTTTCAAAGATCTGTCCACAACAGGAGGTTTGGATGAGACAGTCCCCGCTGATGGACTTGCAGGGTGAACTGGAGAGACCGGAACCTTTGGGATTAAATCAGTCGGTGGTTTTTCCACGCCAGGGATGAGGGGCCCATCCAGAGATTCAGGACTCAGCTCTGGTTTTCCAAATTCTTGCACTATCCTTAGACGCTCCTTCTCCAGCTCCTGTCGCCGAATCATCTCCTCGAAGGCATTAAACTGCTCTTGCTCCGCCTGCTGCTGCTTCATCAGGGCTACCCGATTTCTCTCCTCTTCCAGCTGCTGCTGCAAAGCCAAATTTCGTGCAAGTTCCTCTTCCTTCGCCTTCTGCAAGGAGAAATGCGCTAAGGGAGGGGAAATGCACAGGCAGGGGAGCACTACCCCGAGGCAGAACATGGAGCCTCTGCATGCAGACCCTCAGCAATCCCAGAATACTTCTAAAGGCTCCGCAAAAAGTGACCAGCCAACAGCACTCCTTGCAAGGAAGCTTCAGCTTGCAAAACAGAGATCCGCACTTCCATCAGGACAGCCAGATAGACCAGGGCAGGAAAACTGCTGCCTTACCCTCCCTCTTCCACAGAAACAGAACTCTAGGTTGACTTCACTCCATCTTATCTCTAAATTTGCACTTGTTCACAGCAAAACTGCCCGCAGAGTTTTCTGCTTTGCCCACAGAACCCCAGGTCCTTGCCCATGCTGTTACCAGCTGCCTGCTGAGCTCCTGGATCTAGACCAAAAGGAGAAAAATACCAACCAACAGTCCCAGCTCAGACTGCCTCCAGCGTACACAATGAGAAGAGATGCGGGGATGCCTACAACAGATTCACCTACACAATGGCAAGCAGAGATGTGACTGGGACAGCCCTGTGCTGCAGGTGACAAGGCTGGACCCTGCAAGCTGGAAGTACCCAGACTTCACACTTCAGAGCACCCCGGGAGCCCTGGAGACCTGCCCCCTTCCAAGCCCTTTCTGGCTGAGGGTCTTCTGGGGAGCACAGGCCTCCAGTCTCCTCTCACTCACCTTCTGCTCCTTGTACTTAGCATAGTCCTTGGCGTACCTCTTTAATAGCTCCTCCTTGAGCTCTTCAGCTCTGGGGAAGGCTACTTCTTTCAGTTTCTGAGGGGAGGAAACAGAGTCATAAGAGTGTGATAGTGCCAAAGCAAGAAAAACCCAGACCTGAATGGATGCAAGAATCAATGTAGCACCCAGAGATTACAAACCATCTGTCTGTTTGGGAAGCAACCCTTCTTTTTATCAGGAAGGGCCGAGCAGCACCATGTGTGTTCAGGCTGGCAGGCTGCAAAGAGGCACTGGGTGGCCCAGACAGCACAGCATCATAGAATGGTTAGCGCTGAAAGGGATCATCCACTGCCACCCCCTGCCCTGGGCAGGGACACCTCCCACCACACCAGGTGGCTCCAAGCCCCCTCCAACCTGCCCTTGAAC